>VWZS01004200.1:2375111-2940394 GCA_013397075.1 Rhabdornis inornatus
TTTTTTTTTTTTTTTTTTTTTGATCTTCTGGGTCATGGGGAATATGGCCATGGCATAAGGAGGAGTGAGGTTACAAAATGAGCAGTGGATTTTTGCCTCCTGGCCTTCAAATTTCTGACATGGTTGATGAAATTGATTCCATTTCTTAAGGACTGTTCTCCTCCTTGAAAGAGGAGACTTGAGACTTGAAACTGGTGCTAATGACCCTCACTTACATCCTCTCTGTGAACCTGCATCAACTTCTTCACTGACGTATCTGTCAAGATGTGTTTATTATTGAATATTGCTTCCTTTGGAAGGGTAAGAGAAACTTTTTCTATCGTATCCATTCTTCATGGGACGTTTCTTTCATGAGCTATCCTTATTACTGGCTCAGAATTCCATCTCAGTCAGAAGCTTAAATTTTGTCAATTATTCATGTCTTTCCTCCACACTTTGAGTGCTAGTAAAGCTCTACTTTATTTCTTGTTTCTCTTCTTATTTCTGATTTCTGACAGGATAAGAAATTCCAGGTGTTTTCTGAGGCTCTTTCTGTCAACATCTTAATGATCTGGAATGTTGTCATCTTTGTGTGCAGATTATTCATATAGATGAGAGGCTGTCATGGCCTGTTTTGAGACCGCAGTCAGGACTGCACCCATGATTGCAGTGAATGCCACAAGCGCTTCAGCTAAGTGGGTGGTAATGCTGAGAAATTTCACCTTCCCTGTCATCTGATGAGCCTTCACGTGGTGCTCTTTTCAATTTCATGAGATCCTTGGCCATCCAGGAGCATCCAGGAATGGTGCTGCACTTGGCAGTGTTCTTACGATTTTTATTGGTATGAAGAACTTCCATTACCTCTCTGGGGTAAATATGAATCCTTCTTATAGGCTCACATTGTGTCAATATACTTTGTGCAATCACTATGAAATCGAAGAACAGCTTATTTCAAAGTAAGACATTTTCTTCAAAGAATACATATAGATTTTCTGCTTGCAGGGGACATAAAGAATGACAAAGAATTACTTTGTTTTTCTCGACAAAAGAGTGGAAGGGAAAATGATGTAGAAAGAAAAATTACATGGTCAAGAAGCAGATATTTTCCCTACTTTCTTCCATGGCATGACTGTATTTGTGCACTACATACATTTGCTGGTAAGTTGACTCTCTTCCTTTCCAAAATCTGCATGTCAAAAATGCTATTAGAGCTATTAGCACATTGAATGGGCCATCATACTGCTTTTGGGAAAGCATTAACCAGGGATGCTGAACTTCACTTCTTGCTTTCAAAGTCTACCACATGAATAAATATCACTAATCATCACTGTTAGTCATTAGCAAGTAACCAGTTGCAACTACTGGGATCTAGAAGCAATTTTTTTTCTGAACATGCCTTTCATGCTGACATTTGCTTAATTGGTGGCAATAAGGCAGCTATGCTTGCTACTGGGGTGAGAAAAATCTGACTCCTGCTGCATTCTGGGTATAAATATTTCATAAAGATCTTATCTACTCAAGTAGTGCCCAGAACTTCTGGATTTGACTCTTAATGTGAGGGAGCTATTTTGGCCTGCTTGTGTTAATTGTCCTGTTGCTTGCCTTCTTCCATTGCCCTCAGGAAACTTGCTTCACTTTAACCCCAGTTTTATGTCTGTGTCCCTTTTTGCATCATGGATAAGAAAGATTTTGTGATGCTTTTCTGTGGTATGTTTAGAATCTTAAATTCAAGACTTGGAATTTCTCAGACAAATTCGAAGCTACTCAGGACCTCCCAGGATCTGTCCCCCAGTTAAAGAACAGGGAAAGGTAGCCCTTGCAGTGGTTGGAGGGCAGAGTTATACAAAAGGTTACTAAACATTATTGCTTGTGCTTGATGACTTCCAACTGCCCTGCCACCCACCTTCTTGCTGAGCCAGAAGCAAATTTGAAAAAGAAACCGCTGTGCATCACTTCCCTAGCAGAACATGCTGCAGACAAAAGGAATCAAAACCACAACTAGAGAATTGGATTTCCCCTGCTTTCTCCAAAATAAATATTTATTTGCGACAAAAGCAGCCGGAAGAACGAGACATACCTTTGACACTACAGGCTCGTGTGTTTGTGCCAGCTGCAGTAGAGGTATGATCATCCACTGAGTGCTATCTAAGGTCAGGCTAAACTCCATCTCTCCCCCAGCTTGTGAATTACTGTCTTCAGCTACTTGTACAAAATGGAGAGGGGAAGAAGGCGCAGAGAGTCCAGCAGGAACCTCTAGCAAGTGAAGAGCAAAATGAGCAGTGGGGCTGTCTCTTGGAGTTGCTCCCTACACTGCTCCTTCCAAACAGCAGCATCACTTCCTCCGAAGCCATTGTGGAGCAGCCTCATGTGCTGGCTTTTGGAATGAGCTCCAAAGGGACAACACTGGTACAGAAGTATCTGAATAGGGGCCCAAGCCCAGCAGGCAGCTCACAGCCATTATTTGAGGAGGAGATAAGCAGCTCCGGCAGATGATTAACAAAAAGGAGAGGCAATGAAGGTGAACTCTGGAGTACAAGGACTGTATCCACTACTGGATGCTGACTTTGAAAGGATCCATGCATCTCTTAGCAGGACTCATTCTTTAAACCAAACCAGTACTACAGATGTGTGCTTTGAGCAGTAGGCTTAGCTGCTAGAAGCTTTAACTGGAAAGAGGACAACACTGGTCACAGCACCCTTCCCCTCATGGTTTGAGTGGATTTACAAGCCAGTTCTCCATTTTCTCAAAGGTGGCCCAAAAGAATATATTCCTTCTGTTAGTAGTAGAGGAGATAGAAGAGCACTGTTGCTAGCTGATGGAGTCAGCTGGAAAAGCCTTTTTTGAACTCTGGAGAGCTGCTCATCAGGCATCCTCATAGGGAGGCTGTGGATGTGACAGATATTCTTGTACTTTGAAAATCAACTGCCCCATCACTTGGTTTTTCTTTGTTTTTCTTGTACCTTATGCTTCACTTTTTGTACAAAGGCACAATAAAGAAAACATATGGGACAGAGATTTGCCATTAAAGGGTCAATTTTTATGAGCAGTTACCACATGAGATTATCCGGAGCACCACAATTATGGCCTTTCGCAAGCTGAGGGAAATGTTGTGGTGTCTCATATGGCACCATTTGCTAACACTTAGCCAGAAGAGATTTTTATGGTCAGCAAGCACTCTAAATTCATAATGTTTAGCTTCACTTTTTTTTTCTTGTCCACTTTTCCAGTTCTCATTTTCAGCTGTTACCTGGCATGAATTTGAACAGAAGAACCTCCCCTGTCATCAGAAAGCCAGAAAAGTCCATTCAGATTAGGAGACGGAAGGAGATTTAGAGAGTCTCTCTTGGATCATGCTTGTGCCTTCACAAAAGCCATATTTTTATTATGCCCTTACATAACCTGTCCCCTGTTTCAAATAGCGTTTGAAAAAAACCTCCTTCGTACAAGTACGCGACCAGCTGAGTAAATAAAAAAACCTGTTGAACTTGTGGATTGTACTTAGTGAGGCCCTAACTATTTTGATACATGTGCCTGCATAGCAATACGTTTTGGAGAGAAATAGTGATATTGAGACACATGAAAACAGTTGGTAAAGGCTACAAGTTAACCTGAAAACATATTCCTGGTAACACAGTTAAAGGAAAGAGAGAGGTACTCAAAGGTAAACTCAGGTCAACTGGCATCTTCAAAAACAAGACTTGGATGACTTATAAAACAAAGTCATATGCACAGAGGGAACAAGTCACAGAAACACCAAATTTACCACAGTGTCATGAGAGTGGAAAGGAGGAAAAAAATGACAAAAAAGAACTCAGCAGTAAAATGAATATATTCATGCAGTGTCAGTCTCTCCAGACAAGAAATGGTGCCAAGCAGAACCGCATCAGCGTGTGGCCGCTTCTTGCACTGACACTAAAAACATCTGTTGAGGTACAGCGTTTATACTGTCTGCCAAACAAGAGTTTTTTAATCTTAAAACATATGCTGGAAATAGGAAAATTTGGACAAGAACAAAAAGAAAAAAGAGGAGTGGGTGGCCAATAAATTAAAAGTGAGAAGTGGGGAAGGACAGATTGGAGACAATGTTTTCCACATAGTGCATCACAGTTAATTCAAGTCATCTCAGGTCACCCAGGAAAGGAAAGCTCATGAAGGAATTCATAGATTGCTCAGAGAAGTTGAAAGAAACACAGTGGTGTTCTTCACATCAGACTTCATCTTTCAAACATCGGGTTTTGAACAGTTAACCGTAAAACTCAGGTTTTAACAAAATTTTGGGAATGCATCGAATTCAAGATGTGAGAACTGATGCTGACAGCAATACTCTTATTTTTCAGGCATGCATATCTCACATTTTTTGCAGAAAGCGTATATTTAAGCCCCCCAGCTGAGCGAGGGCCTAATATTGGCTCTTCAGAAGTTGTGCCTCCAGCCTATTTGATTAAACATTTATGCAAACAAATTTTAGATTCATACAATGAGTAAATTATTTTAAGATTATCACCTTCACAGAGTACAGAATTCAGAAATATTTCAGTGAGAATAATTGTCAGATATGACCAAAGAAGTTATTCAACTATTTTTAGGATATTTTTCAAATAAAGTCCCTAAATATTCCTTATGATAAAATACTCTCATAGAAGGCAGTTTATTTTCATTTCTGAAATTAACTATATATTTTCAAGTACATTATTTGGTGAAGTTATCTAAATGATCCATTTCCTGACTATCATAAACATGTATGAATAGAAGATTTTATTTTGTGTCACTGACTCTTTGAAGTCAAGAAATTCTTCCATTCAAATGAGTGTCTCTTTGGTACCATCTTTGGTACATGTCTAAAGACAGAAACAGACAATGAACCTGCTTTAATACAATTTGTCCACTCAAATAATTCCATGTGAATTGTGCTTTTAGAAGAGAAAATGTGCTTAGAGTAAAATGCAGGCCACTAGAAATCAAAGAGGAAACTCCCACTTTCTTCAACAGATTTGAGATTTCATCTCTAGAACACTTGACTTTCAAGTACAAAAGATTTATGATTAGTGAATCACTGGATTTGGTAAATTGCGCATTTTCAAAATCTGCATCAAATTAATTGTGCTGTATATCTTTTGAGATTTGCTTTATTTTATTTCTGTTCCCTTTATTAAATGTTTTTTTCCTTGAAATACACCATAGAAATGAATAGATTAATGGATTATACACACCATGGCTTACAGAAGTTTTTTGTCCTTCTAATATGGCAAATGTGACAATTTAGACTTTGTATTGAAGTAGATTATACCCACTGTAGACAAATTATTTCTGGGATATAAAACATGTTGGACAATATGAAAATCAATTTCTAGAATGAGGTGATGCAACGAAATGCGAGATGTTTTCTAAGGGCGGCACTCAGAGCTACATAATTTTCTGCTCTATTTGATAATTTTGGCTTTGACTGAGTTCTGTATATTAGGTGAGTATGTAGCTGAGTTTTACTGGACATTTATATCCTGGTAAAAATACAGAGATTTTGTGTGCCCATATAACAGTTATTTTCAATTTTTTTTTTCTTCCTGGATCCTAAGAGAATATTTTCTATGATCATCAAAAAGCAAAATACAGTTTAAGCCTATGGGTATCTCTCCCTTTGTTGTCAATACATCACAGTTGGAAAAGGTGTGATTAGCAGAGGCACTGGTGAAAAATCTCATTGGTTCTTCTGTTAAAATGTTGGTAAGGAATTGCAGTTATTTCTTCATGATTGGAGAACAACAATGTTTTGAAAGACTACTAGGAAATAAAGTATTCTGGGCTGAATTTTCACATCAGATAATTTCTGTTAAAGTTCAAGATCATTTTGAGGCTTCAGAGCTTTTTTTCCTCCTAGTAGGAGACTTTCCAGTGATGTGCAACAAGTGGCAACATAGATCACATGGAAATGCATCTTGAAATATCCATCTTCCAGTGGACGTTAAGTTTCTTATGAGACCAAAGCTTTGGCTGAATCTTTGGTGTTTTTGAACACATCCTCCCTTTTAGGTCTGTGAACTAAATTTGCAAATTATTTCTACTTTAATTCGCATTCTTATTTCTCAAAGAAAGCTGCAGAACCCTTTCTTTGCTCAACATCTGTTTATCTTCTTTACTGAAAATCTACACACTGCTCATTGCAATATGGAAGCCTGAGCTGTAAGTGAAATTTTGGTGACTAGTAACTGTTGACCTCCATGTTCAGAAAAATTTCATATACAGTGGACTAAATAAATACATATATTAATGTGATAGTGTGACTAGAAAATTCATCCTCTGTTGCTTGTCTGGGCTCAGTTGACCATAATCAATGCCTGATTCTGTAAAAAAGCCCCAAAACCTCTCAACTGGTGGCCTTTACATTTTCCTCAAAACTTTAGACAACATAAAGAAGAGCAGTTTAAGGTTTCACCAAACTGTTGAGTTTTTAAAAAACATTTTTCCCCTTAATTTGAACCATCATTTTCTCAAAGAAAATTAAATTAAAAAAACAACTAACATGTTTTTGTAATTAAACAGAGTATTGAGCTATGCAAACAATAAAGACCCTTGTTTGAAATTAATTCTTGTCCTGCTTCTGGGATTACCAGGGGAATAAAATTATAGCAAAACAAAACAGAAAAACCTGCTACAGCCTAGGACTTGCACTTTACCAGAAGCAAAAGGAAATTTAGACTCAATAGTTTAGAGTTCTATTCTGTCTCCAAAAAGCATGATTCTAGAGTTTGTTATAAATTTGACAAAATGAAAAATCTCATTGCTCCTGTCATCATAAGCCAAAGTTGTACCTCTAATTTTAATTCTTTGTAGCTCGCTAGTTTACTTTTCCTCCTCTGTACCTAAGGGACATTTTGAAGTGATTCTCAGGAATGTGAAAACAAGAACAGTGCATTGAGACAAGAGATAATAATTGTCTAAATTTTAGAGGAAAAGATTCCTGCTAGGGCAGGAAGCTTGCCTGGAGGTAGGAAAGGTCTCATAGAAAAATCTGAAAACTTTTAAGTTGACCGTTTTCTTCTTTTATATTTATGTACAAATTAAAAGAAAAACAAAAAACCCACAGACAGAACCACAAGAGGAACATCTGACCTGTGATACTGTGTTAAAAACCCCAGAAACTGTTTTTAGAAACAGGTCTTATTTCCGTGAGGAAACATTGCTTGTCAATTAACATAGTGAAACACCCAAATTGGCTTCAGAAGTTTAAGTCTTGTAGGATATAATGGTATTAAATGTATCAGTTTTGGGGTCTCATTCTTCGGAGGTTGTCTGTCTGCTGTAAATTACCCATCAGTCCTTTTCTCTGTTGAAATCTAACCATCTGTTTTGTGTTGAGCCACTTGCATAAACTATTGCTCCCCCTATTCTTTGTGTACAGAGCTGCCTTTTGGAACACAATATTTGGTCAAGTTCCTTGGCCCACAGATTTCTTCTTCTTATCCAGTTGTCCTGCCCCAAGTGCCCCAGTTGTGCTTGGGTTCTCAAGAGTCCAAAGACAACATTGTAGAGGCACGGGCATGCTGAGTTTGTGGTTGAGGGCACATCCAAATATTGCTACATCCCAGATTTAGTTCAAATACTTAGCATAGCCCATTTATTCGAATTAAATAAATGATATTTCTCCAAAGGAAAGAAGAATGGGGAGAGAAAATGAGCAGGGATCAGCTGCTGAAGTGTTCCCTGTGTTAAAAAACATGCGCATTCCTGTAACATTACACTGACTCTGTCACCAGGGACGCAGCGGCCCAGTTTCAAGTTTTTGCTCAGTGCTCCAAGAGTCCCAAGTCACAGAGCTATGCCCATGACTTAATACTGCCAGCATTAAGTAGATTTTCTGGGGAAATTTTTCAAGTTTTTTTTTTTTTAAAACATGTTTTCTTCAAGTTGAAAAGTCATATTGCCTCCCTAAGGGCCAGAGGCTAACACGTGGAATAGATATCAATGAATTGTTTTCATCCTAGAAGCTAATGACCATGTCAAAATTCCTTCAGTCTCTTCCTTCTCTATTGGGGAGATTTAAAAATATAATTTTCTTTACTATGCCACCTATCAGCTAAATGGTTTGTTGACCATCTTAATAAAGATTTTGTACGTTTGATATGCTTAAAAATGTGTCAGAATGTTGATTTATCATGTTACTTTATTGATGTTTTGTTCCAGCTTCCATTTCTTCAGGCTGGCATTCAACGATACAAATTTTCAGTGAACGCGTATGGTTATTTTATATCCTTTTAGGACAGGGGATTTTGCTGTATCACTCACTACATAATAAAATAAATGGAGGAAAACTTCTCAGAGCGCTCACTGCCAATTTATCCTAGAATGTCTCGGCTTGTACTGGCGCGTGGCCTGACCACTGCAGGAGCACGGCGTGCTCGCGGCCGCGCTCCGGCCAGCGCCTGCTCCATCGCCGGCTCGCTGTGTGGCCCTGTGCAAATAAACCAGCCTCGCTTTTCCTTGCTCCTGAGGATGGCAGAGCTCATCTCCAGCCCTGGAAGACCGAGGCTTGCGACGATGGGATCCAAGAGCAGAGCGCTTTGATCCTGCAGCTGGGTACAGGGCAGAGGGCTGGCAGCCCAGCCTGGCTGGGTCCAAGGCAGGATGGGTGGCGCAGGATTCGCTCTGGGAACCCTCCTGCTGAAGCCATGACTGGGGTCCCTGACTCCATCGAGCTCTTCCTAAGTGTTTCATGAGTAAAATGAACTCCAGTAAAGTAACTTTTTATAATATCGTGAATCTATAATAATGTCTAAAGCTAATAGCTTTACGCACACTTTGTGAGTATTGTTAATAATTTAACTATCGTTAAGAGTTTCCACCTATTCTAGTATTTAGCACTGCTTTCAAATAGTTAAATAGAATATCCAAACAGATCATATCTGTGTTACAATATTAACAATATTAGGATCCAAAAATTAATTCAACTCCTTTACTACTTTTGCAAAATACTAACTTACATTTGCCCCTTGTCGTAGATGACTTGGATCTGCACAGTAAATTTCAGCAAGAATCTAATTTTTGAGAAGCGTTACAAACCAAGAGCAAATTTCTGCCTGGATTTTCAATTTTTTTAGAGATAACCTAAATTTTGTCCATATATTTAAGCATTGTCTATTTAATGCAGGAAAGTTTATTAATGTCTAATGTAAGAAAGTCTGTTTATCTCTCTACTTTTCCTTTTTCCTCTTTTGCTTTTTTCTTTTTTTATTATTATTTTTTCTGTTTTTTCCATTTTCTTTTTCTTTTTTTAAGGAAGTATTGTTTTCTGAACAAAAAGAAAAATTTCTAAAGCACATTCCTAATTCACTCATTAAAGTAGATAAACTAATAATAATTTTACCTTTTGCCACCCCAAGAAAGCATAATGTTGCAGGTCACGATCGGCTACAATGGATTTTATATTTTAGAAGATTTAATCTACAGGGACAAGTTAATGTTTCCAGGGAGTGGCATCTCAATAATAGTTAACATGTCTCTCTCTTATAAATATGAGCTCAGATGGTCGAAAACAAAGTTTGAGTACTAAGGCAGTTAATTCGTTTGGCTCCAAAAGGCACCAAATAATATCTCCTTCAAAACAATCTCTGAGTGGATGAGATTCTTGGAAATACTGTGATGTACACTGTAATAGTTGCTTATAAACACAGATCTGGAGCCTTGCTCCTGATAATAACAGAAGATGCTATAACACAACAAATTACTCCTGTACATGCCATTGTTGCTTCCTGGAAGGATCATTACTTTTTCTTTTGATATGGATATTCACCCTTATAACCATAGAATATGGGTGTGGAAACTTTATTTCTGGAATGCATTTAGACTGGTATAAAACCAAATCAGGACTAGAATCTGAATTTGAATTCAGAATTACAAAATCTAGCATAATGTTATAATTCCAGAATTTAAACAGCCAACTGGCAGAAAACTTTCTCTATGACCAGGTATAACACCCTTAAAGGCAATAGTCTTTTTTCGTGTCTTGCTTTAATGTATTTTGAAGAAGCCAGAACTTCAACAATGTCTTTATTTATGGAGTGTTTGCTGAGAGGATCTTTCTTGATAAAGAATACCCATATCTCAACATTTACAAAGTTAACTTTTCACTGACACTTGATTTCAATATCTGAGTAAAGGGACTTCAGTAGCACCAGTGGGCAGGGAAGCAGAATAGAGAAGGAGCCATCAGAGAGACCTGAGCCACAGCCAAGTTCTAGGGAAAATATGCACTGTTATGGCTCATTGTAATTTAAGTTAATACAAGAGAAACCCAAGAGACAGGTATATTTGGAATCACACCGAGAGCACTCATTCTTTTTGGAGTGGGATGAGAACTTAGGTACTAATACCGTCCTGTTCTTATTATTAACTCAAAAAGCTGTAGCATAAATACCATAATTTCTGAAAATAAATAGCTGCATCTATGTATTCTATGGAAAACTGTCAAATACTGGTAATGTCTGTTAAAATTATTAGGTATAATCACAGATTAATCTATTTTTTAATGTGGGACTTGGAAAAATTCAAAGAAATCTTACCCCATGTGTGCAAAGGACACACACAAAGTCCAAGTCTCTTTTCTTTGGCACATCTGCAACTTTAATATGTCTCATGCAGTTTTTGAAATGTTTTTATGAAAAAATATAAAATGTGTATTCTTATATGTCAAGGAACATATAACCTAATTTGTGAAGTCACATGGGCTTCATTTTTCCCTCAGACACAGTCTTCGATTCCTTTGTGTTTAGATTTGAACCCATCTGTTTTTACCAGTAGAAGGAGAACAAATGAAGCAGTGTTTCAACAACTGAAAACCATCATAAGAGACACAGATCAGCTTAGACTAGAACTAAACCAAAGGCAGAAATATCACCACCACAACCCTCCAGTCCTTTAACTGGTACTTATCTGACCGATAATGGCAGAAAGCCATCTATCATTGCTTAAACTACATGATGATAAAACCAGAGTCTGGAAAATATCATTACTTGATCTATTTGGTAAACTTTCAAATATTTCTTTCAGAAGATTTGCCAGGCAAACAGCATAGCATAAAATTTAGTTTCATTTAATTTGTGTTTTATTGCTTTTAAATTTAGCCTTCAAAAAAAGACATGATTAAAGAGCTACAGCTGAGTGAAGGTACAAAGCTTCTGTTGTAGAAATCTGAGTGAGTCTGGGTCTGTAGATAATTTGTAGCTGCATTTTAGCCCAGAAAATTGTGCTGCAGGGGTGTTTAGTGGGTTTAGATGTGTGTCTGAAATCAGCTGGATAGGTGGAATGCAATATCTTACTCGACCTTTTTCTTTGTTATGGTTACTGTTGGCAGTGTCAAGGCCAAAATATTGGTACATCCAGACAGGAGACCATCCATTCCTTATTTCAAAGTAATATTACAAAATTCATGTTTTTGTTGACAGAATGAAAGAAAGGCTCAGTCAACAAATCAGTGCTTTACAAAAACATAAAATAATGAAACTTTTAATTGATCTTTGTTTTCACTGTAGAATTCAGTTCAATAAATCCAATCCAATCCTTGTGGATAGTAAAACCTATCCACAAATCTTCCTTCAAAAACGGTGTCTTTTGGATTTTCTGAAGATCGCACTGTCTTGCAAACCTGAAAAAATAAATAATCCATTTATGTTTATTTTAAATCTTTCCTGTCAAAGGAAAAAAAAAAGACAGAATTTTATTAACACAGATCTTTAGTTTTACATGTATGGCCCAGGAACATTTCTGGTCAAATTTCATTAGTTATTCTGTATACAGAAAATTCTTGGTACCTCTGAATGCTGCTAGGTGTATTAGTGAGTTTTGATGGGCAACATGCAGGATTGAAATGTGCAACATGGAAACATTTTCTGAGCTGCTCTTGGGGCGGCAGAAGATGAAGCTTCCCAGTTAAGGGGGAGGTACTGCAAAGAGGTTTTCTCTGGGCTTTAGGCAGGACAGGTTGAGCCTTTGAAGTCTTTTGAAGGGAAATGAAAATTCTGCCTCAAAAAATTGAAGTGGACACCAATCAGCTCCAACATTGAGATCACTGCTGGAAAACTTTTTCTTTTGTATTACTTGTAAAAGAGAGGAAAAGAACCAAGGACTGATAGTGATTTATGCAAATATGACAGGATTTGCTTCTCAGGGGGAGGTTTGATGAGTGACTGAATCTAAAGCCTCTTTTCCAAATGTGTCTTCATTTCCCCAAGCCCTGTTTGAAAAGAAAGGCATGTGCAACTGAGCTCAAACAATACCAATTTGCATTTATACAGCATGTTCAAAATCAAAAGCTCCCAATACTTTTTAATAATCTGCATGGCAAAGATTTCAAAGATTTTTTAAAATGCAGAAGGTGGCAAATGCATTTGGAAAACAGCTGCAGTCATTCTGAAGGAGCTGCAGCTAGGATATGCCCAGGCTTCAATTGTTCAAAGATTGTGATTGTTTTAGTTATTTTTATTTATTTTTTTAACTGAATAAACAACCTGTGTGTATGGGCAAATATCTAGGAGAATAAAACTGGGACACAGGTAATATAAAGTAGAAAAATTATTTTAAATAAGCCAAAACCGACTAATATGAATTTCTGTATTTTATTTGTTCAAGAAATTATTTCTTAAGTGCCAGGAAAGAGCACAATAACTGTCCCAAGATTTGCTGTAGATAAAGCAAAAAAGTAATCACTCATTATGAAATTATAATAGTAGTTCCAGCATAGTTGCTAAGAAATAAACAAAGAAATTTTTATTTAAAAAAAAAAGTAAAATTATAGAAAAATATATTATGGCAGTTTTAAAAGTAAAATACAGTATGCACATGTTATCCTCCCATGACGACAATTTAAAACAGTTTGGTTTTCTAAAGTTCTCTCACAGAATAATAATAATATATCTTAATAAGAAAAAAATCTCTCTATTGTCAAAAATATAATTTTTTTCAACGGTAAAGACAATGATTAATTGAAAAAGGCTTTTGCTTTATGATCACTAATGCCTTAACCTGTATAAATATAAAAAAAATCCAGTGATTGTTATTCCATAGTTGAAAGAGGAAGAATCAGTTATCTGGACAATATTTTTGAAGATGGGAAAGAAATAGCAACAGGAATATGATAATACAGGAAGAGTGATGCAGTCAGTGGATAGAACTTTGACAATGCACCAGCTTTTGCAAAGATGTACAATAATGGTCTTGGATATGATAAAGTTTAAGACAGTGCAATAATTGCAGGTTAAGTCAATGACAAATTGTTTGCTGAGAAATATAAATGTATAGTACAGAAGCATCGTGTTAAACTAAAAAGGGTTTCACTCAGTAACATATCCAGCTTCACAAATATCTGACTTCGTGTTTTGACTCTCACCACTGCCAGTGAGGAGAAAAAAATCCATTCTGGAAATCATAAGTATCACTGAGACACTGAAACCTCAAAAAAGGTTGAATACCATTTCTTTGTATAAAGGACTGTGCATAGAAAGATTACATAGTACATTTCGGTGTTTCTAGAGTATACCAGAAATTTTTAAACACTCTACCTTACAGTTATAGTGCTTTCAATTATTAAAACCTTCTGGAGTTCTTCATCTCTCTTCTTACCTCAATGCTGTAATCAGAACAATGTTCTCCTTCTGTAGATAGACATGGAAGCAGAAGCTATTTGATATTGATTCTGATGTGCCTGAGCTACAGATTAGAATTAATTAAAACCATGTGCAACAAAGAGTTTAATGAAAGAATTCAAAACAATTATGTATGGAAATTATACAGACAAATAAGCATAATTTAAAAAGTAAATTCAAGTGTCAAATAATTTAATTGCATGCTTGAGGGTTTAATTGCATGCTTGAGGGTGTTTTAAACAAATGATAGAAAAAAATGTTATGTGCTAACGAAAGTGGTGCATCCTCTAAAAAACTGCCTTTCATTTTTCACATTGTTCCATACTCCCATTCCAGGAGGACTGCCATGCTATTTCAGAGACACCCCATAGTCAGAAGGGATTTGAACACATAGAGATCCTTTCCAAGACTGGGCCTTTATTTCAGAATTTTAGCAAGAGTAAAGACTTGAAATAGGCACTGATAGTGAATCAACAGCATTGAGAATACACAGAAGTGATTAAGGATCCGCTAATGCATTTATAGATTGGTGTAGTTCAGAAAGCAAATGTATTTAATGCAGAACAATGGGTAACAGAACACTGTGGACATTAGAAATATGAGATCAGCTCATAGGGCAGCCAGGCAGAGCACCATGAGCTTGTATAAATATCACCAATGTGTCTTCCAGTAAGTTAATTCAGAAACAACTTCTGAACTGTCAAGCAACACGAAAATGGACCAAAGGGATTTGCAGAATGCTAAAGCAAGAGGTAGTTCCAAAGTAGGAGTAGCTATGAATCACCTTTGATTGACACCATTGCCTGTAGCAAGGAATTTTTGATTCTATTAATTTCATGAACTGCAGTATTTGAAAACATGCCTTGGGAAACCATAAGGATACAATGGGGAACAGTACACTGACTCATCTCTCACTGAAGTCAATGGAAAAACTCTGATTTACTTCAACAGGTTTGACCAGCTTCATGTCTGAAACAAACAAAATCTTTGACAGGATTTCATGGATCATGAGATAAAAATATCCTCAAATTGGGGCTTTGAACTTCTCGGTATGTGAGACTTTTGACTTTAAAATACCAGAGATAGACCCTTCTATTTAACCTTGGACAACTCACACTATTTTCTGTAAATGTCCCTCTTCCCTCCACTGCGTGTTGGCCAACATTTGGTGACACTGAAAATTATTTGTGAAGAAGAGCGGCATGCCCCGACAGTCTCCCACGCTCACCAAGAACACAAAGCTCTACAGAAACCTCCTTTTGTGTTCTCAGAATTAAAATAACATTAATCAAAATTATCTCCTCTAATAATAAAAGGACCCATCATCTGGCTAAAAATAAAGACTGGAAACAAAACATAAAAACTGCAAACTGTAATTAGAAACACAGAAAACTGAACATGTCTGATTCAAACCTTTGGCTTGAGTTTCTGCCTTGAAAATAGCACAGCAGATCCTGGCTGAATGCTGGATTTGTCCTGGACAGGCATCAGGAGCACCCAGGCTTCTCAACACTGCTCAGCCCCCAGGCCAGGACTGCCTGGGAGAGCCTTTTTCCCAGGTTCCCCTCACCCGTGCGCAGGAGGGAAAAGATGCTTGCTCTGGCTGATCCACTCCAGACACCATACCAAGCTTCCTGTGTCCTCCACCAGCTTAAAGGGCTGCCTAGAAAATTTGCCTAAGTCTTGAGTTAGCTCTTTTAGATGGTTTTGAAGGGAGTAGAGTGTCTCTCATCTTTCTTTGGCTGGTTTTTCATGCGGTCAATGAGAGAAAGTGAAGTAAAAGTGGCTATAGTTAGTAGGAAGACAGTGGCTGTCCTTTTAATCAGAATTGCAGAAATTTTGACTCCCTTGGCAGTTGTTACAGGGCACTTGCTGTTGTGACTAAGTTCAGAACCTTCTGTTCAAGGAGACGAATCTTTTCCTCTGACTTTTACTTATCAGACCAGATGATACCTCTCTCTAAAATACCTTAAATTTCTATGTATTTAATTGCACTAGTATATTTGAAGTCATAAAGAAATCCTGCTTCAAATATTGGAATTTTTCTGAGGCTGGGGCTGCTTCTATATGTAGAGCCAAACACAATGAGATGCC
Organism: Rhabdornis inornatus; assembly: GCA_013397075.1. NCBI lineage: Eukaryota > Metazoa > Chordata > Aves > Passeriformes > Rhabdornithidae > Rhabdornis > Rhabdornis inornatus. The sequence continues at coordinate 2,390,817 of VWZS01004200.1, forward strand.
AATCATGGAACAGTGGGGCCTCTTACCATAATATAAAGAAACAATATCCTTAGCAATTTTTTTCCTTTATGATGAGCATCTAGTTACATTGCAATAGAAAGAAATATGGGAAGTAATATATGGCAATTTAAAATGATAGAGTTCTGTGTTACATTTTTTTCCCTAAGTTCTTTAGATGTGTCACAAATTGATTAATATTTTTCATGATGGCCTTGATCTGCCAAGCATGATAGAGGCAGTACTTTCATGATTAGCTGTTGTTACGGTTGAAATCTAAATGACTTCTTTCAGGGATCTTGCATCCTCATACATACATAGCAGCACAGTACACAGAGTTGATAAGAGTGCACCTTTTATCCAATTTTTTCAAAGATTAATCTTTTCATAGCATCCCATTGAACTGGTAAAGAGGGACACACTTACCTTTTAAGGTACTTACGAACAATTGGCTTATAAAATTTTAATCAGCCACATAATGGCTGACATCTGCTGATGCTCAAACTACTATGTCACAAATTTAAATTAGTTCGTGAATTCTTTTGTCCTTTCTGATTAACTCTTGTATCTGCCAGGTACAATTTGTACTGAAACATGGGGGTCTAGAGAAGAAAGTTTTGTAAATAAACATAGAACCCAACTGGTCACCTAGAGTAGCATTTCTGAATCATATGGCTTCTGTGAGGCAGCTTGTGAAAAAGGTTTTTTTGAGGTACTGGCAGATAGATGGTTCTGTCAGTGACTGTGCTAGCCTGGGTTAGCCAAGGCTGTGTGTCAGCCATGATCCCTAAACACAGTGGTCTACTCTTGCTTCTCTTAAAGTGAGCTCAGGCCCTGTAGGCAGGCACGCTTCATGCCTGTGTAAGTACAAAGGACAAATCTCTGTTCCTTCTCTCTGAAAACAATGAGAAAAATTCTCATTCATCTAAAAGGCTGTAAAGATAGTTCTGTGGTTTCAAAGAAAAATAAAATAGGAAATTATTTCCAAAACTGAGACAAGAAATATATGAAGATACAAAACTTAATTCATTAGGAGGACTTTGAAGACCAGAAATTCAGAAAGGAATACAAAATAGGATGAATGTAAAAAAATGCTATAAATCTGTAAGAATAAAAGTAACAATAACTAAGGTGAAAAATGAATTTTAAAAAGGAGAACCTAGATAGTATTGCAAAAATCTAAATAAGAAAATCAAAAGAAGATGATAAAGAACATTTTGATTAAAGCATAAGAAAATAGACCAAAATAAAGATCAGGCTAAGGATAAGATACATGATGTGTGTGCTCAAATCAGCAGAGACCTGTACATTTCTTATCAACAATTCATAGCTAAAGCAATCTGCAAAATATCAGGATTGTTCTGAGAATTTATGGGGCATAGAAACTGGAACAGACATTGATCATCTTTTTGGCTGTGTAGCTTAAATTTGTCATCCAAAAAATTATCAGTATACATTATTAAATTATCAATGCATATGACAGGACTGGTTCTTTTAGAGTTAGTCCAAAGCTCCATTGAGTTCTCTGTCTTTTCCTCTGCAGTGGCCAATAATGGGTGCTCAGTAAGAGAATAAAAATGAAGAATACTTAAAAAAAAAAAATTCCAGCATACTCTTCCAATCTTCATTGACCAGTGGCTCAGGTATTCTTTTGTGTTTAGTAGTCTACAGTGGATTTATAACTCCTTATTCTGTCTAGTTTCCTCTTGGACACCTGTAACCTTCTATCATGAGCACAATCATGCAACAAGGAGTTCTGCATCTGATGCACAGGTTCTGTAAGTTTCATATAAGGGGGAAAAAACAAACCAAAGTGCCTTGCAGGACTGGTAGGAAAAGAATGTCAGAAAGTCAGTTCTATTTGACAGAACTCTTCCAGTGATTAAAGAAAAGTGGATGAGATGATACACTGCGATTTTGGGAAATGATGGATTTTGCCCCTGTGAGTTTTCCATAAGCAAAGTAATAAAATAAGTTGTATGTACACAAAGCTGAAAAAAGGAACTATATGTTGCTTGCTATAACAAAGCAGGGAGGTGGTTCTGATAGAAGCCTGAAAGGTCTTGATGACATTTTTATTAAGATGAATGATGCTACCCATTTTTGGAGGGTTGAATAACACTCTTGCAAAAGTTTCTTGTGACATGAAGAGAGAAGGAATTGCAGGTGTCAGTGGGTGTATATTGGTATCAGAAAAAAAATATCAAAAATCTTTCCAGAAAACTCCTATGGAAATAAAATTCTGTATGAGCACTTCAGGACATAATTTCCAAGATACTGCAAATAGTTTTAATTCTCAGATCAGTTTCTGATGCAGCAACCTCCTTACCTCAGAAAAGTATGTGTAATTGCAGGTTGAGTGGTTTCAATTCTGAACTGAGGTGTAACTACATTGTTGGGTGGAATAAAGCCAAGATCCACCACCAGTTAAAAATCTAGTGCTTGTGTTTGTTTTCTTTTACAAAGAAAAAATGTAAGTCATAATGGACAGTTTAATAAAGTAAACCTCTGATAAGGTTGCTGGGTGAAAGATTTGAAAAAGTGTCTTGGGATAGAGAAGTTCTGAAACACAGTGGATCCAAAGCAATGGTCAGTTTTTGAGTGTTAATTACAAATGTTAAATGTTAAAATATTAGTTATATATGAAGCACATTAATGTATTTATCTAATAAAACCAGAGCTAGTTGAATGCCAAGTGATTCCGGAATGGAATCCAGTGGGCTGAAAGTTCAGGGTGCTTGTTGGCCAGTGAGCAGCTATATGAAACCTCACTCTCTTGACATTCAAACTGGATCCTGCAGGCCAGACCTACAAAGGAATTTAGGTTCCCCATTATTTTATAGAATCCCAAAGTAAGATGCTTAAGTAGGGGTTGGGAGCCTGAAATCTTTGTATATCTTGGCTCGTATATGCAACGTTTTCTATAGACTTGTGCAAAAATCACAACCACGAAGGAACACCTGGGGAGGGAGAAAGAGGAACTGATCTCACAGCTTCATATGTTTTTTATTACTAGGTAACTCTTTCCATGCAGTGCATGTGTACAGAATGGCTCCCAGGGAGGGCAGCTTACATCACAGAATTGGGAATAAACAGCCAAAAGTTCAGCACTATTTAGCAAAACCCAGACCAAGCTACTTGATCTTTAGACATAGAAAATACATCTTTAGCAGTGCTGTGGAGTACTTTATTAGCTGTCAGTAGATATGGTATGACTTGCGTTCCAATTTCCCATGGCTGCAGTCTGTCGCCAGAAGTATCTGTTAATTTTGAATATGTTCTGTGTTGGTGGATGGGGTGCAGGACAAAGTTGAAAAGTCAAGAAATTAATCTGAAATGTTCTGGATTTCTTCCACATTGTGGGATCCAGCCCATACTGCAGGTGGTGGTCGTATAAAACAGTTGTTTTTCACAAATCATTCTGCCTGACCATTAATTTAATGAACCAGAGGGACATTTCCCTGCAGTCTTTTTTAAGAAAAGGGCTATCCAGACCTACATGTCTGCTCTCCACAGTCTGCAAAGAGTTACACCTCCCTTGTCAATGTATATGTGAAGACAGAGAATTCATTGGGCATTATGGACCAGACAGCTGAAAAGGGAGACCAAAGAGTGAAAGCCATTTCTCATGTGAAAGTTAGGATATATCACTTCAAATTTCCAAAACTGCAAAATTGCCTCATTTTTAAAGCTCTATAGAACAGTTTAGAAAAAAACCCAGATCAGCAATAATTAACATCTACAGAGTTCATCTATTCAGCAGACTTTGTCCTGTTAGTGAAACAGACACAGTTGCACAGGTCAGCATTGTCAAACAAGATTCCAAGATTCCAAACTGAAGGCTTCAGGCAGGACTTGCTAAAACACAATTAGTGGCCTGTTTTGAGGGGTTTTATTTGTTTTGTTTTGGCTTTTGTTTTTTGGTGAAAGGTTTAGGGGTTCCAACATTTATGTAGCCTGAAATCAGAGCAAAAATAATATGATCCCATTTTTGTTTTCGAAGGAAATGATTTAGAGAAAAGGTGCTATCTAAGAAGGTGTACCAGACAAACAGTTGGATCTTGGACCTAGAAGCTCTTGGTAAGCACTTTCCCTGCCCACTGAGTTACCAAACAAGTCTTTCTGCAGTCTCTCCTCTGCAGCCATCAGTGTTCATGCAAACAATCCAGTGTTGATTGAAGAAGACAAAAGGGAGAGATATTTAATCTAGGTACATCTGGGAAGTGTGAGAACCGATTTTAACCCTAGTTCAAATCACTAGGTCCTGCATACTACAGGGCAAATGTTCTTTCTCCCTTTTCAGTTGCACCCTGGCTCTGAGATGTTTTCAAATTCAAAGCAGTGTGTTTCTGTGGGCTATGCAGAATTTGCTGCCTTAGCAGATTCAGTGCTTCTCCAAAGGAGTTCTGAGTAGGGACATTTCAGATGATGCTCTCAGTGATGCTGAGTGTGTGGGTGCTAACAGTCCCCACTGCCTGTTCTCACTGGCAAGGAGTTAGAACAACTTTTGACTCCAAAAATGCTGGAATGCATGAGTCAAATGATCATTTTTGAGTCCTACAATTTCCCTACAAATAAGGGCCAACCTATAGCTTACAAATTCAGATAATTCAGCAGGGAGCAGATACTTGGAAAGAAGAAATGATAGATGAGATGGTACATAGAAGAGCTTTTGTACAGCAAACCAGATAAAATTGTGTTTGCTCCTGAGTGCCTTTGTATTTTAAGGTCAACTCTTTGGTGGAGAGAAACAATACTGGCACTTAGACAAGATTAAGAGCAAGAAGACATGGCTGAAATCTGAGTTTGGGACAGTCGAACGGTACTTTGAATATTGGGGACTTATGAGAAAGAATACTGCAAGCAAGCTAAGGAAATGAAGGGCAATTTGAAAAAAATAATTGGCTGACTATGAGCATGAGCTGGCTATTTAAGAAACTTGGGTTCACTTTTGCTTTGCCAGGTACAAACTGTCTCATCTGCTGCAGGGAATAAGTCTAAGATGTCACAAGATGGGAACCTAGTGTAGTTTGGAAAACTTGGAAAACTTACGTAAGACATAATTTTATTCATTTAGGTATTTATTCAACCCTTGTCTGCAAGGTAGTTTAGTCCTCGAGGAGAGACAAAAAATGCCCAGACTGAAAGAAGACTGCATCCTTCTTTCCCTTCCCTTCTGCCACTATCCCATCCATTGCCTTTCCTCTACAATTGCAAGCCTTTGTGCAGCTGGTCGGTGAAGGTGATTGGGAAATGAATCAGTTTAAAAATAAACCTTCTGCTGAGTTAGTTTTAACCTGGCTTGGTTTCCTGATCTGGTTCATAATGCAGCCAACATGGCTAATGGTGTCTGTATCTCGCTTTATGGTCGCAGCCTCTGCCTTCTGTGATTTGCATTAGCCTTGCAGCTGCTGCACGTGTGCTCTGTAGGACTCTCAGACCGCACTAAGGAACACTGTGCTATGGAAAGAGAGGGCTGGGTCTTCCATGTGGGGAAATAACACTGTATTCAACTGGAAATGTTTTACTGGAAATGTGTCTATTGCCATCGTTCAGGCTAAGCTTACACAAAATAACTCAGTGACTGAAATATGCATGTCATAAAACTACCTGTGCTAATTTCAGACTTATCTGTGATTTCATGACTATTATAAATGTTCTTATTCTCATATAGGATTGCCAATTAATGAGCTTTATAATTCTGTTCAGAAACTATAATGAAGCATTCTTCCTGTCCTGAAGAATGTCCTTTTCTAATGGGCCTATATAATTCTCATAAGAGAGGTTTGAAAATAGTGAATACAAAAACCATAGTTTTTACTGCATTTAAAATCCATTTTATACTCATCACCACTCAATTTTACTTTTTCAGTTCTGCTATCAGTCTAGCTGCACAGCTGTACTGTCTCAAATTTGATTGCACTCTAATCCTGCAGTTCTGCCCATCTCCTCACCACCTCTAAGTCTCTGAGTCTCTAAGTCTCTGCTTAACTCTCCTTTTCTCTTGACAGGCCTTAGCAAGTTCTTTCTTTCTTTCTTTCTTCCTTCCTTCCTTCCTCCCTCCCTCCCTTCCTCCCTTCCTCCCTCCCTCCCTTCCTCCCTTCCTCCCTCCCTCCCTTCCTTCCTTCCTTTCCTTTTTTTCTTTCTTTCTTTTCTTCTTTCTCTTCTCTCTCTCTCTTTCTCTCTACTCACTCACTCACTCCCACTGACTCACTGACTCGGTGACTCACTCATTCACTCACTCTTTCACTCACTCTTTCACTCTCTTTCTGTTTTTTTTTTTTTTTTTTAACATATTACATTATATTTCCTCTTCCTATTAGCTTGGGACCCTTTCTCTGTTTTCCAGATTTATCCTTCATGGTTGTGGACACAAACACATGGACACATGCTTCATGTGTTCTTTCCTATTTGCATCCTCTCACTCTCTTTCTTCCCAGTTCTTCATCTCCCATGTGCCCATTCTCTTTCCTTATGTTGTTCCTTTCCTTGACCTCTTGGTCTCCTTGAGTTTGTTGTTTTCACTGTTTCTAGTCTGTTCTACTTGCTATACCATATGTTAAATGTATCACATCATAAATAAAACACTTTTGACTCCTTCCATCTCTAGCTACTGGCCCATCTGCAGTTGTTCTTTCATCTCTAAGCTTTCTGAATATGCTGTTTACACTTTTTCTTCCTAGAGCTTTTCCAATCTGGCTTCCCTCCTCTGCCCTTAAATGAAACCATTCTTTCCACAACATCTAATGGCATCTACTTTGCCAGATCTCAGACTCACTGCTATAACCGTAACTTCTCTTGGCCTCTCTGCTTCTGCTGTCCTTGAAATCTCTCTGGGATTCGTCAGGTCTGGCTTTCCTTGGCTGCTTCTCTAATCATTTCTTTAATACATCCTCTGGAGGATCCTCCAGTTCTTGGTAAAGAAATTGAGGGTTTTTAGCCTTGTGTAATTTTACCCACAACCAAAAACTCGCTTGTCATCTCTTTGTTGAAGATTCACAGATCTACCAATATATTCCTTCCCTGTCTCCTGTCCTAAATAAACTTTTAGTCTGACACCTTTATAAATTATTTACTATTTAAACTTAATTTGGCTGAATGACAGGTTTTTCTACCACAGACCTTTTCCCTATGTTCTTCTCACTAACTGTGGACTTTAGTGTGGTTGACATCCCTGACTATACTCTGACTATCATCTAGATCCTCACAGCCAAGCAATGTATAAAATTAATAAAAATGTAATCTCTAAGACATAATGCTTCCTAGCCATGCAGGTTGCTGTAGCTCTTATGACAGAGTCAGAGAATCACAAAATAGTTTGGGTTGGAAGGCATCTTTAATGGTCATTTAGTTCCTCCCCCCCTGCTATGACCAGGGACACCTTCAGCTGGATCAGGTTGCTCAGAGCCCATCCAACCTGGCTTTGAATATTTCCAGGGATGGGGCACCCAGCAGCTTTCTGGGAAGTCTGCTCCAGTGCCTCGCTACCCTCACAGTTAAGACTTTCTAATATCTAATCTATGCTCTTTCAGTTTGAAGATATTACCCCTTGTCCTATCACTCTGACCCCTATTAAAAAGTTTGCCTTTTCCTTCTACTCTTCTTTTTTCCTGACAAACTAAGTAGTATATTTTTCTCAACCTCTATCGGTCCTCTGATGTTCATTCAGGAAGCAGGAGAAAAAGCAATATCCCTACTTCAAAGTTTAGGGATGTTTCATGTATTTCTCATTTATTTCTGTCTTCATAGCCTTCAGTTATATTCTTTATTCCATCGATAAGAGCACTACCTGTTGTTAGAGTCAAAGCTCTTTATACCTACTTCCATTTGCCATAAATTATAAACTCCTGCTCCGCCCGTTAACTTCCCAGACAAGGATCCTTGTGGTTTTGATGGCCAAATTTCCTGTAAACTATCTGTAAAGCTGTCTCATTGCTTTGCCTCAAATCCCTCTCTAAATCCCTTTCCTTCGGGAAGCACAGTTAGACAGCTTACAGTGATGATACTAAAGTCTCAGGTTTTCTTTCTTTTCCTTTGTTTTATCCCATTGCTTACCCTAGACAACCAGTGCAATTTTTTTCAGATCCTTTCATCTTTTTTATTCCATCTATATTCATTACATTCTAATTATAACTATAACATCTATAAGAAGCAGAAAAAATAGCAGTCACAATTGCAAAGTAGTTAATTTTGAAGATTCTATGACTGCATGAAGATTTTTCCATATGTGTATGTATATATGTGTAACTGGCAACACGAGATGGGAAAGGCAAATATTCCACATCTTGCTACATAAAACTTTAAAAAAGTGGGAAATTTAAATGAATAATAGAATAGACATTATAATATACCTGCTGTCAGTGTCTAGATTTTGTTTTTATCTCAAAATTGAATACCTGATGTGATATGCATTTGTGTTTGTACATACATACATANGGTAGTATGTGTTGAACTTCTGATGTACTCTATGAAAGGCAGAAAAAATATGTAAAGTAGTTAAAGGAGTGTTGACTGATGAGTGAGTAGCTCTTAGTAAAAGGAGATAGTGTTTTATTCTGCCAAGCGAAGTTATCCTTTGTGTGGGGCAGGCATTCTGAACCTTTTTTTTTCGCTTGGTGTGTGGTCATCCTGAAATGCTTTAGAAATGTCTAGTTTTCTTCTTGTGAAGTAGATTTGTTTTTCTTTCCTTCTTTCTTTCTTTCTTTTTTTTCCGTTTTGGTGGATACTTCATTTTCCTGGTAGGGAGCTGTTGTCTTGTGGATTTTAAGTTTTTAGAAGTAATATGTGTTTGAGCAGGAAACAGACAGATCCTCAGATGTTAGGAACTGGCAAAACTATTTTGAATATGAGGCTTATTTGAAGGTATTTGCCATGATATTTATGTATTTCATATAAATTAAAAGCCAAGAATAATTTATTATTTTAATTATTAAATAATATTTGGAGAATAATAATTTTGTTTTCAAAACCGGAATTAAAAAAAAAAAAATTCACAAATGCCCACCAGAAATTAAGATAGTTCTCATTCCAGTTACAATCAAACTCCACCTTAAAGGAAGCTTTTCAGATTGTGACATATCTTAGGCTGCCCACAAAAGAATATACAGAAATACATCTGTATTATCTTTCTGCAGATGAAAATCCTATTTTGAAATATGGAGGTCTGGTCTGAACTCAAGGGTGGGACCTTAGCTACCGAGTGTCATTCCATATTGCCAGATCTGAATGACATTTCTTGTTTGCCTGTTATGTCCAAGAGCACGGTGTTACGACTTGCATACAGATGGACAAATTGGAAGGCTCTTTCCTCAGATCCTAAATGAACATCTATGGGATTCATGGTTGCAAGATATAATTCACCAATGGTTTCCTTTCGAAGAGCAGAAGTTAAATCTGTCACTGCTGGAAAATGTCACAGTTATGAAAGTTCCATCCAAATTGAAAGAAACCCAGCAAATGGGCTATAAGTTTGCTAAAAGCACTGGAGAGCCTCTTCTCTGGGAAGAATGAGATTAGTATGTTTGTCTTAGTGATAGAGGCTGAGACATTAAAACCTCTGCCTCAATGCTCATGGGAAGAGGGCATTTCAGGCTATTTCAATGCAAGGGGAGATGAGTATACACCAGTGGTGACAATGTATCTGCTGCGATCTAAAAGAAAATGTTAGTGGTCAGAGCTTTCAGATGTCAGTCTTAGTAACCTAAAGATCACAACCCATGTCCAAGCCCTATTAGTTTCATTATGGAGCCCATAACAGTCCTGGAAAAGGTATGTTCAACTTGCTTCTGTAAGAGTTATGTGGATTTGATGTTCCAAAGTGCCCCTTCCCATCCTCCATCCTTATAACAACTTAGGACATATGAAGATGTACTTTATTGATCAATATTTTTAGATAAAGATTTCACAATGTTCGTGTCCTCTTTACTTTCTAAGGAAGTTTTACATGGGACTTTAGGAAACCTTCCAGTGTTAGGGGCTGATGGCCAGCTCAATGACCATGCCGAACAATGGCGGAAACCTCAGACAAGATTAGGAGAGTTATTACTAAAAATTGAATCTCTACATGAGTCTAAGAAATAAGTGCAAACTGACTCTAAAAATTAGAAGACAACTCTCTGAATACCACTGCAAATACCACTGGCAAGAGACACGTCTCTAAGCTGTCTTCAGACTCCAGAGTAAATAAATAAAATATTTCAGAGAGAAGAGGGCTGTATATGTTGGCAGGATTTCCTGACTTTGTGTGTAAAACTGAGCACGACTCGAACTTCCACTAGGTAAAGACACCGACACAAGAAACTCATTTAAACTGGTCAAATTCTAACAAACATTTTCTGTGAAATTTTGGTGAGGTGGAGTTTGCCAGAAGTTTTTCCAGGAATTAACGACCTCCAAAGACTGCAAACACTTTTTCTTCTGAACATCTCTAGCCAGAATCTTTCTCCAAAACTCATAAAGCAAGAACTTGAGAAAACCTGCCTGAAAAGCAGTCTGCTTTGTAGAAATATAGTAAGAACTTGCCAATCTTTGAAGCCAGAGAGAACCTAAATAAAGGCAGTGAAGACTTTACACTCATTCTGCTTCCCAAGCACTATGGAAGAAAATGAACAAGTTTTAAACAATCCACTGGGGGACTTCACCTTTTTCTGTACTCCCTCTTCTTCTTCCAACCTCCTGATTTCTCTACAGGAAAGTCATATAAATGGCTGATCTTGGTTCATCTCTATTTAATCTTATTCCTTTGGGCCTCTCTCCCTACTCTCTTTCCTCACTCTTAGCCCTTGGTAATCAAAACTTGGCTTATACTCATTCCAGCTCACCCCCCAAAATCAAACAAATAAAACACCCACATTCAGTATGAGATCACATTACTTGGTGATCTCAGTTCTGGTGTTACCTTACACTTTCAGCTGGTCAATTACCTCTTTGGAGCAGTTCGAAATGTTCTATTGGCCTATGGACTCAGTGGTACAATATTTGCTCACTTCTAGCAAGCCTAATGGATAAATGGCACTGAGCACGTAATCTTGGAAGATATGCACTTGCCAAGATCTCTGGCAAGAATCAGCTCTGTACAAAACTTAGAGGCAAAGGTTGGTCTGTGTTATGTTTTTGTTGTTGTAATTTTGTTGTTTTGTTTTTTTATTAACATGAGAGGAAATTAAACATTAGTTTTAACTCAAAAGAGATTTTAACTTTAGACACTGTCTGTGCACAGTCTCAATAAGGACAAGGGCTGTGAGAAACGGGATGACATTTTGTTGTGTAGTTTTTAATTGAATGAGATCTACATATATTTTTATTAAAAACAATGCAAGGAGCATGGATTCTTGGAGGAGATTCATTCGTCAAAAGTTCAAAATCTTGGCAAGCACAACTATGTTAAATGTCCAGTCAAATTTTTAAGAGGCAATTATGTAAGATAAAATGGTCATTTGTGCCTATGCAGTCATTCATATTCTCTTGGCTTTGTAGACCTTAAAATTTTACCTCCATCTCACAACACCTGACCTTTGGGATGCTTTGATCATACTTTCAGAAGTCTTACTAAAGAATGGTTAATTCTGTGGTGCATGAAATTTCCACAATACTAACTTCATTTTTTTTCTTAATGGAACACATTTTTACTATTTTGCAAGCCATCTACAAGTTATTGCTTCACGGTTGGTTTTAAAATACAGTTAGGAAAATCAAAACAAGTCTTGATTACAAATTAATTATGCAGTGAAATAAATTAAAATACAAAATAAAATGAAGTAGCTTCTCAAGTGAAATGTTTAATCAGTTTCAAGTGTTCTGAAGGGAAATGATAAATGATATAGCACCTTTTACAGAAAGTCTTAAATATGATAAAAATTTTGTAGACTGTAGCTGCATAAATAGTTACAGTTAATTTAAAACAGCTTTCAAAGTACTACAGCAAGATAGGGTTTGGCATAGCATGGTGGAATAGAAAAGAAGGTTCTATTTTTTCTTCCTTTCTTTCCTTCTTTGTCTGCCATACCTATAGCTTGTATCTAACTCTGATTTGTCATCAAATCATGCATGACAAAGTCTTGATGTGCTGGAATGACATTAATGAACAAGAGTTCTGTATGTAGGCATCTTCAGCTCATTTGGACTCCTGACCATTCAATTACGCTCAGTGCACTCAGGCAGAACCTTGCCCTCAGCTAGACCGATAACTTCAGTGCACCCGACAGGCACCTTAGTCTATTTGTCCATGTGTTTTTGAATTCTTTGTCCCAGTTAGAGATTCTCTTGGATAAGGATGGCCTTGGTTTCTCATTGGTACTATTTCAAAAATAATGTGATTTTGATCCCTTTGAACCAGAGGTATATCTGATACATAATTACTGTGGGCAGACATGGGAGCTTCCTTTATTTTCTGTTGAAGTTAAGTATAATTTATTTTAATATTTTTCATCCTCAAGTATTTTTTCCACCATTATGCTAAGAACCATGTATTTTATCTCCAGTCAAGTAGCAATGGTTCCAGGCTGCCGCTGTGGAAAAATCTACAATCTAAGCAGTAGGAGGTTCAACACTCAAGGACAGTTCTGAAGCACAAAGCTATAGGATCACTGCACGTCAGAGTTACATCCCTGATGGTCTGAGTTCTGTGCCAAAACCCACTTCAAGACTAAGAAACAAATAACAGTTCCAAAAGAAATCTGTTCATAGCCTCAGGACGCCTGGAATCCCTTTGGCCTACCATCAACACTTCTATTCTACCAGCAGATGACAAAGTTTTTTCTTGTCTTTATCATGAACAGATCAACATAAACCCCAGTCAAGATTTTATCCCATATTCCTTCATTTCCATTTCATTTCTGAAAGCTATTCCCAAGAAGTTGTGCTACTTCCCAGTTAAAGACTACTCGATGCCAACCACTGAAATGTAAAGACCATGTATATGCTAAACCTGAAAGAATTCTGTGTTTTGACACCATCTTGTCTATATCAGGTTTGTGTTGAATACCTAAGTAATAAATACCTGTAGTAAAAACATCTCTCACTTTTATTCAGTGCATATTGGTGAAATATGCACTTTCTGTCATTTAGCCCTGATGAAATTCTTTCGTTCAAGTCCCTTTGTGGTAAATATTTACAAAACCTTCCAAAGCCTGTCAAAAACAGGACCTTGAAATTGCGTTTAAAGTTTGTTGCAGGTGCCAACAAATATCTCCTAAATGAAATTAAGGATATGGCATGCCTTCAGAAGAAATGAATTCTAAGACCAATTCTATCAATTGAATTAATCAATTTTCCTTAAAACAACCTTTAACCAGAGATCTGAATTATCTGTGGGACTCATGAGAGTTTGATCAGCAGCTGTGCTGGGGAGCTTAGCCCCAGAACACATCAGAATGACCACATATTTCATCGCCTTTTCGATCAAAGGAATACACTCACTTATTTGACGTAGCTTTCCCACAATAATTGCATGTTAGAGAAAAGCAAACCAAAGCATCTGATGCCCTAAGTAAATAGGCACAATCAAAGGACTGAACAAACAGCGTAACATGCTGTTCCACCTCAAATGCTCTTGCTTCCCTCCTTTGCTCTTTTACTCCTCCAAAATGCCTTGGAACATAACCACCATACACACTAAAATGATTCAGGGAAATTTTCACCAAACAAGGAATAAATTATGAAGACCCACAGTGATGTTATTTCACCCTGTGTGGTGACATGCACTATGGCCAAACATGTCAAACAGTTACCTCTCAGAATTTAAACTCAAACAGAATTGATGTCTATGTCTCTATTTGACTATCTCCCATCTCTTTGACTATCTCCCTTATCTTTGAATTTCTTCAAGTTATTTCAGATTTTTCAGTCTATGTATCTCATCTGGATTTCTTGTAGATTGTAGAGCTACTTTACATAGAATTTGCATAGCCACATACATAATATTCTAGGATTTAATGGCCAGGTGACCCTTGTGTTACATTTCCCAAGGAGTCTCTGAAGAGTTAAGAGCTCTGGCGTCTGTAGCGCAGAAGAAAGGCTAGCCATGGATTCCAGCATTGCTTTTTATTATGTTGCAGCTGTACTGCACTCAATTCTACTTGGACAAATTCCTGAACAAGAATCTATTTCCCTCACTTCACTTTTGGAATAAGTAGTGTTTTGGTTTTTGGCTCGGCTTTGAAGCAATGTTCTTTTTGTCAGTATTGAAGGAATGAAGGGTATATTTAAAGAATAAACTTGGGATGTGTTTAGTGATTTTGATTTAGGATGTAGGAATAAGGTTCTCAAGGGATGGAAAACTTGAATTCTAAAAATAATGAGCATCTAAAGTTTAGTGGAGGTATTATTATTGCATTGACTCATATGGGCCTTGCTTGATTTACTTGTCTATTTAGGAACAGGGAATTTATTTACAATGCAACAATATTTATAGCAGTTACAATTTATAAGTGCTTTATTCCAGTAGTTACTTAAATAAAATTATTAAAATTCAAATATAATATGTTGGCTGTCATACCTAGAAAATCCATTAGCCAGAGTTTAGTTTACTGCAGTTCTTAAACACTGATGCAAAATCACTCATTCACTTGTGTGATTTTTAGCTGGGTGCAAAGCCTGAATAAACGAAGTTTTCTGAATATGTAGGTCACTTTAATCTACCCGAAGATTATTTTAAAAGACTGTTGACAGCCCTTTTCCTCTTTGAGGCCTTAACAGAATTATACCTCAAGATACACGAGATCTCATGTTTCTCCATCGGACATCCATAGGTTTCTTATCCCATCCAATCCCTGCACTAAAAACTGTATTAGCTCCATGGTCCCAGGGGTCATTCTGCAGCAGAGTCAGGTTTTGGATCTAAACATTTCCTTTGTAAAATAGCAATGTGGAGAAAAAATAGCAGTACAACACAATTATAGCTTAAAGTTACCACTTTGTTCATCGCCTACAGGCATTTACATATATTTAATGGTATGCTTCACTGCTGGGCGAAGGTAATCCATACAGCAGAACAAAATCTTCCAGAGAGGCTGGCCAAGAGCAGTTCTTTAGTTGCACTGTGGCTTGCAATTATGGAGTTGGAAAGAAGAAATTTTGAGAAAATAGCAAAAATAAAGTAGACCCTAAACCAGAAAAATCAAAGGAAACAAAGCTCATTTTCCGACGGGGTGAATTATTGACCACTCTTGCCCATAATGGATGAAGAAGTTATTTCATATTTCCTTTGGAAACATCAGGTTTCAGAATTAAATCATCTTTTGTTTGATGCCAGTAACTAAACAAAGCCCTTAGCAGAAGGTGTGAACCTCTAATTGGACAGAAGAAACCAGGCTTTTCACGAGAGACTCTACACACCTCTGCTTGTAAGAACAAGTATACATTGACCAATGACTTTCTTGGATGTGTTTAAAGACCAAGTTTTGGGCAATCACCTAGTAGTAGGTCAAGCAACAACTCACTTCTCACAGGCTGGTCCTTTGCATTGCAACACCTGTACAAATTACAAAGTGCTACCCACCATGTCAATCCCTCACGCACATTTATTTAAAGAGAGGTATTTTGGTCTGCAAGCACAGTCACAGTTTCAGCAACCCCCTTTACACCCTTTCTCTTATTAGAACATTCATTTGTATTATCTTAAATTATGTTGTTTTCCAGGAAAACAGAACATTTTATCTCTTTCTAAATTGGGAGAATAAAAATTTGTTACTGTATCCCTAATCTGACCAGAGCTGCTAAATTGGTCAATTTATGTACCTTTTTGCTCTCTTAAACACAGTTTCTTCCCAGAAACAAGACTTTTTATAGAAAAAGACCATGAAGCAAATGGTTCATTCCACTTTCCTGCCTGATAAGATTTTGCATTGAGCACATTTAAAATACTCTTTTATTGCTCTATGGTAGATTTTAGACAAACACGTTTATTTTTGTAGTGATCAAAGAGATATGGATACGTTTGTCATCTGTTACAGATCTAGAGGCAATAGAAGGAAAAGAAGACTCCCCAAAGCACTTCGCATGAAGATGTTTCTGCCTAGTTATGTGTTCTTGGCTACGTTACAGCTAAGGGGCCCTGGTCTGGCAGAAGTGACACTTTCATATACTCAACTCCATGGCCACAAACAAGAAGATGAAATTAAAAGGTCTGCTCTCCAGGTGCCAAGCTAAGCATACATTTTATACTTTAAAGTCCTGAAAACTTTACTGAGACTTGTCTGAGTGTCCTGATTCTTGAATCGAATATAATGTTCAGCAGCAATTTTGCCACCTGTGACAGACCTGTGGGTGACAGGTCAAATAATGGAGTATATGCACTGGGAGTATGGTGTGAGTAAGCCTGAGGGAAATTGCACCACCTCCCGAGAGGGTGTGAAAGGACAGGCTTTAAAAGCAAGGATGCTCTGAATTGCCAGTATGCAGCCATGAAGGTGAAGTAAAATGACACTTTTTAACATTATTTTCCCTTCCTGTATAAGGGTAGGAGCTAAGGATTCAGTCAAGAATTCAAATACCCTTGTTCTGCATTCCGGTAACTCTTTTACTTGCTTGTCTTTTTTCTTATAGCCCCATATCTGTAATGCAAAGATTGATGTTGGAGAAGTACACTTATTTGATTCACTGTTTATGTCATAATGATGGGAACATTTTAGAAATCACGACATACACGTTGGGTCACAGGACTGTGAGCACGTTTATGAATATGTCTTTAAATAAAGGCATATTCATTGCATAAGGTATCATACATGCCCCAAGCTGCATAAGAGTTGGAAAAGTAGAATATTTTGCATCTGGATAAGGAGCCAAATTCACAGTATGAGATAGTTATCATATATCAAATTTCAGAGAGATCAAAATATCTGCCCATGTGCTTATTTTCAGAGCATGGTTATGAAATATAAGCTGTCTCCAATACCCTTTTTGTGTTGCAGTGTGTGCATGTCTTTTATGAATTTCTAACCTATTTTTTTCATACTGACAATAGGAATTTTAAAAAGGACAAAGAAGTTTCCTTTTTTTTTTTTAATTTCCAGAAATATATGTCTTTAAAAGTAGATTTATATTGGTCCCATTATTCAAAATATAAAGGAGCTCAAAAGCTTTGAAAAATTCTGTTTAGAAGCTGCAATGAGTTTCACAACTAATATCAATTTTGATACCAATAAAGCTGTTGAAGACACTGCCAATCATTCATTCTCCTCCGGTTCAAATGTAAATCTTTATGAGGATGACATCTCACTACACTGACATCTGGAACATAGCAACAAAATGCTGCTGGCTCAGAGAAACAGCAGCAACATGCAATATTCATTGCCAAATGTCACTTAGCAACATAATGTGTAGAGTGGAGGAAAACTCACATCAGCAGTATCCTAACTCTCCAAACAAACAAAAACTCCTTGTAAGATGTATTTTGAAAAGGCAAATGATGTCATTATGCTACCTGGGAAAATTTTCTGTTCAAAACATACGGAAGAGAAATGGATTGGCAAGTTCTGGTTCATCCCATCAGAGAATGGATACAAGACACAGTTAGCTTTTGCATTGCAATGACAGCACCCCCAGCCCCTTGGAAGAAGGGTGTTCTGAGTCAAGAGGTGCAGCTGCAAAAACTCTCTGGCATGTTAATGAACTGTTGTCTGACTTAAGTTGTATAATTCCAAGGTTATATATCAGCCAAGTAAAGCCTTTTGGATCTCCATTTCTTTTCTTAAGTGCCCAGTTGCCACCCTTTTCTTCTGTGACTGCCTAAATATTTATGTACTTTCTGGATGTGTAAATAGCCTAAAGTTCTGAATGGACCACTGCATCCATGTGCCAAAGCACAGTACAGCAGAGTTTGGAGGAATTTCTGTAGTTTTTAGAAGTGACATAGTTGCATCAATGTGTTTCTCAGTCTAAATAGATTCACTATTTTAATTTGGATTTTTAACTGAAAGAGACAGAAAAAAAAAGAGAAAAAGATATAAAACACAGCAAAAGTTTACCCAAGGACAATATACTAAACCAACCAAATGCTTTAATGCACTTTCTACCAGATATTTTTCTAAACTGTATCTCTTCTATCTTGCCTTGGGGTTAGGCATCTTTGCAGGAGCTGTGAAGAAGACAAGAAGTTGGTTTGCATAGGATCAACAACAAATACTTGTTGTTGGCCATTAAGAGTGGTGAGATTTTCAAAGAGTTACTACTGACAACAGTTTGTGGTTTTATTAAGTTTGTTTAGGGATTCATGCTATATAAAAATATCAGTTCAGCCTTCCCATTTGGAAAAAAAATATTAGGTTTATGCTAAAATAGGAGTCCCAATTATCCAAAGTTGGGGCATCACTAACACAACATGATATCACGTTAAAGCATAAGAGAACCTTGAGGTCCTGCAGAGATTGGGTGCAACTAAGTAACCTAAAGAAATAGTAATAATAGCATCTGGTAGCAACTAGGAGCTTAGCAGTTAAATGTTCGGGAGAAAGATATAGAAACACTTGTCCAGTGCAAGAGGACTACGTGCTGTCAATACAAAACAGTTACTAAAATACAAATGTACAGTGGTGCATTGGGAATTTGCAAAAATTTAGACAAGTATCAAAGTCATTGACAGAACATCTGTGGAAATATTAGTTTGAGCGCTCTATTCAAATCTGGAGAAATTTGTTCAAGACTGATGAAGAGGAACAATGGAGAAAATTATTAGTGAAGGAACTGAAGGAATAGAAACCCAGTTTTACAAGAGAGATTGCTTTCTTTTGGACACAGTGGAGTGGTAAACACAAGGGTGGGGAAAATAAACAATTTAAAAACTATTTTGGAGTACCAAAAATATAGCTAACAAATTTTACATTATAAACCTTAATTTGAAGTTACAAGAGAAGTGAATTAACACCAGAGGCATAAAGTTCTGCAACAGCATAATTGTGGCAAAAAGCTTAATTGGTGGTAAGGTGAGGACAATCTCTTTCTAAAATGTGAACTTTGATAAGAGCACAAGACTTTCCTTCTGGTTGTAGTAGTCATGCCTGAACCTCTCACAGTCATCTCATTTACACCATTAACCCTGCCAGAGAGGGAAATTTGTTTCCTCTCTGTTTTGGTAAAGATAGGATGCCAGATCCTAATAGTAAGTAACACGATAGCTTTCCTAATTTAAAAAGTTGTTAATTATGGCAATAACAATATAGAAATTTGTTCATTACAGTTTGGCAGTCATCTACATTTCCTAATTTAATGACAACTCTCAAACTATTGTTTTGCTGTTGTCAACAGAAACTGGGTCAAAAAGTAGAAAGAAAAGCTGGATGCTATCATGACCTTGAAATTTTATTTACTGAAAACAGGGCACTCCTACTGAAGGACTTTGTATTAACTGTGCATTTCCTGACAAGCTGCATTTCACAGATGTGTCCATCAGTTCTTGTCCAGACCATACAGATATATCAAGTGGAATTTCTTAAAAGCAACACTTCAATAAAGACACTTAATTAAAGGATGAGCATGAGATGAGGACCCTGGCCCTAAGAAATGTCTCTGCTTGTGTGAAGAGGGGATCTGGTTCCATACAAACTGTTTTTGTTCAAGGTAGATAGTTTTTAGGCCTATTTTAAATCCAGAAGGAAACATCTATATTGGGAACTTTAATATAATTTCCTCAAACAAAAGAACAAATTCCAGTCTCAGTTGTTTTTCAGGGACTGAAAACAGGATTGCCCACAGTATTTGCTAAAGTACAGTTACTGTACTGGACCTTTAAGTTCCATTGGATATACCATTGCACTACCTGAGTCTCATTTTGTTCTGTACTTTGTTAATATCTTTTTGGCACATATCAAATATTAAACCTGCTATTTCTTCCTTTTCTTACTGGTTTAAACACTCAGTTATAGGCAGGAAAATACCAAAGGATAAATTCTTGAGAGAATCTCAGTAAACATATAAGAAAATAGGTCTTGATTTTGCATGACTAGCAAATACATCAGTACAGTGATCAAGTTTTCTGGTGGGACAAATATCCAGTTAAACTGAAATTTTTTAAGAACTTTTTTTTAGTGTCTTTATCAATATTATTTTTGAACTTCATTACACAGCAATTAAACATCAGTCTCAGAAATCTGTGAGTCTGAGATTCTTTAGAAATTAATTTCTTATGAGAACAGACTCTTAGAAAAACAAAAACAATGCCCAATTTGAGATAATTACATAGTTACTTTGAGGCTCAGCAATGATTGATCGTACTCGGGGCTTATATAAACTTATTTTTCAGCTTAATAAGAACTTGTAGAATGTGGTGGGCACAAAAGACAACATATTTTCTTTGGAGGATTATTTGCAATGTGATGAGGATCAAGAAACACTTCAAATGGTGTAGGAAGGTCTATTAGGTAAAGATCTATGGATGCAATTTGATTGTCACCTGAAAACAATTTGTGAATGCCCAAATACTGCACAGGAGACCATGAATTTGAGCTTCTTGGCCATACAGGAGGCATTGTTTGTAAGGGCAGTCAAAGTCATGAAGTGGAGACTTTATTAAGAAATATGGTCGTCCAGAAATGTTTTAGGTTTAATTCTAGCTTTCTCATTTAATTTTTTATCATCTTCATCTTTACCTCAAACATTGATGTCCCTTAATGATAAGTTAGTAGTAGTTTAATTTTAAAATATAACAAGGTCCCTCTCTCCATCCCAGTACACTAAGAGTATACTGGAAGTAATTGAGTATACCATTGAGCATAGCAGTTTCATTCTGTAATGTTTTCGTTATGTTAAAGTATTTCTTGTGGAAGGTAAGAATTAAATATAATTTTATGTCAGGATGTCTGAAAAGTCTTTGTAACCTCCTTTAAGGAGAGGCCATAGCTTCTGTGTTGTAGTAATGCAGTGTCCTGCAGGTGTTTTTGCACACTCATCCTAACACTGGGTGATCGCTCTTAGTGAACACTTAGAACAGGGGCAAATCTGAACAGCCTGGCAATGATCTCCTCCTCTCCTCTCCTCTCCTCTCCTCTCCTCTCCTCTCCTCTCCTCTCCTCATCTGCTTCTGATAAATTCTGGGGTACAGAACATGTGATATTGAAACAGACTATTTTAAACTCTGAATTTTACTTTCTCTTCCATTCTTGCACACCCCAGTTTCACCCTGGTGGTCAACATTACTGCTCTTAACTGAAGCCTGTAGCAAATTATCCCCTTTATATATCTTTTCTTTAATTTTTTTTTCCACAGGTCAGGGCATGTGAGTGAAGAAATCTTGCTCATTCTTAAGTGCCCAAGTGGCTAATTTAGCTTCACAAATTTCTGAGAGGGAGCTCAATTGGGGTCATTTAAAGCTTGGGTTGTGTTTACTTTTGTTATATTTCTTTACAGCCTCATGAAATTGACTCCAGACCTTTTTACTGCACCTGGCAGAAAGCTGTAGTTGCTTTCCAACTGCTATCTGGAAATTAAGGTCTTCCCAAATGAGACTGTTCCCTGTCAGATTTCTGCCTTTAATAATGTTAACAAGAGCTCTGTTCCCCACTCTCACTGTACTGGCCCATGGCTGATTCCCAGGACTGCAACAACATAATTTTGTTCATTCTTTTTCTCTTGGATGTTTTAGACCCAAAAGGATCCTGTTTCACCATTCATTCTGCAGAATACCACATAATTAACTTAAGATGGTCACAACTGTTTTAACCAATCTGATCATATGGTGACTGAACTGTGTATATTCTCCAGCACCTGCATTCTGTCATGAGTGTAGGCCCGCTGGCTTTTGTTATAATATCCAGTTTCTCAACCCGTGCTACTACTAAAGCTCTTCTATTTTGTTGTTCAAGCTGGTTGCATTTACTATGTGAATGCTCCAGTTGGGCTTGTTAAAATTGATTCTTATTATATAGTTCCTGTGGCAAACTACATGCTTGCATAGTAATTCTCATCAGTGATTTCTTTCTGCTAGAAATCTGTTGCCTAATAGTTTCTTATCAATTGTCATTGTCTTCTCTATGTGATTTCCCTGTACATTGAAATCAAGTGAAGAAATTACATTAGTTTGTCCTATTTATCTGCTTTTGAATTTTTGTTACAAGTTCCTCTAAGCAGCAGTGTTGGACCACAGAAAACTGTGTGCCTTGTTGCACAAGCATTACCTTGATAAGGTAAAACCTAAGATAAGGTTTCTCTCCGAGGAGGTATCCTGCAGTTCATCACTAATACCTTTCTTTTGGTCACTTCTCAAACTGCTTGAGGTTGCTGAGAACTGAAATCTGGCTCTGCAAAGAAATAAAGTTCCACTGCATATAAACTGATCTTCATTTCTTTCCGTACCTTGCTTGGTTCCATGGGATTGTCCCGTGTGACAATGTCTCATATTCCCATCTCATGCCTTAGTCCTACAAGACCCCTGCCGTTGCCCTCTGAAGTTTCCTTCAGTTTGTCTTCATTTCTTCTTGTGGGATGATTGCTCTATTCTTTCTATTTTCTCCTGTTTCATGAAGAGCCCTTGAGCAGCCAGTGGACAACATGTGAAGAGCATTCATGGGTGCCTCCTACTCACTGGTGGCCCTGACATCCTCAGCCAAAAACACTAAAAAAGGCTAAGGGACACTTGCTAATGTCTCTACTGCTCTTTATAGCACAGCCAGAGGCACACTCTTGTTCACTTCACATGCTGGAACTATTTCAGGTTATTCCAAGGATGAAAGTGGCACAATTTGATATTAAAGACTGTTTCACCCATGTCTGTCATATGATGCAAAGTTGGCTTCATACAAGGCAGAATTTAAACAGGTTTACTTGGAAAATGAGGAATTTGCAACAAAGTTATGAAAGAAATAGAGCAATAAGGTCATACTCCAGATGCTTTTTAGCTATTCTAATTTCTAAATGAGTTTGTGAAGTTAACTGAATGGCCTCTGCAGCTTACCCAAAGCCAAGACCAAGAGAAACTCTTTCTTCTGGTGCAGAATGCCTGTACTGGGTGACCTATTCTTATCCACCCCAGCAACAAAAGCTGTTTTTCTTCCTTTCTTATTTACCCAAAGCAAATTTCATTTATCAGAGTGTTGGGAAATCTCAGCGGTATTTTTCGGTGGATTGAACTATTTCTTTCTTCCTGTCTCAATATAGCCTCTTCACTAACATTTCTTCTTATATCCTAGTTATCTCATTCTGAGTTTGGACTGATTTTTACAGTTATAGTTTTCAATATACAATAGTAAATATTGAAATGAAAATATCTCAAGCACAGACCTTTGATCAACTTCAAACTACTTCAAATATTGCCTCCAAGTGTTGTTTTAAAGTAAAACATACTGTAATTTATAATGAAATTGGGCCTAGGAACTGAAAGAAAGACACACACTTACATGCAAACTTACTTCTGAAACAAATATCCTTCCTCCAAGTTGACAGGTATTCAGATAAAGATCCAGGCCCCAAAATAATGTTTATCCTCAATATTTTTTCATTTTAAAAAGAAAATATTTCCCATTTGATTTTTGACACCATTTGATTCATGTTTTGAAACTTACATGTCTGCAAAGATGTAGCATAGAGATTTATTTTTAAACTACTTTTTTAAAACGTCAAGATTAGGATTTCAGACCATCAACTTTCAAATGAATTCCATGATAAGCAGATGTAATTATCTTATTGAGGTACTAAAATGAAAATCCCTGCTTTTTCTATATTATCAAAATGAGTATTTTGACATTATAATTTGTGTTGATTTGGGAAGAAACAACTAATATATTATGAACTGTAAGGGTTTGTTCAACATTTGGTATTTTATATCTCTATAAAAATGCCTTATGTGAATGGTGATATTTTTAAAGTGTTAGTTAAGTGAGATGGATATGGGCCACTGAAGATGAATCTGTGGAATTATGTTGCACATAAACTTTGGCAATAGACATTTTGGGCTAATTTGTTGAGTGAAGTTACTGATTTGCTTTTTAATCAGTATATAAATATTGCACTGACACTCTTTGGAATACTAATACTGTCTTCTGGACCAGCATACCAGACTTTTTGCTGGGGCCAATGTATTCTCATTGCGCAGGGTTATGCTAGGAGCTATTGAAATGGTGGAATTTGATGGGGTTTTTTTTCACTTTCAAATTTCCACATTTCTCTTTGTTTCTGTGGTTAGTCTGGGTTTGCATAAGGAGAGGGTCTAGGAATGCACAGCAATGTCAAGTCACTATGAGCCACTACAGAGGGATCCCTGCTCTGCAGAAAGCTGCTGACATCTGTGCATACACAGAAACCATAGCATGCTTCTGCAGGATCTCACAGCTTTATCTTGGAAGCCAGCTGCTGTAGTGCCAGGCAGATTTGGCTTCAGACAGAGGAGAATGGAGGAAATGAAAAAGAGTAGCTACTTGTGGATTAACTTTTCCTGGAACAGCCTTATTAAGAGCAGAGCCATTTCTGATACCATTTAAGCTGCACTGTTCAGTAACTTTGCTTTTGTGACAATTAGCACTATAGATGCTTACATTGAATTTTTTTTTTTGTGAATTAGATCTTTGGTCATAGCTGAGTTATACAGTAGTCTAGAGGGATAATCAGAAGGATATTTATTTAGAATGTACCAAATACACTGTAACCGCTGATTCTGCTCTAAGGGCATTTCTGCCACAGGTGGAGTCTTGCACTTCATAAGAGAGAAGTAGCAATATGTTAAGTGATATAAAGCAGTGTAATTTAACAAAGTTTGATTGTAAATAGGACAGTAGTTTAACAAAATCTGATGGTAAGGTACAGTTGATAGACAAAACTGTCAGAGAGACCATCCTGCTGAATTTTGAAGTTCAGAAATTATTCTCTTGCTTTCTAAACTTCTTCTCAGAAGGAAATTCAGGTGCAGCTGAATCTAACTTAGTCCGAGACTTGGTCAACAGTTTATGTCTAATGGATTATGTGCGGACATTCAACCGTTTATATCACCTAACTAAGATTTCAAAATTTCAATGTGTTTCTTCCCAAATAACTTACAGAGTAACAGATGCAACTGGGATTCTCTTTGACTGAAGAAGTAATCTTGTCTCTGCTCCAGGGGAGATCCTGGCATGCAGCCGACTGCTGTACGGTAGACCTCAATGGGTCCTGGGCTTCCCACAGTTTAAGGAGTAAGATAATGGATTCATAGTTGTATCTGCATATCAACTGCAAATGTTTCTTCCAAAGTCGGCTTGACTCAGGCCATGAGCAGAACCATGGTTAGGTGGATGCATTGCTCAAATCAGCCTTTGGCTATTGTGTTCTTATCTGTCTCCCCAAAACCAGTTCGAGTTGGATAGAGCCCTCATGACCAAATACACCATTGCTACCAGCACTGGTGATTATCACCTGAGCAGATTTTGGGATAGAATACGGGATACTTATGGATATATATGGGAATGGGGGGATAAGCACACCATTACAATTTCCTTTGCAAATCTTGGAGGCTACATCTCAGTGCTTCATTATTGTCTGAGCTGAGTGAGAAACTTGACTACCATGTGGATTAAATGCCCTCCCAGCCTGCACAGTGTGAGTGTCACCTTGTCCCATCCTGAAGGACTCCCGTTATGTCAAAGGGTGGGATTGCAGACTTGGATGTGTAAAGAATGAAGGCGTGGGGTCTAGTTGTCAAACCTTCTTTATTTGAGACATAAAAGTACTCTCTGATGGGGGACAGAGACCATTAGTCATAATACGTGATTTTATTAAAACCACTCAAAGGGCATCAGACAAATGAAATAAAGAAGCGAATACAACAATTAGCAACAGATTTACAGAAGTTACGTAAATGGACATAAATGCCACAAAAAACAAAATCTCCAATAAGTGCAGGAAACTTTAAAGTGTTGGAAACATTTTCCTGGAAAGATGACAAACGGATGTTGCGGGTCTGGGTGTTGGTGGGCATGCCACACTTGTGTAGGTCATGCGATTCAGCCGGGATTTTCTCATGGCCTGCATTTGTGCTACTTGGCAGCACAGTGCTAACTCTCCACTTTGTCACTAACTATACCTGTCAGGGCATCTTGGAGGTAGGTCTTTGCAGAATCTGGAATATTGATGAGAAATGTGTTGGGAGGGGGCAGATGCTTTGGACTGGTAGATGCTCATTTTGTCCCGCAACAATCCCTTGACACATGGCCCAGTCCTGCTGTACCTGACTGACTTCCCTCAGGAACAGGAAAGTGGCTTTGACTACACTTCCCATTCCACTTCATGTCTGCCTGCATTTCAGATGGAATCCCACTTTCCTAAAATTTACATATTAGTCTATCAAAATTTTGTTTCATTCTTGGTTTCCTTCCTGTCAGCAATCCCTCATATAAACAAAGTAAAATAGTAATGCCATTAATTATAGCAATAGTAGTGCAAATGCCATTAAAGTGCAATAATAGTTTTCATTGGTTGTTTTTAGCCTTATCTTACCCCAAAGACAACAGGAAGACCACCTTTGAGCAGAAAGGGTGATTGTAAAGATCTGCGAAGTTGGAAAATGACACAAAAGGAAATGATGAAAATGTAGTCCAGCATCTTCTCATCTAAGGTGGATGTACAGCTGGTTAACAGAATCCTTCCAGTTTATCAGTGATCAGAACACATAATAAAATACAGGATCAGATTTAAAATAGCACTTTATTTCCTTCCTTGCAAATTTTTAAGAACAAGTTAGACAAATATCCCTGAGAAACCGATCAGTTAAAACTCATCCTGGTCCAGTACTGCAGAAATTATCTCAATGGTCTTGGGACAGAGTGTCCACATCTAATATTAGTATGAAATCTGACATCTAACACTACAGTGCTACAAGATTCAAAACATTTGGAATAATCACCTACATTTGAAATTCTAAACTTTTGGTGTTTTCCATGACTAATTTTTGGTTTTCTTCAGTTCCAGAGCCTCCCAGTTTCTTGCCATGAATCAAAGGAACTCCTCTAAGGCAAAATTGCTCAACTATGAATCATTCTAATGAGATTGTTCACTAATAAAACCTCCACACTTTTTTGGTCTTTTCTCCTTAGCGTTCCTTCTTTAATGTACTCATCTTATCTACAAATATGATACTGTCAGTCTTCAGTTTTTTACAATTCTCTACTTTCTGTAGCTTTCCTTATAAAGAATTCTTCCTATTTAACAGGTCTATGCAACTTTTTAGAGCTATATCCTGTGTCAGTTGTGCTCACAAAGGATAAAAGAAAATCTAATGGTTCTGACATTTGAGTTTACTTCTTTCATTAAAAAAAGCTTGTATGTTTAAAAACAATGTCAAAGATGGGAAGTTGAGTAACCATTTCAAACAATGCAGTATGGACCAGGGCTGTTTGCCAACCCCACTTCTATTGAGTCTCCCCATGGACCTTAATGGGAGGTGGACTATACACTACCCTATTGTGGCAAATAAAGTAAAATTTCACATCCGAAACAAATAGAAAAGGCTTCAGGAAGAACATTCAGATGTCTGAGAGAGAGATGGTATAATCATGTCTTCCCTAGCAGGTCTAATCTGTCCAGCACAAGGAGGCTTTTCAACAGCCCATTATCTCCCCAGCTGAAGCTGATGCTTCAAAACCAGATTTACTCATTTTCTATTAAATGCATTTTTTCCTACTTACCTGAATTCCCAGAGTCTACATTACTGTCAGGCAGTAAGGTAATATCATTTTGATAGCCAGCTTTTCCCCTTTCTACCAATAGAGCTGAGAAAATATTTTTTTTTTTTTTTCAGAAAAGCATCAACTTACTCTGTGGTTTGAGTCACAAACAGTTCTGATCCATATGCCATAGCTCCAGTCCAAAAGCTGTAAATTTGTGCTGCTGGGATGCTGTTGTTTGGAAAGTTGTGTAACTGTTATCTTCCAAAATTGTACCTGGAAATAAAACCAATATTTACTGAGAGCCTTTCACAGACGCCATAGCCTGTTTGAGGAATCCTAGCATAATACAAAGTGATAATATTTTCAGTATTTTTGATGAAATATAATGGAACAAGATGAAAATTCATGACAATGTTTCATCACCCTTGCCAGTAGTTTCTAGCAAATAAGTCTCTGAGTTGATCAAATCTAAAGTTAATTTGAGACTGAAGACAATGAGGAAAAAAATTGTCTTTATAATGCTTTTGAAATTTAAATTCAGTGTCAATTTAGTTTTGCAACAAGCAAAAGTATAGGTTAGAAAATTGCAAAGTTTTACAAAGGGATTAAGTTGCCCATTGCCTTTGTCTGGTTTTGGAGTTTTTCATAGTGTGAAGCCTAAGCATTTTGTCTGCACACATTAACAGAATTTCTCAGAATTTAAAGCGTGCAGCAAGGTCATTTCTTTCATGAGAATTGAATATTTAATTTAACTTCCAGGTCACTCTTAATTTACTGAAATGTAGGCATTCTGTCAGGCACAACTTTACAGACTGGAGAAGTAGTGTCAGGTTAAGATGTCAGACTCAATGAGCTGGGGGTCCTCATTATATCTGCATTGCCCATTACTCATTATTATCATTACTTTGTTAATACTTTGGTTTTTTTGTTCTTTGGCATATCACCTATTTAGTATGTATCAGTGAAGACTGTTTGGTCTAATAGATGCTCTTTCTTACAAAAATTATTTAGATAGAAAATGGAAAACCTGTCAGTGGAAGTCAGGTTTCCTGTGTATGGCCAGATGACCTGCTGTACATGGAGATGTACAGGTGAAACTGCTCTCAGTCCACGCCTCTGCTACCACATACATCAGTGGGCTTAGAAACAACAAGGTAAACACAATAAAAAGCAAACCCCAAATATAAGCAAGGGTGTAAGACTTGGGCCTTCACAGTATTGAGGCTTTGGGAAACTGAGAGCAGAAGACATAAACAGTGTCTTCTGACACTATTCCCCATGTTTCGATCATTACACAGCTTGCAGGAGACAGTTCTGCACTGTTAGTCTTGTCTACATGCCCAAGGGAGACTGGAAGGAGTGTCCAATGAGAGGACCCTTATTTACACTTAGCCTTACAGAAAAAACGTAATTCAACTAGCAGCAGGACTGAAGGAGTTAGGTTTCTTATACATTTGTCTCTAATGGATGCAAAGAAGAGAGAAAATAAACCCTGTAAATTTTCT
This sequence comes from Rhabdornis inornatus, assembly GCA_013397075.1. NCBI lineage: Eukaryota > Metazoa > Chordata > Aves > Passeriformes > Rhabdornithidae > Rhabdornis > Rhabdornis inornatus. The sequence goes on from VWZS01004200.1 coordinate 2,419,876, forward strand.
GAGGCCAAATATTTGGTGTGCTGCTGTTACCATGCTTTCCTTTTCATGGCACTTTTTTCCCAGGAGATACACCAGTCATTTGACATTTCAGACCTCTTCAACCTTCTGTCATGTTTGCTTGAGACTGATGAACAAGGTAAAAAAGTTACGAGGAAAGGTAAGGACTGTGAGGTACTTCTACAATGGCCCTTTCCACAAACACATGAAGGACATGATCTGACAATTCTCATGTTATTAGGAAATCAGGCTAAAAATACCACACTTTTCCAAGGAAATGGTAAGCTTTGCCCAGGACACAGCTGTCACTGGGATGAGAAGGGAGCAGAACAAAGAGGGCATGGTGGGAAGACAGCATGAAACTTCCCTTGGGTTTGTTTACACCAGCACAACGTGCCCTCCAGTTACACCAGCATAACAGATGTTCCCTAAAATAAACGGGTTTCAGGAAAGGCACGGAGATTTTTAACAGGAGCAATGCATTTGGGAGCTGGTCATGATTGTGGGATTGTGTCAGATTCTGTGTCTGGCTCCATGCCCAAGGCAAACCCAGGTACTTCTCACTCAGTTTGCAGCTGTGACACCCATCCAGCTGGTCTGAGAGATCTTGCAGTGCAGAATGGCTGATTCTGGTCATGTGCTACGGGGCTTTTTTTTCTCTGGCTCACTGGAACAGGGACATCACATTCCTGCCCTACGCCTTCTGAGGGTGAACTACACCTCTGCGACAGGGGAAACAAATCACCAGCACTCCTCTGCTCTGTCTACTGATAACCTTGTGTGGCAGCAAGTCAAGAGAAGAGAAACTACAACCAGCAGTAGACTTGCCTTGCCTTTCTTTGAAAGTGAGAAGACACTGAGCAGGTAGGGACTGCACATCTTTCCCAGGGCACAGATGAGTGTCCTAGAAGGTGCGTGTGTTTGGTACAGAACAGGTTACAAAAGAAACCCAGAGAGCGGTGCCCGTTTACACAAAGCTGAATAATCTCTCAGAGAAGAAAAATTTATTCACAAAGAAAATACGTGCTTTTTCAAGGAAGTCACAGACAGCTAAATTCAGTGCAAGAGACAGAATAATCTGCTGCAAGTTAAACCAAAGCCCAGAGCCATTTGAAGTATGAAAGGACTGAATTGACATCAGGGGCTTATCAAGCAATCAATAGTTGCTTAATAATGAAAGCCAGAAACAAAAGCACCAGAAACAGACAGGATTTTTTTCTAGGAATGTCTGCTATGTTTCTCCCCCACCACAGGTAAAAAATACCTATTTATAAATTTTATTTGATGAGTAGCACCTAGGTAATTTGATTAAAACCATTCCAAATGTGCATCTGAATGGAAACTCAGTCAAAATTAGAGTTATAGCTCTTGTGAAAGTTGAGGAATCTGTTGTGAAGGACAACCCATGGAATCTGGTGACACTTTTAGATAGCTATATAGCTGACACTAAAATCTCCTTTTAGAGTTGAAAAAATCCTGGTAATAACTTTGTTCAATAATAAAGGATGAAATAGACTTTTTAGTTTAAACCAAACTAAGGTTCAAATGAGCTATCTTTTTATTTGGATCCCAAACCCTAGCAGTTTTGGCAATGAAGAAAGTTTTGGCTATACACACTTAGGAATCTTAGAGTTTTAACGTGTGGAATTGTTGCTCTATTTCCTTCCAGAAAGGCACCAGCTCCCTGGCAGGACCTGCCACACTTCTGTAGCAGCTCCAGCAATTCAGGTGTCATGACTATCCCTTCAGTGACAAAGGTATTGCTCCTCTGCTTGGAGGAAACTGAGAAATGATTGACATTTTGCTCAGAGTACAAAGCTTTACATGACAAAAAGGCAGCCTGTGGTGATGATGAGTTAATAACACTTGATGAAGACAGAAATAATGGAACCAACATGTAATAATGACCCAAAGCTGCGTAGCAAGCCCCACTGTGTCTGGCTTTTGTCTGCTTGAAGAGAGCACATCCTTGGGCTCCTGATGTACTTTTTATGAATTTAAATTCTTGGCTTCAGCTTCTAAGATCCTTCGTTAGCCATTATGTTCCCATGCCTCTGATTTCCTTTCCCTTTCCACTGTGTTTTATCAGCACTCGCAGCCTCATATCCCCTTAATTACATTCCCTCACAATCACCTTACTGGTGTTATACTTCTTTGAAATTATTTTGTCCTTTCCTTCCTACTGACATGCCAACACCAAAACATACTTAAACCATCATGGCAGATGCACACACACACATACACACACTCACACTCACACACTCACACTCACAACACCACAACTTGTCTCTCCATGCTTCTCTGATTTCTTTTTCTGTATTCTCTTGATGTCTGATCTCTCTACTGCTCTGCAGATGGCTGTCTGGGCTTTGGGAAATGTAAAGGGTACAGAAAGACCACAGCTCCTGCTGTAAAGATTTTGGAAGTTTAATGGGAAAAAAAGGGCTGAGCTATCCAAGGAACAATGGAGCTACCCTGTCCCTGTACCATTGCAGTACTCACATCACTGAATATCTAACTGCAAAGTGCCCATGTTGGGAGGCTTCCTTCACTCCTCCTAAAATCACTGGAGACACAAAAATACCTTTGCAAGCACTGTTTCAGGACACATACTGCTTTGAATTTCTCTTAAGGAATCAGTTTCTTTCCATTTGCTCTATATGTGGGGGACAGTCTGGGGAGTTGAGCCTCTTAATGCTGGTCCATATGTACAGTATGAGCTTCAGGTCAGTGGATGGCAATATTCTTGTCATCCTAACAATTCTGGGAGCTCATGGAGCTGGTTTGCTTTGCAGCCAGCAGAGTTGGCTGACCAAAAGAGGAAGGCATCCCACCAGCCACTGAGCTCTTAAGGCCTCTCTTCTGTTATTTTGTATTACACTTTGTCCAGGTGCAACTGATGTCACATGTCCCCCTAAATCAGAAGTATTCTGGGCACAGAAATATGCTGATTTTTAATGTTGTATAAGGCATAAATTACATAATGCAAAACTATCACTAATAATTATAGCAAGAGCAGCATACTGTTCACATTATATCCCAGGATACTAAATACTGTGTCTACAAAAAAAAGAAGATCTGTTTTCTTCCTGAAAAGAATATATAATTGAAGATGAAGAAAACAATTGACAGGATATGAAAAATCAAAGTGCAATAGTATTTCTTTGTGATGCATTTGATGTCTTTGTGGATGTAAAAAGTGTTGTGTAAACTGAGAATTTGCTGTAGTATAAGGCAATGGGACAGAAAGAAACCCATGGAACTGTATTGCAGAAATTCAGAGAAAGTAGTAGCATTTTGAATGCAATGATGCTTTGATCTAAGTTAAACCTTCTTCAGTAATTGTGGATCCACATCACTCAAGCCATATGGCAGGATTCAAGAAAATGGAAGGTAATAAAATAATAATAATGCTTTCATCATGCTTGACTGAAAACTGGAGGTAGACTGAATCTTTTTAATTTTAATTGCCTTTTGATATTTAATTTAATTATTTGATCAAAAGATTCTGGGTTGACTCTGATACTGCCATAACTTGGCTTTAAAAATTCTTTGTATTGATGAGACTACTAAAAGAAAATATCACAGATAAGAGTGCATATAACATAAGAAGCTAGCTTTGGTACAGAGGTAGGGATGGTTACTACAGAGCAAATTTATACATGAAATTACAGTGCTTGAGCTTTATTACTTAGTTTTAGGTGATTTGAAAAATTTTTTTTCAAAAAAGTTGCAAAAGTTAAGTTGGACAAATGCTTCTGACTGAGTTTTTGTTCATTGTCCTGACACCTCTCAGGCCCATAGAAAGGATTTTGTATTTACTGAACAGACTGCACTGGACTTTATACAAATGTAAAATTCGTGTGGCTGGCAAAGGATGCTCTTTATTAGTGAAGTGAATTCACCTGCAGGAGCAATGGGATTAAAAGATCTATTTACTGTTAAGAAAGAGATAAAAGGAGATAAAAATCCAGAAATTTTTCTGTGAAGCACATCCACCTACAGCTGGTCAGTGTTTTGCGATGGCTGCTTCCTCTTTGGAAAGTTCTGCTTTTAGTTTGGTTTCCCTGGGAACGATACGTAAGAGATAGTCTCTGTTGTGCTGTCTAGAGGCTTGATTATTCATCAAAATACCCATGATATTCCCTTGAGACACAAATACAATCATATCCAGAGACAGCTGATATCCACTGGCCTAGCTCATAGAAAGGCTTAATTTAGCAAAAAAACAGCTGATCATGTTGCTCCACAACTCAGATAGTTGTTTTTCTACTTGGTTTGTAATACAAAGTTATAAGAGAGGGGTCCCAAAATTCTGTTTTCAAGATTAACCACTTCAGGAAATGGGTGTTTTCCTCCCAAAACCAGATTAGTTTTTTAAAAAACCAAAAGGACCTGTTTATTTTAGCTTCTTTTGCCAAATGAAAAAAAAATCAACAACCCCAAAAAATCGTTGCTAATAGACTAAACTTTTCTGTTCTAGCTTGAGTAAATATTTTTGATGTAAAAATAAGCAGAGAATTAATTACCTGACATTGCAACTTTGATAGAATACCTATGGAGAGTGTCACTTCTAACAGCCTAGAGAAAACTGTTCCGTTAAAAAATACATTCATTTCTGAATACATTCATTTCTGATGCCATTTCTCTTTTAAGCAACCTTATAAAGTATTATATACTTATATATTGCCTTTAAAACCATATGAAGTCTAACTATTCAAGTTCACAGGATTGATGTAACACCGCTGTTTCCCAGTCCTTTTTTGCACTGGTGCACAACAGGCTCTAATCAGGCAATGCTACAAGCAAAGTGAGCTCCAATCTTGTCCACGAACTTGCCAGAGTTCAAAGTTCTCCAAGCAGAGGTTGGAGATGATGGATGGTGAATGGTGCTCATGCTCTAAATCTGTCACCAAGCTGGAAATTTGCTTGGAACAAGAGTGTCAATTTTTGTGTGAAAGGGATGTCTGAATGGAAATGGCAAAATCTAACACATCTAGATATTGAGCACCCTGAGGCCCACTGAAGTCCCTAGAAGTTCTGAGTGATAAATTCTTCTTGCAAAGCACTGAAAGAAGTTTATTGCAAAACCTATTGAAGTATAAAGACTATCACTGATTCCAGCAGGCATCAGATCAAGCTCAGTGTGAATGAGTATCAGAGAATGTCTGCATAGCCTTTTGCAGGCAGAATACAAGACTTTCTGCCCAAGACTTGAGCCAGTTGGATGTATGACAACCTTGAACTGGAAGCCATGTTACTGCATTTACAGTGCCGAGCCCGAGCTAAAGCCCCTGCTGAAAGACAGAAAATATCAATTTGTGCTCAGCAGAGTGCTCTGTCCAAGGATGCGTAGCATGAATGCACATATGCTCAGAGCTCAAACAGAATGATTTCATGCTTGTCTGCAAAAGACCACGTAGAAAAATATCTTGAAAGGAGAAGAGCGTCTCAACTCTGACGTGAACACTAAAATACTCACTCCCCTGGACCCAGGGAAACTGAGGAAAAAAAGAAAGATGGGCTGTTTCCTACCAATGTTTTTCTAGTTTGTTTCTTAGATGGAAAGAAAAGAGATAGCAACAGAGCTCTGTAGATGGAAAAAAAGAAATTAATTTAATTAAATTCCAAAACCACAAAATTATCAACTTTCACTGGCATGAGCTCTGCAAGCCCCCAAACAATACTTTAAAGTGTTTAATTTTTTCACATCAATTTTAATTAAGCTCTCATTAGGCTCTTGTGCCCCTAGAATTTGGCAAACAAAAGAAGCTGCCTTGCCCAGCGAGTTTCCCAAGCTTGCACGGCTCTATTCCTAAGGAGATTTATCGCATTTTTTTCCTCCTCTTGAAAGAACCTTACATGAACCAATTCAAATGAAAACCACATGGACTAAAAAAGACTTCATCATGCCAGATACCTTTTTATATCCAAAGCAGTGAACTTGTAGTCAGTTTGTCCTTTCATGTGTTGTTTTTTCTGGCTTTGGGACCTAAGAATGATTTTTTACTACGTGCAGTAGTAAAACAACATATTATGCAATTCTATTTTTCAGGGAGAACACTATGTAATTCATAGACTTTGCAATGCCACATTTTCTGTTCAACAAATACAAAAAGTGGCTTCTCTTTCCCCTGTGGGCAGACATCTAGAAATTTGTGTTCAGCAAATGATATTTCAACATATTTATTTGGGATTTTGGAGTTTTAACTATTTCAAAAGTGACTGCATAATGTAGCAATAAGCAGCTTCCAAACTGTATTTTTATCTCTGTCATTCAAGAACCTGGCACAAAGAGGGTTGATAGCTTTTGTCCTTTATTCCAGTCAAAAAATTCAGGTGAAGACACAACATACTATGTCTAGCTTGCAGCCCAACAGATCTGATATATGAGGAAACTCCTTCCATAAAATGCACATGATGGATTAGCAGCTGTGTTGAAATAACTTGTTGGCAATGTGCTCACTGGGATGATTTTGAAGATTATGCCACCTTCCAAGGAAAACTTTCAGAACTCTCATATTTTCTAAAGCCAATCTGTGAAAGAGTTAGTTAAAAGTACACTTTTTAAATTGATGTTTTTGTTTTTTAACTTGAAAGTCATAATTCCAGAAGACTAGACCTCTAACCCTTCTATGGATTGATGTGGTGCCCAGTATCTCTTCTGCAACTTGCTAGGTGTGTGTTCATATGATGGATACTGAGATATTGATTTTCCCAAACCAAAGCTCACAGCTAAAGAATTATCTTTAATGTGTAACTGGGAATATTTTCCCAAATAATTCACTCACCTATAACTCAGAAATTTGTTAGACCTTTGAAACGTGCTGATGAGGAAGATATTATTAGACTACAGTGTGTCTTCTTCTCCTGCTCAGCAGTGGTGCTAAAACAAAATGCAGCTGAGCCTCCTCCAAGTCACGAAAACCCATTTGCAATCTTTCCAGACAGATTCATGGAAGAATAATCTATTTATTGCTATACAACAGTACTACATCAGAATCAGAAAACCTTTGGGTTCTGGCTTGCTGGAGTCTGGGAAGTGTTGCTGTATGCCTGTCTTACTATTACAGTCTTCTCTACATGTCTGATTTTCATGTCATGGCCCTTCTATTTAAAGTGTGGGTGTCTTTGAAAGGGAGGATCAAGATCCTAGAAATAGGTGGTGAAAGAAAAAGTCCAGAACTTCTGCAGACTGGTCAGGATTGAGAGGTAGTGAGCAGTAATGTTTGAGGTGTTCACTGAAGACATGTCCGTGCACTCCCCTGGAAAGAAAAGTAGTCCTTCCCTCTGCACCCGGATATCCTTGTTTATCCCAGTTGACTCCCAATTCACCCCAGCCAGCAACTGAGAGAGGCATCAGTGGCAAAAAAAACCAAACCAAACAAACAAAAAAAAACAAACATAGAAAATAGAGCAAGCTGGATTGTAAAGCATGAAAAAAGGACACTACGAGACACTGTCACCCTCAGCCACCAGGGCAGCACTCCAGACACAGCTGATCTTGCTGCAAGAAGGCAATGACTGATGCAGTGGAGTTTTTTCCAGATTGTCTAGGGAGAGATGACCTATGATTTCCTTATATGTGTCTGTTGGGACCAGAATATCTTCCTTAAATGTGGTTCTGGAGATCCTGATGGTGTTAAAATCCATGAAAAGGACGAGTCAGTATCAGGTCTATGTGTGAGGAATAGAGCTCACAATTCCTGTAACTTGCCATCTATTTCTGCACAGCAGGAAGGCTACTGGAGAGGCTATGCCTTTGTCCTGTTTGTGGTTATGCAAGCCTAATGTTTCCACAGCCCCAAAGGTGTTGGAATAAATACACTCTAGGCTGAATCTACTGGATCTTGTAGCAATTTGTACCTTCTAAACTGACACATCACAGCTATCAAGCGGGACAGGGCTGTGCTCAGGCACAAGTAGGAGGGAGTGCTAAACACACCACACCATGTGGCAAAAAACGAATTTCTGGCCTGCCTTGTCTCTGCTTTTTTACTTTAAATAATGCCCTTGATAAAAATTAGAAGATAAAGCAGACAAGGAGATATTACAAGAGATGGAAAAGATGCTCTTTGGTTTGCATTTTCCTCTAGTTTGCAGTAGTGCCAGAGAGTTTATGATGAAATTGAGCAACGTTTCCAGAAGACAAAGGGGTCTTTTGCCTCTTATGCAGTCCCTCTATTCATGAACTCATGTTCTTTTAGCTCTTTGCCTTAATCCTTCCAATTCAGATGGGATTCATAAGTTCTCTTGCAAGAAGACCTTCCTTTCTGAGGGTTCCTTTGTATCTGTTGTCCTTGAGGAATATTCTTTTTGATTTGAGTTTCCAGTTGGAGTTTTGTCATCTTTTCCATAAGTATCCAGCCCCATAGACATCAGTGACATAAATTCCTGTGGTATTTAGTAATAGGGGAAGAGTACTGACAGTATACTGACTACTGTCCAAGCGAAGTGAATGACTTAAGATATGTCTGTCACATTAAATGCTCTAAGAGAAAGCTGCTTTAGTAGTCTTCTATACTGTGCTTACACAAGGTAGGATGGCTCCTGGCATTATATGAGACTTCAATTAATTACTGCATTTGAAACAATTTGATAAATTCAAATGTGTGAGACATTACTCACCCTGTGTAATGAAAGCATCGTCTGCTACACTTTAGATCAGAGTGGAAACCAACTGAGTTCAGTTGGTTTTCACTGTTCAACCATGCCAGGACAAGCAGACTAGGAAACAACCAAAAAGGAACAGAACCAACTAATGAAGAAATACCTCTTCAACTCCTCTCAGTGCTGTCACATTTCTTGATATTGAAAGTCCCGTATTCTTGTTTTAAATATGTATATTACATCATCTCCACTGTGATTTCAGGAGTACAGGCAAGCTTGAAGGATCTTTTGAAGCAAGATATTTACTCAGTGATATTTCCATGGTTTTGTGTTGTAAAGATCTCCATACTCTTCCAGAAACTTTGGGAAGTTAATCTGACTAAAAAGTCAAAATGACTTCTGATTGACCCCTACACATTGTGTCCACTATTTGTTTTGAACTCTCATAATTTGTAACATGTCCAGTATTTTGCCTAGACGTGTGGTACAGTTCCTTTTTCCTAACTAGCTGACTACAATTTCTTGGATCAGACTGCTGCTGTGAAATCTCTACATTAATTTCATATTCACCTTCTGGAAATATTTAGCAATATTTAATTAAAATTTACTCTGAATATCCCTTTTTGCAAGACAGTCCACAAGAATGCTTTGTGGGTGAACCTGCATGAAAACAAACCAAATCATTAATTTGGCAAAGCAGAAAGATTTTCACAGAAAGTTGGTTACCTGCTTCAATATACTGTATGTACTGTGTTGCTCTAAATGCTCAGTAAGCCATTTAAATTTACAAGTTTAATGCTACACTGTCACTTAAACACTTTTTTTCGCCTTGTTTTTCTTCTTTTTTTGGAACATGTTTAAGACAAAAGTTTTAATTTCCTCTTAAAGTAATTGAAAGGGATAGTCTATGTCATTTGGTAACATTTTTGGTTCAGCCTCAGTGGAAAAATAATGCAGATGGGAAAAGAACATTAAAGATGCTATATGGTTGAGACAGTTCAGGATTTCTCTCTTCAGAACCTGTTTCATATTTGCCATGGAATCCACTGCCACCTTACAGCATCTCCTACTATCAGTTTGAGAACTGTTCCAAGACATCTCCCAGGCTGAGAACGGTAGAGATGCTCTTCTCACTGGCAGCATCAAGAAATTATGTTCTTTGGCAGACACATCATCTTCCAGTATAAATCTGTGGACCAGGATAGACATGAGGCTTTCCCACCATCTGGGAAAGCCTGTTACTCTGCCATTCTTGGTACAGCTGGATTTTAAGATGGTCCCTACATCTTTAGGAAAAAAAACGGAGACAAGGACAAAAAAATCATTGTCTAGGCTGTAGGGCATCTCTCAGGGTGACTGAGCTCAGCAGATCACCTCACCAATGCCCCAGCCTATGCAGACAGTTTTTATAGCTGTTGTCCAGTGGCTGCAACAAGAGAGTGATTGGAGTAATTCCAGACTGGGAATTTTCAAGGACTTCCATGTAAAGGAGATGGTAAACTTTTTCCACCAACAGATACAGGAAAACTTGCAGATAAAACAGATGGTTTTTATTTGCCCAATATACCCTGCACAGACTGAGTTCATTCTGAACCATCTGACCCCTTATGGTGGCTAGAGGGAATAATTTCATTGTGCAAATTCCTTGTTAAGGCTTTGCAGTTAAATTTTGTGTGTGAAATAAAAGTACATCTGTGTTTAATTCTGCAAGTTTGCCATACATCATAACCTCAGAAGAACCCCTCAAGATCATGCAAATGAAAAGCAAGTATGCAGATGATTTGCATACATGTTTTTCTGGGTTAGACATTACATCGGAATGCATTGGCAGTGAGTGGCTGTGACTAATGTAACAGAGCATTACATTTAACGTGCTGCATTATACAGTTTTATGCACAGTAATGTAATAATTAGTTTGTCAAGATATCACGCTCAGTTCAAATTTAAATAGTGTTGCTCTCTGCTGGTTAGTCTTGTGAACTACATATTTCTTAATGTTAAAACTGCCCATTAAATTGTTCTCAGAGGCAGAATTTCAGGTCCCATTCTACCAGCTGCTATCCCAGCAGAGTGATTTTGTGAGAATCAAGGAAGTATGTGCAACAACAAAACACTTTGATCACATTCACTCTTTTCTCTGGCAGATGTTATTAAAAAACAGCCTTAAAGACTTAGCTCTTATTCTACAGGATTTCTGCATGGGTTCTCATTAACCCATCTTGTGTTTTTGCATTTGATCGTTCTTCACATTCTTTTCTATTCCCTCTTCCTCCTAGATTTCTCATCTCCTGAATAAATATTCTGAAGAGCAAGATTAAAGGATGTTTTTCTTACTCTTACAAAAAAGTAGCAGCCCAAATTACATTTTCTGAAGAAAAGGAACTAGTCATCAAATTAGGCATGTTCTGATTTTACCAGTTGGACTGAAACTTTAGGAGGATTTTTCCCTCTGGTTTCTCTACCAAAACCTGATTGAGATCTAGAATTCTCAAGTGCAGTGCCAAGGCATTCCCTGTGTTTGCAGGTACAATCCTATATGCTGGGTGAACTACAAAGCTTAAGCCAATAGCAGGTCTTTTACTAGCAAAGAAGGATTTTGGTTTGCACTTAGACATCTAAGTTAACTTTAATCCCTGCTGATCAAGTTGGTGACTTCTTGTTTTTCTTATACACAGGTGATGAGCCTGGAGAGAAGATGAAGTAATGAGACCACGGAAACCATTCTGAAGCACAGAGCAAAGAGTGATTATCTTTTTCCTTGACCCTCTATCATAATCAGTGCACAAGAGAAAAAGTGAAAAAAATTGAAATTTGTCAAAAAGTGTGCATGCTGTTCACACTGATCATAATGTTTCCTCTGGTAATCTTGCAAGTTTTGCTGATTCAGCTCTTAGAAGTAAAAGCTCTGAGAGATATCACCTTTAAGTTATTTTCATCCCACTTAGCTAGGATACATATCTTAACTAATTTTAATATATGTATCATTTGTTGACTGTATGAAATGAATACCTGACATTTATCCTAGAAAGTTGTTAGATGATTATAGATAAAGCAAAATTTTCAGCATAATTATTGAATAATGCATATGTGGGATTTTTTTTTTAATTGTGAATTCTATAATTTACTTCAATTCTATGCTTTAAATTCAAATCTTATGAGCTATGGCGTAATTCTTTCCCTGGCTTTCATTTTCAAGAACATTACAATCCAGATCTTTCATATCTGATCCTATTTATGTCACTAGCAAAAGCTCCTTGCTGTGTTTACTTCATCACAGATGTGCATTGTAGGAATTTGAAGAGATCTTCAAATACCTCTTGGTCTATTTCACCTTCCAAACAGACAATCCCTGCAAGTGTCCTGATTTTAATTTAAAGTATATGCATCAGTTGCTGACATAAAACAAGTTAGTCTTGGCCCTGGTGTTATAGGTTGTCAGGAAACATTTTATATGGAGAAACAATGAACAATGAATATATGATATAACTTGTGGAAAAGTTGTGCTCCTGTCTGTTTCACTCAGACATTATTTCCACCTCTTATGGTCTTTGCTGTCAGTGTTTTCCAAAATAGCAAAATAAGAACTCAAGAAGAAAATATGAGTGAGGGACAACATGTACTCACAGCAGCCTGAGGGTTTATTTTTGGCTGTAAAATAGGGACACTTCAGCAAAATTTAAGTACATAATATTATGTGACAAATCTCAAACCAGGACAGGGAGTGTGCCACATAATTTTACTTTAGTACCAATGAAATACAATTAAAGGTAATGGTGGAAGACTAAGGTTGTCCAGAAAAGATTGCAGGGGTGTGAGATAGCCAGTTTTTCCCCCTTTACAGCAATCACATAGTAAATAATTGGGTTTTTTTTTTTCTTTTCTGTAAATATAGTTAACTCTTCTATTCCAATTCAATAGTGTTACATTTGACTAAGATAGCTTATGTTGGTCATTTCACCAGGGTTCCTGACTAACAGTCAGAGCCTTGCCTTTTCCTGCTCACAGGCTACTGCCTAGGGGCAGCAGTGGCTCTCTGCAGTAACCATCTGCCTTTTATACATCTTTATACTCTTTTAAGGCAACTGGAGGCTTTTTGTTCTTTAAGTTCAGCCCAGTGTAAACAATGAGAGCACAGGGGAGCAACTGCATCTTTACCATGCAGAAAAATCTACATCTTCACTATCAAAACGCAGGCTTTGTCTTTATCCAGAAAGGATTTTGCTTCTGAAAAGGTCTTGAAATCCTTCTTTTTATAGCTAATTATTTTTTATCTACATTAAAAAACCCAACCCAAACCTAACAAAAACCACAAACAAACAAACAAACAAACAAACAAACATAATCCCCCACCAAACATCTTTTATGTGAGGAGCACTGCAATTTGACTGTGATGTAGTTGCATATAAGTATGTTGAACTGAATTGATGGGAAGGGAAATGAAGTACAATAGCATTTCTTTCTTAAATAGAGCTACATATTACCATGAGAAAACTAGTTAACAGGAAGTTAAAAAGGAGCAGCTAGTAAGACAAATTTTTTATAGCTCACATGGAGAAAGTTTAAAACCACCACATCAGAGGATTGCAGCTAATGAACAGTGCTAATTAAACAGAGCCATTCAATGAAAACAGAACCATTCAATGAAAACCCAACCACAAAATAAAAAGCATTCAGCTTCATGAAACAGCCAAATTAAAGACGAAAGTAGCTCTTAAAAATACATCCTCCCAAATAGTCATATATAGTGGTGGGAAATAGAAAAGGGCATAAGAGCTACCGAAGGAAGAGAAAAGAACACCAAAGATGGGAAAAAACTGTAGAATTTTGGGAAGTTGTGAAGAGACAACTGCCAGAGAATTTATTTTGTTCACAAATGATCAATATGCAACAGGAATTCTTAAGCAGGATGAAGGTATAGTATGAAAGAAATCTGAAATTTTGGCATTGTCTTCCGTGATAGAGAAACTGTTTTGGAGAATTGCTGAGACCAGACAAGATATCAACATGCTGCTTTGAATTATGCATATTTTGAACAGAGTGTGTAGATCTGGTCATTCCATACAGTAGAACTGGAGCTAAAGTTGGCAAAGTAGATCTAGGAAAGGCATAGAGAAGAACAAGGATAACCAGAAATTTGAAACAACTATTCCACGTAAAGCAACAACAAAGGAATGACTTTTCAACTTGAAAAGGAAAGATCTATGAACAGTGAAGAAATAAATAGGAAAACCGTTGAGCTTTTCCCTCTATATACAAGTGTGGAGACATGGAAGTTTCAAAGCAATAAAAATAAATAGTTTTTTAAAGTATCTTTCACAAACTTAAATATTTACATTACACAACTCATTGGTAGATTATGCTGAGGGGACAGAAATTCCATGCAAGCTCAAAAACAAGTAAAGAAACAAAAAAGTTTCAAAAGAAACAAAATTAGCAAAGAAATAAACAGTTTCACAGTTTCATACATTAATTAAACATGCCAGTCTGGATCAAAACATCAGTTCAGGAAGTCCATGAACTTGAAGAAGTAGGGAAAGTGTACCAGGGGAAATACAAAAACCAGAGTATGTTAATAACTAAAACAGCCTATAAAGCCACATTTTATGTTCCTTATCAAATTGTTAATTTCTTTATCATTAACATCAGCAGGATATTTAGTGATCAATGCTTATATTCTCCTGTATATTTGTTGTTCAATACACACACAAGTAAAAATTTTGGTGGCTATGCAGAATTTTTGTGGATGTTGCCAAGCTTGGAATGTTTGATGGTGAGTTAGACACCATCCTGTCCTTCACCGCTTCCTTTCTCCCTGTCTTCCACCATGTTTTGCCAAAAAGAGAGATTTCATTTCATGAGTAAAAATAATGCTTCATTTAACTTCGTGTTCATTTAACCTCTTGTACATTTAACCTCTTGATTTTGACTTGTTCTTTGCTTTTTTTCTGTAGCTTTTGATTTAAACACATGTTTTCTCTTAAATTTCTTTTGCTACATCATTCAGTTTGTTTCCCACCTTGTTCAGTTTGCTTCCCTGCATAGAATGCTTGCTCTGGCATCTAAGCTGAGGTAGCCTGCTTCAGCCTGTTCCAGCAGGCACATGGATCTATCCCAAGTATATAATGGTCAGCACTGTTTGATCTGCTTGTGCCTCAGTGCAGACCTTTCACACAGACCTGTTTTCCACTGTTAACCTACGTGGAGCTGGATCAGTTCTGCATCTGAAGAAACATGGCTTTGTGCTCATAAAATAAGAGAGATTATCTTTTAGCTCTTTGGAGTGCTCACTGCATAACAGACTTTGCCTTGGACCTCAGACTATCAAAACTTATGCAATCACAGGGGAAGCAGAGAGCCCTCCACCTAGGAGATAGAATGTTTACCTTCCCATCAGCACTAAACCTTTCCCACTGCTCATCTTACCCCTCATCCTTTGCTTTGATGGGGTTTGTACCCTGAGTTTGAAAATGCACCATTGCATTTCTAGCCCAGGCTTGTAAATTCAGGCACTTGCGACATTGGGCCATTTTCTGCTGACAACCTGATGTAAAATGAGCTCCTCCACATGGAAACAACTCTCAGGAGAGCAAGTTCCTTCCAACTGGCTTCATATTTTGTTTGCTAAAGCAGTTTGATTGTCTCTGAGTTATACTCACATATCTTGTAATTTTTCATTACTGCTCCTATTGCTTTTGGTAATTTCAAAGTTTTCGGCCAGGTTAAATTCTCCTCTGCCAACAATCATCCTTTGAATTCTCTCCTTATTAATACCATAAACCAATTTATATAATAGCATTCCCTCTAGGACATTTCCAAACGAACAGTATTCAGTGAGCCTTCCTTCTACCACACAGAGCTGTAGTTTCTTCTTGTGTCTCAAATTATTATGAAATTTATCACATTCTACAGAAACACTTAGCTTTCATGAGTGAACTTTTAAGATCTTTCGTAACTCTTCTAAATTATTACCGTGGAAAATGAGACTGGAAAAAATCTTGTCCTGGAGCATCCTTCTGCCCCAAGATGAGTTCTACCTGACTGAGCTGTTGTTTTTCTGACTGTAACAAACTGAGTAGGAGGAAGTTTTATGTTCCCATTGATTAAAAGTTTTTCTTTATCTGCAGATCTTGTCCACAAGAATAGGGACATCCCAGCTTGCATAAATTGCTGCCAGCCCTTATTTGATTCACTGCCTGTGCTCAGTCTTCCTGAAAAAAAAAATTGCTGTTACAATTATTAGTTCCCCCACCCACACCGATTTTGAAATGGGATTAAGGGGCTGCAGTGCAGAACCTATTTCCTCCTACAGATGAGCTGGTGTGAAACCACTGAGCGCTCCTTTTTACTTACCTGTAGAAACAAGTTTGCTGCTCTGAATCCCAACTGATTCTTGGTGTTTGCTGCAGAATCCCAGTTCTGGTGCCTTTCACACACTGCTCTGAGCCTGGTGCTACAGAATGTCTCTCTCTTGGCGACTCTCCTCCCTTGTTTCAGGAAGGTGAAGTTCTCTTTAGTCATAAAGGGAACAGATACAGCTGGGACAGAAGCTCTGGAGCCCAAATGGGTCAAACACTATTTTGCCCAAGCTGTGTGCCTAAGACAGTTTCAGAAAAGAGCCTTAAGGCTCTCGGTCCTTCTAGTCTCTATGTTTTTGCAAGCAGACTATGTATTTGGCTGGATAATTTTTGTATCTCCTTTGGCCTTGTCTTTTTCAGCCTCTTAGTTACTAAGAGAGACTTTACCAAGGTTTTTGTAGCTGGTCTTACAGATGTAACACAGATCTCAAGAGAGATGACATATTTTGGATCTGGTTTAGACTTGGCTTCTCAGGGAAATGCTTACTGTTATGATTTTACTTTGTAACTCAATACCATTTTTATAGTCATCTCTGAACTCTGCAAATGTTAAGGAACAAAGCTTTCCTTCTTCCCCAAGAGGTGCAGGATAATTTTATGAACGTTGAAGGTAAAGAGTAAAGTAGTGAAAAGAATTTATTGACAAAGTCCATCTTAACCTGGACTCTCTCTGCTGATTTAATCATGACAAAGCCCGTCTCTTTCAAGCTGTAAGTACCTTCCAGCCATCTGAAAAAGACTTCTAGCATGTTATGCAGACTGCAGGAGGGAGGAGGACAGATGTACTGTAAAATCTCGATGGCCTGGAGAGATGAGCCTTTGACTTCTTAAAAGTGCTCACAAAGATCTTCTGCACTGTACCACTTTTCACTGCTGCACATGGAGTGTACATTCTAGATTCAATAAGAATGAAATAAAATGTCCAACTTATGATCTAGCTGCATTAGAATTGTCCATCTTATATGCCACTCCATAGGCCTTATTTTTTATGTATGTTGTTGAAAAGCACAGAGCCCATAAAAGAATGGTATTAGTTTTATATATCTTCATCAGTGATCTAAGGAAGGACATACGCATGGAAATTTGCATGTTTGCACCTGGCATTAAACTGTTTTTTGGATCATCAGATCCTTCACCCCTGCTAGGGAAGAAGATCAGAAACACCTCACCAAACTGAGAGAATGGGCAGGTAGGAGGAGTTGTTTTTCAACTCAGCAGTGTTGAAAACACAGGGTTAGGCATCAAAGGAACAGCAGTCTAGTCCACATCCACGTTATGCTGGGCTTTGAACAGGCACATACAGCCCTTGCTCCCTCCTGCTGCTATATCAGCCTTGCTGATCTGAGTGATGGAAGGACAGATTCTCCTGGCACTTACTGAGCAGCACTCAGGGATACCCTGACAGTCAGTGTTCTAGTGGGACCCCATCTGGGCTCTGCTCCTGGGATGCTGTAGCACGAGAGATTGAAGTGCAGTCCACACAAAGACTTGATGTATCTTCTCCTCACATATCCTGCCATGTCCACACTGTGCAGTTCTACCATTATAATTTATTGTTGTAGGAGAATGGACAGGTGTTGCACATACTAGGTTGATTCACCTTCCCTCAGAAATATTACTGTAGAGCCCTAAATTCAGTCAAGTGTCCGTGCAGAGTACAACATAGCATAAAAGTACACCAAAAAAGACTGAATTTTAGACTACTTACAGAGTTACAAAATATCAGACAAAAAATAATATATTCTGTATGAAAAGAAAGAGATGTACTAAACACACATTTACCTCTTTTGACAGACAGACAGACAACAGTAAAATAACCAGAGACTGTCAGCTGTTTGTTTTTCATAATAATGGCAGTGATCTTATTTTATTCTATTGCCTCGTCCCTCAGGTTCTAATAGATCTTCTTTTAATATAAATTTAAATGACTTGCCAGATGATGTTAGTATATTGTTTGATGTTGTTAGCAAGTTTGGTTTTTTTTACCTTGTAAATAATGTACTCTCTTTTTCAATGCCTCCTGTATGAGATCAATTCATGCTTAGCTTTCTCCTTGGATGGCTGATAGCAATCAGGCACTTTGAACCATCTATGTAGGTCATTGCAAAGCTAATTAATCCTGCTTTTCAGGCTGAAAATTATTTTCAAGGAAATGTATTCTAAAACAGCTGTCCCAATGATTTTAAATAGGTTCTAATAGGATGCACATTTAGTGCCTTACCAATATTTCTAAAAAATAAAATTGATTGAGATTCATTGACAAGACTGAAACAGAAATTGGAAGGTTACAATTCTGTCTATGTATTTCCTGAGCAAGGGATTACAAAGTTAATCAGTTTCTGAATGTATATAAAAGAAAACCAGTAAACAAGGAAGCAAAGGAAGATAACTGGATTGGTATTTTCTTCCAAGAAGAAAGCATTTGGAACTTAGAACCTTAAGGAGGAATCATGTCAATGCAATAACTTTGCCAGGCTCAGCAAGGGAGTTTCTTCATCTCTCAAATGCTTTTCCTGGTGTATGTGACTAAATTTTAAAGGTTTGTGGATTCAGAAAGCTACAGAGTTTGTGTTGGGTTTTTGATTTTACACTGGTACTGCATCACCACTTTTTAATTTCATTTTTCAGTGAAGAGCCTTTTTTTTTCCTCAAAGAATTGTGCAGGGTGGCAAAAGAGAAATTAATCTGTGCACTCCCTCTCATGGTTGGTGAAAACTCTCCCTCTGTCTCCTAAGGTGACAATGCAGCCTTGCCAAACCCAGTATTGATTGCAGTTGCTTGTTGATATAAGAGAGTTGATAGCCAAATTTCATATATGCAACAGCAACAAGCTGCTTACCTGATACAATTCACTTGGCTTACTTTTTTAGCAGATGCATCAGGGAGAGCAGTTAAAGGATTAAACGTGGTCATCCACATATTAATACATTAGAGAACCATCCTAGGAACTAAGATATTGTTCAATCTGCAGTACATCCAACACAGTATCTCAAATAGCTCCTGGAGGCTGTGTTTCTCAAGCTGTGCTTTATGCATCACTGGTAGAATTTAACACATCAGTCTGGGAAATTTGAAAGAAACCACACGTATTCCCTGTACTTCCAAGAAAGCAGACTTTCATTTCGTAATAAATGAACATTCAAACTTAAGCCTAATTTTAAGTTGCTTGTAAATACAACAACTGTGGGAACACTGTAGACACGGTCTGTGTTTTTCTTTTCCTGAAAACATCCTTACAGTCATTCAATTAAATGAAGTTAAGAGACACTAGCCTACAGAGTGGATCTTTAGAATCAAGCTGTCAGCAGGAATTACAACACCTGGAAATAAAAGATGTATGTTTCTAGGTCAGACTGTCAGCAGTGTTGAATTCACAGATGAAAAATGAGTGTAAAGAGATTTTATATAAAGAATGAAACATGTCTTTCCTGTCTTCTGACAGTGACTCCCCACAGAATATTTATTGGGGTTATGTTCCAAGCTCACCCAATTCTGAATCAATTCCTTCATTCTCTCTGCATAATATTGGCAAAGAAAGAAGAAGGGAAGAAAAATACAGGGCTATTTCAAGCATCTGGCATCACTAAACATCTTGAGACTTGGTCACATTTTCCTTGAACTTTAATTTTCACAATTTGAACTGATAAAAGTTTGATTTCACTAGGTAATTTTAGGAGGTAAATGAATCTTCTTCTCAAAGTGTATCATATCTGAACAGGTATCCCAGTCTTGATTGAAAAAACAGCATTGTGAGCTGTTCTATCAGACACTACTGGACCCTGGCCCTTGCTCCCCCATCTCTGATTCTGAGCCCTCAGTCCTCCTTCTCCAGAGCACATTCCTGATGGACATATTCATGTTGTAGCTCCTTTCCAGGTGCAATGAGTGCTGGTCCCCCTCCACACTCAGCCCTGATGGCTGGTGCTTCTGGTGAAGGTGGAACCACATAAAGGGGCTTCTGTATGCTCACAGCTCTCCTCGGGCTAAATCTCTGCATGCCTGCCTGCATTCCTAAAACCCTCAGATTTGTGAATCCAGGTTTCATGATGTCATCTCACCTATGCTTACAATTAAAAGCCTAAGCCTATGAGACAGACAGGATTTGACACAGCTGCAGATGTTTCACCTTTTCTAGACAGGCTGGTTTATCATCTCTGCCAGATCACAAACTGGCATTGCACCTCTGCCACTTGCTCACTTTTTTGGGTGCTTCAGAGCTCCAGATTTGAAGGGATGCATCACCAGGTTTCTTAGACTTGTGTCAGGTGATATAAGTGGTCTGAACATTTGATCCACAATTTATGAGAGACTTCATTAAATGCAAGAAGTGTTAATCAAGGAGGGGGGGAAAAGCTCTAATAAGCATTTCAGCATTGCTAATTTGCACAGATGGTTGAATTGGAGGGAATATGCAAAAAGAAAAGATAGATCCTGAACATACTTTGAAAGCAATTTTTCACCCAAATAGAAATAACTTTGTGAAGCAGCCAAATAAGAAAGTTTGCTGAGGCAGAAGCATGGAGGCCAGGTTCAGGCAGTAAACAATTGGGTGCCATCATGATGGCAGCACACTATTAAGAAAGATAATGAAAGCATTTTAAAGAAACAAACACAAAAAACAGTTTTGTAGCTCATATCTCTACTTTCTTCACTCAGCATGACCTTGAATCCAATTTCTAGTGCACTGTGTTTCAAACAGATGCTAGGGGTGAGCATACCATACTCTCATGGTATACCCTCTCAAAGGGTTACAATTGTGTCTGTTGAAATAAGTTATATCCAGGCATGAGAAGGCTCATAACTCTTAAAATTATATTATAAATAGAACAATCTTCTTTTCTTTCTCTATCATAACACTGGTGAAAGGAAAAGGCGCACATCTGTAAAACCACTGCAAAAACAACTTTTGTCAATTGTAAACACATATTCATGCATTACAATTAGAAATGTAAGACTGAAAAAGTCTTCCTAGTCTCAGATATTGTCCCTGTGCTAACCCAAGGGGCCATATCTTAAGTGGTGCCAAAATCTAGTTTATCTACATCTAGAAAATAGTTTGGGACTTTTTTTCTGCTTTGTGACAGCATTAGAACATATATATGTATTATAAAAAATAATATTCCCTTTTAATTAAAAATCACGATTGCCTCAGGTGATTATTGATTCAGAAGTTTTTTGTCTCTGTTGAGGAAGGTGTGGACTGATTTCTGCAGTGGCCTAACAAGCAGAATAAGTGGAATTTGCAAAAAGGATACAGGATTCTTAGATTGTAATCACAAAATAGCTGCAGTTTGAGTTTGTTGCATTAGTAAGAGATTGTAATCAGTTCTTAAAGCCTTAAGGTTAATATATGGTTCAGTTATTCCAGTGTGAGTACACTTGGTTATACATGGATTTATGTGCAAACACACACTCTTCTAACTGCACTATAAATAATTGATTCATGCATTGAGCTTTTTAATCATCGAAACGAATGATAATTACAAGCATTCTAAAGCATATGCTTGCATAATTCCATTGTCATCTTAGAGGGGAAACTCTTATCTTTCGCAAAGGCAGTAGCAAAATTCCCGATGCTGTCCCTAACTTAGAGATTGCCTTACTAGAAAAATTATTAGCAACAAGCTAGTAATTGTTTTCTATGTATTAAGTAGGACTGTTTAGTTTAACAGGATACACAATAAGGTGCTTAGCAAAAGCTCCTTCAGTACTTTTGGTGTATTCCTGGAGCACAGACCTGGAAAGTATAGGTCAGATACTACATTGTGTGAATGAGCTCTTAGTCTGGGAACAGGACAGACATTTTCTGCTTCTTTAATGTGGCACTTGGAACATGCTTTAAAGGGATACCGAAATAGAAAGTGGGAGTTCATTGTGTAAGTGAGAAAAAGCAGAGAATTACAAATGTGGTGAATGACAAAGGAGACTGTGGTGTAGGTAGAAGCCAGGCAATGTATATGACTGGCTACTTCTACATATCTGTTTCTTCCCTACTTACTGAGAAGCTGGACCATATCTCAGTATATAGACCACCTTTTCTCTCCTTCATAGCTGAGTAAAAAGCTTTTGTGTAATGGAAATTATTGTAGCTGTACCTTTAATGTACTTTTAACTTCAGGTGGTACTATCTCCAGACAGAAGAAGGAATTAAAAGTTACAAATAATAAGCAAGCATCCCATGAGCAATTCTAGTATCTCTATTGCAACGAATAATTTCAGCAATTGGACTGTTTGCAGAAATATTTTTTTTAAGTAGGTATTAGAAAATGTCTGTGGAAAATGAGTCAGAAGAGTCATTATATTTGCCACAAACCCCCCTTACAGAATTAGTTTCAGCTTTATGAGAGCAAAAACGGCCATGTGACTTAGTCATCCTACAAAAATTACTGGAGAAACTGGATTTTAAATACTGATATCACACACTGAACCATTAGTGAGCAATCTATAAAACAAAATAGGTCTGGGAATGCTTGCAGGCACTGTAATTCAACCCACACTCTTAATTTTCTCCATCTCTTTTATTCTTTTATTGCATTATATTAAACTGAATGGACAATTTAAGCAATTAGAAGGCAAAATAATTTTCCTGGCCTAAGAAATTACATTGGTTTCGTTAGGTTTTTTTAAGTTTTATACCAAAATTCACTGTTTTAGTATTAGTGTAATATAGAAGGGGTTACATGGATTAGAAGGACTAACATAAAATCTCCAAAAGATTAAAATATTTACTACTTGACAAAGGCATACATAATCAAGCTGGCACCTCCTTACTACAAATGCATGTTTGAAAGTTTAAGTCTGGATAGGTTTTAAAGGATTACTTTTATTAAAATATCTCAGGTTGCTAGAAATAGACCTCATGGCAGACAAACAGTAAACAAGGTCACATACTTCCTACCTGTTGAATAGGGAAAAGCATGCCAGATTTCTTTGCCAAAAATTCCCTTTTGTGCCTTTGTTCTAAATAAACCCAAGGCAGCTCATTGCCAGAGCCTCTCTGCTTCCTGCACCCCCTCCCACTCCAGGCTTAAGATTCCATTTCTAGAAGCAACAGATAATTGGAGATCTTTTGAAATCAAGTATTGAGTTTTCTATTTTTAGCCATGCTAATAAGGATGAACTGAAATTCTTTCCAGAATTTCACCTCTTCAGCTTAGAAACGAGTAATCAAAATTTGTAATAATGCCTTGGTTTGTGTTTCATGTTAATGGCTGAAGTGCCTCAACAGCCTTGGGAAAGGAACAGCTTGCTTGTCTAATTGAAGCTGGCAATATTTCCACGTCTTATTTCAGCTGGTAGGTACTGTAGCAACCAAGGTCATGGAAGAAAATTTCAGCATATGGTAACAGCTGTGCCTGTGATTGCAATATTTTCTGCAGATGGTTTATTCATCATTAGATAACAGTCATGATTATTGAGGGACTAATTGGATTTTCAAACAGCTAATCTTAGAAGATGGAAGAATTACAATAGAAAAGTTTGGTGGAGCTTAGGGAATCTTTTTATTCAGCTCCTTGCCAGCTCTCAAGGTTTTCTTTAATCTAAGAAGATATTTCCTTCCTTTATTTGCTTTCTGCCAAACAATTTCATCACCTGCTAGAGAAGCAGTCTCCCTCAGGTCTTCTAAATACTAATGTCATCTTTCTGCCATGCATGGTGCCACCACCAAAAATCTGAATTTTGTTTATTACATTTAAATGCCTGGTATGCTGTACAGTTCAGCATGTCAGAGTCCTTACTTAGGAGAGCCTTGCACATGTTTGTACAAGGTCAAGGAGATCAGATTAGCATGTTAATGAATCACAGTACATGGAGAACCAAGCATTGTTCTTTACTTTTAATCATCAACAAGACACTTTTTCCAAATCACGGCCCTAAAAATGTTTCTGTCCAAAAAAAACCTAAAAAAAATCTAAGGAGTTATGAGGCTGATGCAGATTGTGAGAATCCCAGAGTTATCAGAGGGGGGAGTTATGGTATGAGAAATCAGGCACAGAGGTAATTGGCATGAATGAGCATTTAAAGATCAAACAGAATTGTTTTTCTGATCATGTGACCAAAATTCCTTCCTGGGAGATTGTGTCTTAACCAAAATATATGTCTTAAAATGCATTTATGTCTTGTCAAGTCAGGACCATATGACTCTTAAATTGTTTAGTAGAAATATTGAAGACCAGAGTACTACACAGGAGCATAGGTAACAGAATACATTCCTTAGAGGATATATCCTGGACTCTAATACCAGCATTTTGTCTAGTAACAGCAAGGAGGATGAGGTCCTCATTAAGGTTTAGACTACTCAGTAATATCCTGTTTAACGATCCATCAGCATTTGAGTACACAGTCTTGAAGACTTTTAGCCCACAATAGTTCCTGAATGTGGACTATTAGCTACAAAAACTCATGTACAACTTTTCAACAATCAAAAAAAGTACCATTTAGTCTTGCTGGATTTCTACATTAAAATCTGCTCTTTTAATTCCTGTCTCTGGAAATATGTATTCTTTTGTTTCAGTTCAACCACAAAAAAGGCTAGACTAAAAGAATACTGATGTCTTACATAATAGATTTTTTTTCTCTATCTGATCTTTATTCTTTCTAGGCTGATTTTGCAAGTTATTTAAGGACACCTTAAAGTTACAGTGCTCTAGGAGATTGATACAGTGACATAACAATGTTGAGCCTGGGATCTGTGTAATATTATCAAATACAAGGCGTGACTACTGCACCTCTTTTGAATATGTTATGATCAGTAAATTATGTCTCATTCAACCACATGCATAAATTTTTACTCTGGTAATTACTGAATGATGATTGTGCTCTGGTCAGTTTAAAGATATGATGGGCTGAGATCCACTCAGGGAAGAAAAGGTGATAGTTCATCCTCCAATCCCCTTCTAATGACAGTAAAACTTTGCTGGGCTTTAATCTTATTGAATCTCTCTACTCAGATATGGAAAAGAATGGGAGACATACTAGTGAATGGGATGGAGTCATAGTAAGAACAACAGTCTGAGAGGAGAGGCTGGAGAAACTGGCAGTAGGTGGCAGGTAAAAAGTTTGAGATCTGTACCTGAAGGGCAAGTAAAGAACAAAGAGGGACAGGAACTTATAAATAACCAAAAGGCATGTTTGGGTTGGAATAAAAACCTTACTCTCGGCACAGCCTGACTGCTGTAGATCCTGCTCACAGACAGGGAGAGCAGGTACCCCAGGGAGCTGCTTTGCTGAGATGCATTGCCATTCTCAGCCTAAACTGCAGTTGTAGAAAGCCAGGTCTGAACACAGAGATATCATTACACAGGGTTCTTCTTTCAAACCCACTTCTATGGATTTTATGAATTAATGTCACTTGATATTTGAAACACATTTTTAGGAATAATACGTGAGAATACAAAAGGAAATTATTAGAACAAGGGATAAAATTAAGAACTGAGAGTTGTACTCCATAGTGACTTTAAGCAGATTACTGAAACCCTGTTTCTTAATTTACTGATCTTGTACAATGAGGATAATCTTTATCCACAGGGTTTTGTGAATGGAATTTGTGAAGTGCTTTGAGGGCTTCTCCATGAAAGTCCCATAATCTGGAATTGTAAAGCTTTGTTAAAATGTTTTAGTGTGTCTAAGAAGCAGGTAAAGCTAACATAAAAGCTGCAAAATTATGATTTAAAATATTTATGTAGACTCATTAGTATTCTGAAAGTATTCTGAAGCAGTAGTTATAATGCACTAGTGTAGATGGATGTCTGTAAGACTTCATGAAGTCGTAACCAGCCCTAGCACTTTACCACACTAGACTTTCTGCTTTTTTAATATGTACTTAGAAATTTAATACGTAATTATAAAGTTTATTAAAATACAATGCACTCAGCAGTGTACACTGAGTATCTTTTCTGTTTAATGTCTCATTTCCAGTATTCTTCCACCACAGTATCACAGTACTTTGCACTAGTATTTTAAATTATCTTGAAAGATACAAAAACCTGTCTTAAAGAATTCATGTTATTTACTTTACAACGTTTAAAACTTACAAAGCAAGGTAAGTGTACCAGTGTAACAGCTTACTATTTTGTGTTCCTATTTTACAACATAGAGGATTCCTATTGCATTCTTTGTATATTAAGCCTATCAGTTGTGTGTTAGCTAGTTTGTTGAAAAACCAAACTGATAGGTGTTTTGCACAACTCCCTTCTTTGAATCTTAATATAAACATATATTGTGACAAGTAAACAAGCTATAGTGTCCCTTTAACTGTGCAGCTAACCTTCGTGTGAAGAATTACAGGGATAAAAAATTTATTGCCACACTAGGAACTTTGCTTCAGAGGTTACTTGCTTTGTTTACAAGAAAAATGAAAATAGATTCCTGTGTGTTCATCTGACTTCATATTCCAATTGCTGAACAATCACGAGTTTTCCTGTCTACCACCTTATGCAAGTGCTGAGCACCACAGTGCCACTACATCTTGTGAGATACCCTGTCTTCCCAGAAACTCACCCTGTGTCCACTCTGCTATACCATGTAAGCCAGTTTCTGCAGCCTTGTAACCATGGCAGTTGCCTGAGAAAATAAGCCCTTGTAGAGGGCAGTCACATGGATTCAGCATCCCACTGACTTCGTTATCCAGCAGCAAGTGTGAGCCAACTTCTACCTCTCTCGCTGTGAAAGAGGACAAAAGGCTTCCCTGTCCTGGGTACACATGTTCTACTTCTGCAGCTCTCACCCATGGATAAGACAAAAAGGACCCAGGCATCCTGCTGGACACCAAATTAGCATGTCCTTGCCACAGAAAAGGCTGACAATATCCTGAGCTGCAGTACACTGCCAGGTCAAGGGAGGTGACCCTTCTCTACTGAGCACTGATGTGGCCCCACTTGGAGTGCTGTGTCCAGTTCTGGGTTCCTCAGTACAAGAGGGGCATGGACACACTGGAAAGAGTTCAAGAAAGGCCCACAAAGATGATTGAGGTTTTAGAGCATCTCTGTTATGAGGAAAGGCTGAAAGAGGTGGGAGGAACTGTTCAGCCTGAAGAAGAAGAGGTTTGAGGGGGATCTTATCAATCTTTATAAATGCTAAATACATCAAAGGATAGTACAAAGAGGACGTTGCCAGGCTCTTTTCAGTGGTGCCCAGTGACAAGATAAGAAAGAAGAAACACTTTTTTACTGTGGGATCGCTGAACACTGATATAGGTTGGTCAGGGAAGTTAAGGATTCTCCCATCTTGGAGGTATCAAAAATCTCTGGACATGGTTTAAGAGGAGCCCTGCTTGAGCAGCGGCTTGGACCTGATGAACTCCAGAGGGTCCTTCCAACCTCAGCCATTCTGTGATCTCTGATCTGTGATTTTAATACAGATTTTCTGGAACTGACAAGAATTTGTCAACAAGTTTTTGAAGAGCTCTAGAGATGGTGTGTAAAGATCTAAATGTTTATTTTTGTTGGATATACTCAATAATGTAGCTAAAAACTCCTTCAAACCAATAAAACCTCAACCTAAGAACCTGCCTAAACTGCAGATGGGAGAAAGAAGGAAAGAAACTTCACAAATAATGAATTCCCCTCATGTTAAAGGGAGAAATACAGGTTTATCAAAGCTCAGCTGAGTATTTTGGTGATCTCCTTCAATAGCCTCTTCTACGGCTATTAAACCAGATTTTAAATGAGCAAGGAATAGAAATCCCTCATAATACTCATTCTAAAATCAGAAACAAGGCTTAAGAACACGTTTCCACATCTAATACACAGCCAGAGTATTTCATTATAGCAATCAAGAAGCATTTGAAGAGAGAGTGATTTGGGCCAGTGTTGAGCTGGTGGAGGTGGAGTGCAGAATTTAGGAAATACTTGTTCCTTTTTCCTGCTGCTAAAATTAGAAAGTCTTGGCATGTTTTCAGGCCACAGACCAATTTGTGTCTCTGTTAGGTGCCCAAATGCATGAAATTGTACTGATATAAAAGCAGTAAGAGTGAGAGAAGGACACAACTTTAAAAGGAGAGATGGATCAAAGATACACTACTGAAATCATTATCAAAACTTAAAGCAAGTTGAAAAAACGAGACAGGCAAACCAATTTTTGGTCAAAATTATATGAAATTTTAGTAAGACAGATGTTACTGTGAGTATAGTTGAAGTTACCTGATGAGAAATTTTTGAAGCTGTTTCAGAATACTGATAAATAAATATTTATTTTACCCAAATTAACCTATTTTTCACTCGTATCCTGTGTACCTTCAATCTGCTCCACAATACTTAATTCCAATAAAGTGTTTTATTTAATTTTCCTCTCAGCCAATCCCCCATTTTGGGCTGCATTTCTAGTTATCTTTTTGCCGTACTAATCAAAAGTGCTTTACTACAATATCATTATCTCTGCTGAAGTGTAGTTTGAAGTGTAGTCTACTTTCCAGGCTTCTCCTCATTCTTCATTTCATGTTAGAATTTTGTTTGTTTTTATTTTTTTTTATTTTTTTTTGTTTGTTTGTTTTGGTTTTTTGTTTTGTTTTTTTTTTTGTTGGAAATATCCAGGTTGCTTCTGAACCTTGTGGCACAACCTGGGAGTCACGTTGCTGGTGCATGGCTGGAGATCTGTCCTGGGCAATCTGAGCACTGTGCACCAGACCTTCAAGCCAACAAAGCCATTTGCAAAACACAGTTTTCTGTTTAAGTGAAGCTAATTTTTAAAAAATCTCATATTTTCCAATGAAGTCTGGAACAACTTCCCATGGAGCACGACTTCCTACTCTTACTCAGTTCTAATTTGGATCATGTGTGCCTGGAAAAATAAATGAAAATAAGGCTTTGGGGTGACTTTTTGCTGTTAGTGCATGCACAGTTAGCACAGGAGTGTAGTGCTGGTAGATGGGAGCATGATGGAACAGCCTCTTGATCAGTCCATGCTGACAAATAAGACAATCTGTGTTTATTGAGCTGCAGGACACCACAGGTCCATGCAATGCTCAGCTTTTCTTGTGTTCCTGGTGCTGTGTGTCTCAGTCTGCAGCCCCGAATGGGTCTATGTAATAGAAAGTCTCTGTTGTATCATAGGAGCTGTGAACTCATCCACTCACCTTTGGTGCAACTATTCCCTTTGAATGAAAATTTTTTTGAGGTTATGGGTAGTACTGCAAGTGCTGTACTGTGCACCAGTCCTGTATTTCCTGTGCTATCTCACCAGGAGAGGGGAGTAATCTCCCACAGACCACCCTAAATCATCAAACCAGTATGAACTGTACATGCCATGCCAAGGCATCAAAGCTCAAGTGCTTACATATTCTATTACATGTTTTAATATTAGAGCAGGGAGACCAGAAAAATTGCAACCTTTTGGTTCCCTGAGGTCTCCTAAAGAAGGCCACGAGGGACAAAACACTGTATTTTTTCTGTTCTTCTCTACAATATTAAACCACTTAATAGAATATGTAAGCTCTTGAGCTTTGATGCTTGATTCTTGGCATGCCAGAGGCTTTGTTACATGTTTCTACAGTAATTGAAAGAAATATCCATCTGTAGCAATTTCATTTTTTAGCAAGCTGAACAGATTCTTGGGAGGTAGGAGCTGCAAACATATGAAACAGAATAAAATAGTTTCTATCGAGCTCAATTCTTTTAGTTCTGCTTTTGAGGAAACAATCACAGAGGAGTGTTGTAGAGGAGCCCTGGAATCAGAGCTGACATATTTGCAATCTTGGTTCAAACAATGCTGCATGCAGCCATCCCTGGGGATGCTTACAAACCTGCCAGACCATGTTAGCAGGCAGGGCTGGGGTTGTGCCACCAGACTCTGGGTGCAAGACAGCATCTCCAATGATCCAGCTCAGACTTGTTTCCCAAGTCACAACAACTGTTAACCAAATCTCATCCAGTTTATGGTTTGTCATGGTTCATCTTCCCCTTTTCTTATCCTTCACTCTGTTATGGTTTGTTGATATGATTTTGGGACAGTGATTTGTCTCCCATCCTGTTTGCTTACATTGTGTCGCAATGGGAAACTGATATTGGTCCAGAAATAAGGATGACACTACATTACAACTAAAACACATCAGTCACAGAACAGCTATTCAAAAATCAATTTTAAAAAAAGGAAAAAAATGGGATATGCTACAAGCAGAGGTGACCTGGTATCTTGGAGGAGTAGGATAAAAGTGAAATGGAACCAAGTAAGAACTTAGGAGAAATTTGTAAAGCCAGAACTTTGTAGACATTTGGCAAGGTGCTGAACAGGGAAAATTTCTTTGAATAGCGGAGAATCAAGTTTCCACAGTGAAGTTTGTTATGGCCTTTGAGAGCTCAGAATTTTTACAGCTTCAGCAGATGGACTTCACCCAGGTAATATGTTATTTTTTTGGAACCTAAGATGTGTGGTTAGCAGCACCCCCACCAACATCTTTCAGTTCTGAAGTTGGCACTGTTTTGTGGATTGGCAAACAATTGCCTACGATGCATGCTCACAGCACTGTGACATCCTGACACAGAAAATCTCACCACTCTGGAGTGCTCCATTAACACTACTTCCAATCTAAAGGCACAAAACTCCCCAAAAGGAAGGTTCATGCACTATCTTACCTTTCTGCTGAAAAGCAGCAGGGATTTGTTTGCTATTGTTTACCCTATGCTATTCTCATCTGAAATGTGTAGCTGCAGAGAAGAATTACAGTGAGATTCCTTTTTTCCTGCCAGGTATTAGTGAGCTCAGTTGTGCATTGAGCTGGGATCTCCAGGTAGCTGAGCACCTCAGGGCAAAGAGAGGTGCTGTAAGGCCAGTCTGTGAAATACATGAGATTTTAATTTACATTATGAACATCATAAGCCTTTGACTTTACAGCAGCCTCTAGAGAGCAAAGCCAGAGCATCTTTTCTAAGCAGGGATGATCCCACCAATGAAATGTCAATTCAGAGCATGTTGTTCTGCACAATTCCTCATACTGTTTTATTTTTTATTGATGTAGTGAAAAAACAGAATTGTAGAATTGGTTGGGTTGGAATGGCCCTTAAAGATCATTATGTTTTAAACCCTTTGCCAGGGGCACAGACACCTTCTACTAGACCAGGTTGCTCAAAGTCCTATTCAACCTGGCCATGAACACATCCAGGCTGGAGCATTCACAACTCTTCTGGGCAATCTGTTCCAGTGCCTCACCACCCTCAAGAAAGTGCTTGAACATTCTATGTAGCTGACATCCAGCCTGCAGTAGTCAATGTTACCAGAGAAATCACTGCAGGCCATGCCCATAACAACCACAGCTTTATGACAAGGGCGTTTAGACTTTCTTCTTGTATAGTCTGCACCACTACAATGACAAAACAAATAAAAGAGAAAAATATAACCTTTAATCTGCAAAACCTAGGTTTATAATGTCTCATTACTCTGACATACAGAAATCTAATTGCAGAATAGACAAAATGCATGTATAAACCAAACCGCCTTTGCTTGCCATCTCCTTTGGGGAACAACCCTTTTTCCAGGCTCTTTCCATCCACTCCAAATCCAAATCAACTCCAGTTGATTGTGTATTTCTCTCCCCAAGAAGGTCTGGCTGCTGTCTCTCACTGCCTTCTCAGCAGTCTGTTTGCAGGGCAAGTTCCTGGCTACTTGTTGCAGCTATTCCTGTCTGCTGCCTTGCCTTGCCCTCTTGTCCCCTCCAGGCACAACCTCTCCACTTTCACCTGACAGTCCTGCCTGACCCAGTGCCTCTCCTTACAGGACACAATACAAAAGGAAAACAAGCAAATTAATCATTTCACAGGTGGCTTATAGCAAAGTGTCAGTGCTGACTAAAAAAGATTTGAGAATACTTGTGAGTGTTCTGGCAAAAAGGAAAAAAAGAGAATGTAATCTTTGATAAAATGATGGAGGTCAGCAAACTGCAGCTAAAAATGGAGATAGCAATGAGATAAACACCAGCTGTTTTTTAAATCCTTCTGAGGCAATGTATGAGGTGAATTTCAGGTGTTTAAGAGGACATATGCAAAGTTCTTGGAAAACACACTGCCATAAAGGAATATTAGAGGAAGAAGGAATATATATTGTTGTTGCCAGGCAGGATAAATTATTATTAATGTTTGCAATGGATGTCCAAATAGCAAGCACCAGAACAGTGCAATGGTTTGGCCTCAAAAAGCCTCTAGACACCAAACTTTTTCACATAGCAAGATGTAAAAGGTCCAGTTTCTGTGTTTTGCATTAGTAGGGGGGAAGTGAATAGAGAAAGCTGACAGCTGCCAGATGGCACAAATAGCTCCACATTACCAAGTACATAAGTTTATGACAGAAGACTTGCAGTTTTGCAAGAGCTCAGCCTTCAGAAAGTACACCTAAAAGTTCATATTGTACAATTCAGGGTGACTGAACAAAGTTTTCAGCTTCCTCTGGAATACTCTTTATCTCTGGAATCTCTGGCCATCAGCTTCAATCTCTTGCTTCAGTGAGTTCTGAATGCCACCTTACTACCCTTCAGTCCCCTCTCCCAGCTTCTGCAGTCCTCACAGCATCTCTTCAGGAGGTGTTGGAACTGCTTAGGGCTTACCTTGGTGGCTGTTTCTCCACGTATCCTTTACTGACATGTGTGAATTCCTGATATCACCTGGGGCAGACCTGAAAAGAAAAATGCTGAACTGCAGATCCTGTAAAATGGGTAGGGTCACAGGAAAGGGCACAGGATGTTGTTTTTTAATCTTGCTATCCGTTCATGGGATTTCCAATTTCATACGGATTCCAGAGACAAATAGAAATATTTGAATTGGGCCCTTTACAAGGTACACTGAGCAAATCTTAAGTAAAAGATGAGACAGTCAAGGCTGAAGACTTCTGTGACCAGCTATGGGTGACAATCCACAAATGTAACAGGGGAATGTAGCTTATCTGCATGCATCCTCCTTCCTGGGGGTTTCTGCATGTAATTCTGCTCACCTGACCAGCTAGAGGACAAACTTTTATTGCTGTAAGTCGTATTTCTTTTCTTGTAGAACAGGACAGAAGTAAAAGACCCTACATGCTGGTTAGTAGTAAGATGGAACAAGAAAATTTCCCTTCATATATAAAATCATTATCTGTAGTCTTTAAATAAAGTCTGTACTCTGGACACTTGTGCAAGACTCTCTTTTTGCTCTGGCTAAGTTTGTCCTGCTTGTTCTCCAGGTATGTACACACATGAAAACAAGCTCAGCTCTGAGCTGGTTTTGAAGTCTCAACAACACAAACAGGGAAATCTGTTCTGTGTCATCAGTATTAGGCACTGAATTTGTATGTCTGCAGTAATTGCCAAAAGATTTCTCACCCCAGCTTTGTTGTGATTCTGATGTTCTCTAAATGTCAGTGAAATCAGATAACCACCCCTTCGCTAAATTATGTCTGTCCTCTCCCTCTGTCCAGGGGATGAACATATTGCCAGGGACTTTTAAATAGAATGAAAGATGGGGAGTGCTGAAACAGCCACATGTACTTCAAATTCTTCTTATGAGAGTGGTTGTCATTAGTGCAGATTATTTTTGTTCATTGCATATGTACATCTTCTAAATAAATTTCCCAGCACTATTGCCCCTTTCTCAAAAAACCATCAGGCACTCAAGTCCAGAGTTACAGCAAAAGAAAATTTTTATCTCTTTAGAAGGCAAAATAAATCATTCTGTGGGAACATTGCCAATCAAAGACTTACTGCAAATGAAAAAAATTACACAACTATCACTTTATTTGGATCGATGACACCTATTTCTAGGTAGATTCAGTGCAACTGTTGTGTGTGCAGATGTACACACAGATGATGCTATTATTTATAGAAGAGTTCACAGCCCATTAGAAACCATCTTGTAAAAAAGCTGACTTTAAAACCTCTGAAGATGCTTTTAGGGAGCTTCCAGATGCTTGGATAGTCAGCCAAATCTCTGGTCCACAAGAACAGGATGTAGATCTAAAAAAATCAGGTCGTGTTTTTAATTTTCTCCTGCAATATCTCTTGCATTTGGCACTGAAAGAAAACATAATAATTCAAGAGAACCAAAATCTATCTGAGTTCAAAAGAAACTTTCAGTTCAGTTTGTGGATGTCCAAACTGGCATCCTCTCCCTACAAGTGGTAAATGCAACTGAAGTCTCTCATAATCTTTTCTATAAATAACATCAGCAAGGTTTGCAAGACAGGGTCCAAAGAGAATGAGGGTAGTTGATATCCTTCTCTCATCTGAATGAATGCAGTATCATTACTGACCTCCCTTTCTTGTTAGCATTGTTAAAAACTTTATCTATTAGTAAAAGAAATTTTTTTGTGTGTAATTTTGTAGACTTACTTTCTGGAAGAAAGAAAACACTATGTGGGCTTGATCCTATATAAGGAACTGAAATGA
Organism: Rhabdornis inornatus; assembly: GCA_013397075.1. NCBI lineage: Eukaryota > Metazoa > Chordata > Aves > Passeriformes > Rhabdornithidae > Rhabdornis > Rhabdornis inornatus. The sequence continues at coordinate 2,454,178 of VWZS01004200.1, forward strand.
ATGACTGGACAAAAGACAGATGCAGAACTGAGTTCTGGTTGTGCAGTGTTCATGTGCATATCCAGACATGCAGAAGTATTTCCACTGCATTTTCATCCATTTACTATTCAGTACCATGACATGTTTTCATACAGATGCTGTAGTGAGCTCACCTCCTCTTTTGTTCCTTCAACGACTTTCTACAGCATTGTTAAGCAATGGAGAGTGTTTTTTCTTCAGGAGTGTTCTGTTCAATCAACATTTGCTGCTTCCACACAGTGAGGAATACACTTTCCTCCCAGCTTGCACAATTTAAGTCTTATCACGTAGGTAGAGGCAGTCTATTGGCAGTCAAAACAGACATGTCTTACTTTGCATTTTTATACCAGTACCTGTGAACAGAAACTTCACAGATTTTCAGATTTAACTACTACTGGCTTAGTTTACTTTAAATGATAAGTTGTGGGAAAAGAGAAAAGGATAACTGAATGTGAACGTGAGAAAGAACTGAGTTATTTCAATGGCCTTTTGCTGGCTGTCCCTGAGGTTCAGCAGGGCTGTTTGAAGAAGGAGGTTTTCAAGGAAGCCAAATGGTTCTGGAGCCCTCGGTCAGGCAGTCAGGGTAACCTGCAGCACCTGGAGGAGTGGAGCAGCTCTGGTGCTGACTGCACCGGCTGTGGCAGCAGAAATAGCACAGCTCCATCAAAGCACTGCTGTCCTGACCTAAAAACCCAGCTAGGGAATGAGTTCACAGCCACAGGGGCAGCGCTGAGCTGACACAGCTACCCTGCTCTCCCTGTTCATGCTCTCCTGAACACACAGCGTAACACTCAGCCTGCACTACATAGTGTATTTTATTTTATTTTATTTTATTTTATTTTATTTTATTTTATTTTATTTTATTTTATTTTATTTTATTTTATTTTATTTTATTTTATTTTATTTTATTTTAATTTTTAAATTTATTTTGATTTATTTTGTTTTATTTTGTTTTCTTTTATTTTATTTTGTTTTCTTTTATTTTATTTTTATTGCTTTACTCTAAGTCTCCAGAGCTTCAGTGCTATGTAGGATTTAGCACATCCAGCAAAGCATTAGAACAAAGGGCCATGCCCAGAAAAGTAATGAACACATGCTGTCATAACATGACAGTTAAAGCCACCTCTCTGCCCCTGTGAAACCTTCTGTTTCTTCAGCCTCCTCAGCACATATGCTTTACCAGCTCAAACTCACTCCTGCACTGGTAAATAGATATCATCAACTACCCTTTGACTATTTTATGCTAACAGAGTCTCTATGTCTCTATTGGAAAACATAGCACCATTTCATTTGGTTTAGTAAGCTTAAAGAGGGTTTACTCAGCTGCAAGCAATACTACTGGTTGTTGTGCAGTGTGCTTTACCATCTGACCACTGACACAAAAGTATTACACAAAAGAGAAAAACAGGAATTAAACTCCTGAAATTTAAAATCTTCACTCCAGTACAAATGTCTTTCAATAGTTCAGGAAGCACTAAGGAGAAGGGCAGTTTTAAGATAGCGGGCAGAGAGATCAAGTGTGACTTTTTTCCACAGAGGACAGCTAATAGTTGCCTTACAAGCACTGTATCCTTCATGGAGCTAACCAAGCCCATGGAAAAGATGTGTCCCAAGGCTAAGGACCTAGAAATCTGGGACATGATGGTAGAAATTAGAGCTAGAAGTCAGGGCCTTGGAAAGGCATAATTTCTTTAATTTTGAGGAAAATAAAAATAATTATCCCTCACAGAACTTCCAGAAAAATCAGGTGAAATTTGTTAATTGAAGCTTTTATTCTAAAATATTTCTGTGATATTAATGAAAGAAGGAACTCAGACCAGAATCCAGAATGAGAGTCAAAACCAGAGCACTCTAAAATGTGGTTTACATGTCAATCTCTGCCTAGGCTATATGTGTTTCTAATTGCTACAATTGAAAACATAATTATATCTGTGTTTTTCTTAGGAAGAAAGAGATAAAAGCCTAAACTTGTGCTACAACCCAGCTTTTTTTATGACTTTGGTGACAAACCTTCAGCCCTCTTCCACCACTGTCCAGTTAATCAACTTAGTCATTCTGGAAAGATCCACAGAAGGTTTTGCCATGGGCAGGGACCCCTCCCATGAGAGCAAACACCAGGTTGCTCAATGTCCCATCCAGCCTGGCCTTGAGGTCTCCCGGGGATGGGGAATCCACAACTTCTCTGGGCAATCTGCTCCAGTGCCTCACTACTCTCACAGGGAAGAATTTTCTCCTTACATCTAAACTAAATTTCCTCTCTTTCAGTTTGAACTCATTACCCCTTGTCCTTTCACTACAGTTCCTGATGAAGTATCCCTTTGCAGCTTCTTCTGAGCCCAAAGAGGATCCAAAAGACAAACACAGGGAGAGTAACCTTTCATAAGTCCACATCAAAGAAAAGTTGGTACTTATTTCTTTTCTTTCTTTTTTCTTTCTTTTTTTTTTTTAAATAATCAGTTCAGTTCCACTTTTTAGCATGTACAAAAGAGTGTAATTCACAGCTCCTTTTGTGTTCCCTCATGTCAAAATGCTATCTCACAAGTGCAGATTGATTCTGAAGAGTGCACATGTTGAAAAATCCTTGGCCATTTGGATAGGATGAAAGAATTGCTGGAGCCCTGCTCCAGGTGAACCTTTCGAGCTGCACCAGCAATGGTGTGCCAAGGCAAAACAAGTTTGCCATACGTGTGATGCATGGCACTTCGTGGAAGGACTAAACTTTCATATCCCAGCAACCATATGATATCCTCACAGAACTCTGAGAAGAATGCAGCCAGTCAAATAAGAATGTAACCCTAAGGCCCTCTGTGGCTCCAGTTTCAGTTCTAATTTCAGAATAGGAGCTTTATCTTGAAATCTTTATTCAGACACACACTCATGCAAAAATTGAATCAAACTGCAAATATATTTTCTTACCACTTCTCCTTTTCACAAGCAAGGATCTCAGGCAGGCTTTGAATAATTATGAAGCTTTTCACTCTAACAATCTTAAAATCCCCATTTCTGACACTGGAACTAATTCACATTAAGGATCTGAGGTCCATCACACCTCAGGCTCAGGGAACCACAAGCTCCTTCAGCATGACAGGACACTGCAGCCAGCTGCATCCTGTCATCATGTGCAACTGGCAGCTCACAACAAGCACAAGGCATTCTGAGTTCATTGAAAGTGGAAGAGAAAACATCTCAAATTTCTTTTTTATTTGCTCCAGGTTGGGCAGCTTCATGCAGCCTGCAATCAGGGCAATTAAGGCACGAGTTGCTATCTGTGAGGGAATGTATTTCAGCCAGAAGCTCTAAGATGTTGCAAGGGTTGATCTCTGACCTGCAGAAGGTGTACTGCTGCTTTTAAAAAGCTTGACAGTTACATGGAATAGTTGTTTCCAATAAATCTGGTGTTTTCTCCCCTCACACTTGTTGTTTTAACTATTGCATTAATAACTAGAAATTCATGACAGCCCAATAAAACCCGTGTCAAAAGGACATCAAGGCTGTATGAGCAGCCCTCAGAATAGTGCTGTTATGCTTCAACATGACTGTCAGATTATTATTTTTAAATAACAAGTAGAAGAGACAATATCTTCTCATCCTTGGAAACCAAGCTGTTTTTTTCTGAGACTTAAAACAACATTAGTCTGAGCCAGAGACTAAGCATGGGAAAACTGAATGTCAATGATTTGCATCAGGCATTGCTATTTCACTCTTAGCCCAGGCTCATAGAAAGAATTGTCAGACAAGTTTCAGTGCAGGCAGGATTTACAGTATAAATGTCAACAAGACAACATAAATAGCAGTGAATAAGGCTTGCTGGATGATTGGATGGAAATACTATGGTAGTTCCATATGGTGAGTGCATTGTTCATTGTTGTGTTGTTCCCTTCTTTTTCCTTTTTATTTTCAGAGGGTTTGCATTTATTATACTGAATATATATTCTTAATATATACTTAATACATGTTCTCAAAACCCAGAGTTCCCCCTTATCTCATAGCTGTAATTATCCTCCCCCAAAGACAAAGACAGATCTGCACACAGTAATCGCTATGAGAGCTTTCACAAATACCTGTGCAAGAAGCAGCTATCAGCACTCTGTTCATAGTTTCTATGTATGATATGGCAAGTGCACCATCTAGTCACAGCATCGCTCACTGCCACAGCCTGCTAAAGCACCTTGCAAGCATTCAAGCACACACTGTCTATGTCCAAAGTGTTTTTTTTCTGTTTTTTTTTTTTTTTTTTTAAATATACAATCAGCTGGGCTCACTGGAACTTTAGGGCAAATGTATGTCTGCAGAAAAAGCATTATTATTGATTGGGCAGAATCTTGTGAGCAGCCTTAGCTGGAACTTTTCAGTGGAAACTCACTCATTTCCAAACTCAGCACTGCCCACAAGAGACAGAACATATGAAAGTGTTTATTATGTGAATACATCTGAAGACCTATTTAAGCTGATAGTTTAATGCTCCAACATTTGTACCACAGGCTTCAATAACATTTTGTCTCCTCTACATCAAGTTCTTCCAAAGACTGGAAAGAAGAAAGAACAGAAAGGAATAGTTTTCAGCTACATTTTCTTTTTTGAAAGACTTACTCACGGTCCTACGCAAAGGAACAAGACTATTTTTGTCTAGTTATAAGCACCATCAGGGTACAAATAGACAGCTCTTCAACTATTCAGGATAGTCTTTGCTGAATATCATTGAATTAAACTGCAAATGTATTTTCTTTCAACTTGCCCTTTTCATGGGCAAGGACCTCAGGCAGGCTGAATATCATGTTTGATGAATATCATCAATCCCATTTGCTGAGCATCATCAGCCTCCTCACTTCTTGCCTCTCTTTAAACTGCGCAATGGATGGTAGGCACTCATCCATACCAGGATGTCCAATTCCTCATCATCTTGTAGTGGTCACACATGCCCTGCCGCCTGTAAGCAATTGGGTAGAGTATGGCAAATCTAAACAGCACATCTCAGGGGGAGCAGAAGAAAAGAACAAAGCCTAAATTCCCTGCTTCTTCTAGCTGTGCCACCTACTTAGATTTCCTCCCCTGCCTGAAGCTAGTTGCGCCTGCTAGAACGACAAGGACTTTGAGGACTTTCATTGTTTCCAGGTTAACTGGGTGGCCTTCATTCCTCTTCTGTCTTGGGATTCTGTGGACACCATCCCACTGTTTTACTTCACATCCTCAAAGCAAATGCTTGGACTCACCATTCCATTGTCTCTTTAAACTAGGCTATTTCTCCATTTTCTTCTCCTTTTTTGTGTGCCTCTGCTAAGTAGAACATGAAGCCCTTTGCTAAACTTGTAAGTGGATTATGGCTGCCTTGATTTGGGCATGATCTTCCATTCTAAATGCTCTACCACCACTCTATTTGTTTGATTTTATCCATGCCATTGTAGTTGCTCTCAAAGACAGATGGATATGAGAGACTAGTGTGCACAGTGTTGAGGAAGCCTCTTTTTCTCCAAATTCAGGCTTCTGGAAATGATGTCAATGGACATGATCACCCTGGATCTACCTACGTAGGAACTGGACGGAGCTACTGGAAATCCATTTGCATGTCACAATTTTGTAACTTGGCCAACAGTTCTAACAATCTCTAACCTTTTCTCTGGAAAGTCTTGGGGCCGGGGGACAGCCTGAATGTTTTGCACCCTTTTTCACTCATCAGTAGTATTTTTTAAATGAAGATCATAACCGTAGGATAGAAAAATGAAAATCTCCAGCCAAGAGCAATGCAGAATCAGTGCGGTAATGAGCAAAATATCAAAAGGACTGATATTCAAAAGGGAGATGACACCCCAAGGTAACAGCAGCAGTTTCATTGAAACTATTGGACAATTCCAGCTTTCTGAAGGGGAGAACAGGACTGGGCCTGCAGGCAGCTGTGCAGAGCAAACCAGATAAAGCTTCAGCTTCTCCCTCTTAGCTCCCTCAACCTCACACGTGCTCTATAAAGCACAAAGATCTCCCCTGCTGAGCTAATCTCTTAGAATATAACAGCCCTGCAGTTGTCTAAAGAAAAACTGCCTCAGACAGGGCTCCACATCAGACTTGGTCCCTTTATGGCTCTTTCCCAACAGTAAGCCCACACGTGATCCTTATGCTTTCATCTCTGGCTTCCAGGCAGTCTTTGTTCTCTCTCAGCAAGGAGGCATCACTAACTCTTTCTTGGGCTCAAAACTACAGGGACTACTCCAACACTCCCTGAAAACAGGCTGCCTTTCATATCTCCCAGCAATCCAGGCTCCCAGCCACCAGATCAGTCAGATCTCCTTAGCCCTCAAAGTCCCATTAGTTATGAAGAAAAACAGGCACAGGTGAGAGTGGAGGCTTGAATCCCTTCAAAGCTTACATTTGCCCGTGATAAAATGCTGGACTCTTGTAATACTTCCAGTAATTTAAACACTGGAAAGTAGAATGGAATAACTCCAAGTTTATTTAGCCTTTTGAAATATTAACTATTTATTGCTGGAAATGTTGTAGATGCACAGATCCCAGCAAGATGTTATGCGCCTGCATCTGCTCTGGAAATCTGAGTGAAGTTCTGTCCTTGAATTTGGTACAAAAAGATTTTTAAAAATTAAAGCACATATTTTCCCTTTTCCAATTTGTACACCTTAGAAAGTAAATAAGGAGAGACAGGCAAATAAAAATCTCACTATACAGTGTGAGAAGCATAAGAATGGATGTTAGATTATTGACAAAGTTGCTGTGCATACCCTTTTGGGTTAAAAAAATAGTCAAGCAAAATGAGAAAGTCTAGGAGAATACCGGTATACCAAAATCTTTTCATTTAGATGAATTTATATAAAATAATATCTTGGTTATCATTTCATTATTCCTAATATCCTCTCTGTGACTGTTAATTTAAAATAATTTCATTAGCATTATACTTTCATTAGTGTTCTTTCTAAATCACAGAATCCTAGAATGATTTGGATTGAAGGGGACCTTAAAGGTCATCTGGTTCTACCCCTTGTGTTGTGGCCAGGGACACAAATAGGTTGCTCAAAGCCCAATCCAGCACTTGCCATTACTGCCCTTGAACTCTTTAAAAGTGCACAGTGCCTGCATTTGGGCTACCAAAAGCCACGTACAAGTTAGAAGGATGGCTGAATTCTACTTTCAGTTTAATTCCAAAGGAGAACAGTAAATTCTCTTTGGGGAAACACTGCTGTCTTTCTCTGCTGAGGCAGATGTGGTTTTGCTGCAGCTCACGGTGTTAGGAGCAGTGGTTACATACAGGCGAAGGACTACTGGCATGTTCTCGTTTTCTCTTTTTGCCATTTTCCCACCACCAATCACCGGGGGTGGGTTACGAACTTTGTGAAGTGAAATGCAGAAGGAGCGGTTTGAGGCGATTCAAACTGTTCTGTGTTCAAATGCTGCCATCAAGCGGACAGATGCAGTAGAAGGCTGCAGCTAATAGTAAGGACATCGTTCTGGAAGAGGAAAGTGGATGGAGAGACGAAGAATAAAACAGCATTTTTGCTCCAAGCTTTATGTTATAAAAACATTTTTGGTCTAATAAAAACTTCTCACTAAGCCTGGCTTATTCTCTTTTCTATATTATATCACTTTCATATTTTAGCATCTTTGAAGTTGCTCAGACTTGATTTTGAGAGACCATGAAAATACAAGGAGGCTGCTCTGTGCCTGTAGAAGTTGTCTAGGGGCAAGGATCACATTCTTCATTGTGTACCCATGGACTTCTCCAAGACTCTTAGATATGAGCTTCAGCACAGCTTCCCCATCTCAAGGACCTACAGGGAACTAAAATGCAAGAAAAATTATCATTTTCAGTTTTAGAGCTAATAACCGAAAATTAATTAATTCAATGCTTTTTCAAATCCCAGATCAACAGTTCAGTTTATATTTTAAACTGAAATATTCCCCTTTACATGAAGTCTTATTCCTCCTCTTGCAAAGTTTTAAAACAACCTTCATCATCATAATTTGAAAACTATCTTCATGTCCTTTGAGAAAACTTCTAGAAATTTCAAAATATTACTTGATATTAGAAAGGGCAAAATCCCAGTACATTTTCTGGGTTTCTTTCATTTAATGGCCACAGAGCTGCAACAAAGCTGCCCTTTTTTGTGGACCTCAAGTGTTGACTCCAATATGGGCTGAGCAACTACAAAAGTCTTCTCTCAAGACACTTCTTTCACCTAAGCCAGGCATAACTGGATATTTTCCTAGGCTGCGTGACTTCCAGGAACACAGGATTTGTCCATGGCTCATTCACAAGAAATGCATAGTAAATGAGATGTGTTTTGGAAAATTCACGATGTATGTATAGTACATGTGCAATGATTTCATGTTCTCTGGATGCATACGCATGTAGTTCTGCCAGGAAGGTCCTGTATTTGTAATAACAAAAAGCATTCCATATCTGTAGCAAATTGTTTTGCCCTTAAGGCTGTGATAGTAAATAAATTTGCCAAGGCAAACTTGAGAACTTGGAGAGGGAATGACATAGTTGTGAAAAGTTTTGTACTCAGCCAGTGCTAACTGCCCTGTTGTTTTCAGGGATGGTTTGTACATATTCCTGTAGCCAGGTCCTTAACACTGCTTCACTCTCAAAAGCTGAAGGTCTGTTTTAAATAGGAATACTGTGGTCCACCTGGATCTAAATATTTCTTTGGAAACAGAACCTCACACTATCAACGTAGAAGAGCAAACTCACTGGGCTGCTGTGGAAAGATCATCAGCAGACGGTTTAGTACTTAGAGATGTGCTAATCCTCATTGATCCTGAGCAATGCATACATTGTTGGTTTATGGACCAATATCAAGAATGGCAATAGAAAGAAAGACCATGTATATATTCACCATTCAGATATCCTTCTCCAGAATTCAGTGATTGTTCCTTCATTCATTCTGCTTTTGCAGTAGACAGACCTCTCTTCCACCATGGCTCCCCCCCCCGCCCCGGGGAAAAAAACCAAACCAACATCTCCCCCTCAAAAAAACGAAAACAAAAACGAAAACAAAAACGAAAACCCACCCAACCAAGCTCAAAACAAACAAACCCAATGGAAAATCACTCATGACCTGTCTCTAAAAACCAGATATTTGCGGAACATCTATATTTATGTTTTTTTGGTTTTGTTTTTGTTAACATAACAGGTACAGAGGCTAAAATGGCTCAAAGGGAGGTGGCTCAAATAATAAAAATAACAATAATATATTCCCCCATGCCTTGGGGACAAGAAGGAACTAATGTCCTTAACAAAGTGTCCCACTGTCCTAACGCATCCCTCAGCCTAGTCGTCCTTACTTATTTTTTTGTTTACACTGACAAGGCAGAGAGGTGAGTTTGAGTCTCAGAAGCATTGCTTGATCAAAGGAAATCAAAATGTGAGACATGGCAACATAGGCTGGTACCTAAGGCAGTGGGTATCATAGATATGTTGTTCTCTGTCCATTGATAAAAAATATGTCGAATTAACATAAAATTGTACTGGTATCAATGTTCTGTCTTCTCTTTGCTCTTATGTCAGTGTTTATGCACAATGCTTGTTTTAAACTTCTTGCTTTGGAGACCTGTTGCAGGCTATTGATCCGTAATCTTTTTTATCATCCCAGTTGTCTGTCACTTGTGTGGTGGTAAGGCTTTTGGAGCTATTCACTACACTAACAGCACAAATATGGGAAACAAACATACATGCTTAATTCTTCCCTGGAACAGAGAAGCTGAAGACAGATACTATTTTCTCATGACTTTCATGTTTAAGGTAACACTTTTTCCTTTTGGAGAAGGTATCAGGACAATACACCAGCAACAATAGGAAGGATAGTAAGAGTTGAAATCTATTCTCTTTCCATGCTGTTCAAACGACCTTTTCTTCAAAAATGTTCTTCTGTCTACATATGAAGAAATGCACTGTGATGGAGGAACTGTCCACTGGGTCACTATGGCCAAAAAAAAAGGTGACAGTTTATAAATATGAATGATAACTTCCTAAGTTTTGTATGTTTAAAATACAAAGCTTTGTTACTTGAAGCCTTGTTCTGTGCTGGAGCAGACCAAGCTGTAAAGGGATAAGGGAGTCTCTGCTCAAAGGTGGGAGGAAGGTGTACAGGCAGCTCAGGAATTTAACCACTGACTCCTAGAAGATACCTGAAGTTGTAAGTGGTTTTGAATCAAAGCTGCAACATACCCAGTGGAGTTATGCATGTTTCCAGTTATCTCCAAATTGGCCCTAATATATTTCTAATAAGGTTAAAATGCACAATACTGAATTTCATGTTTAAAATATACTGATTTAAAGAAGTGTGCCAACTCCTGAGACTCATGTTTCATGGCTTGAAATTCAACTCTGCTTACCCGGTTTTACATTCATCTGGGTTTCTAAATTTTCTTCAAACTTCACTATAGCTGGCTGAAAAGTTTGATAAATGTTTGTCTTTCCAACAAGAGCTTTGATACAGAGCATCTTCTTCATTGAAAATTTCCACCCTGTAATCTGGAATTTAACACCTTCTGCAGTAGTATCTGAATACCATTTTTCCTCTTAGCACTACATCGTAATGCTATGATATGTGCAAATACTATCTACAGTACAGAAAACTTGCTATATATTTGTAGCAATTCAGAGAGATGTTAACAAAAAAAAAATCCTACTATAATGCCATGTATGTGCTTTAAGGTTTTTAAATTGAGCAGCTGTTAATGGATTTGGGAATAGCATAGTTATGAGAGAGCTGAGAAGAAGCTGCTAATCGTTCCTACCTAGGGTGGCTGGGGAAATAAATTGTTACAAAACTGCAGTTAAAGACACCTTTAGGCACTGCAGTTGGAAGTGATTGGTTTTGTTGTTTTGGTGAGAATTTTATTTTGTTTTTCTTACAGGGAGCAGTCAGTGTCAGGCTGGCCATTTAGGAAAAGAAGCTGGGAGATGCAGGGGGGTCATGTCCCAGGGTGGGACAGAGCCACGGACTCACCAACAGCCCAGAAGCTGGACACGTCTCCAGAGCTGGGGCTGGTAATGGGGCCCTTTGGCAGTTTCAGACACAGCAAGTGATGAACCAGCTCCAGGGACCATCCATGGGCTCCTGGCAGGAACAAAACAGACAGGGCCAGATGCAGGGCTGGAGCACAGGTCCAAAGGGTCCTTTCACCGGATGGGCTACCTAGAGTAGGTAGCCCAAGGACCAACTGCAGCAGACGTGGAGCCCAGCGTGGCTACAGCACAGCTCAGACCAGAACCAGCAGTACTGGGCTGACCCAAAATGGTCCTGAGGGCAGGACGTGGGTGAGAGCCCCAGGCGAGGCTCCTCAGGGAGGTTAAGATTTCTTAATGCCCTCCATCCCCTAACAATTTTATGGCTTTCACAACCCTTTGTCTGTTTGCCACTGCTGCTTTTGATTCTTGAAAACCTTGTCCTCTCCTTGAAATGTGACAGAAAAAGCAGAAGTGAAGAATTAAAAGCAGCTGTCCTATTTCAGGTGACACGTGACATCCTTTCCTTTCTCCCCATGACACAGTCATGAAGGATACCTCTCTCAGAAGAGGTCTTTAAGGAGAATTTATAGAGAAGTCAGAATCTGATCCTTTAAATCTCTACTAGGTCTCTAAAAAGAAGGACACTGAAAACCTTTTAACATTTTAAAATAGATAAATAGAACAATTTATAGATGCAGCATTTCAAGCAAGAGACCTTTAACCTGAAATTAATATCTCAAAGACCTCTAAGATTCTATAGAATCTCTCTTAAAAGCATATAAAAATAGCAACACTGACTGAATAGGTGAGGTATCAGTGTGAATTTGCTCCTGCTGGTTGCAATCTCTAAAGCCTTTGTCAGATATAGCAAATTAATTCAACATGGACACTTGTTGCAGACTTTGGGTAGAATAAGGTTTAGAAATGAATAAATAAACCAGTATAGCCCTTAATTGCCATTTATTAAAAAAAAAAAGCATTATTCAGTAGTTTGCAAGTACTGTACTTGCCAAATGAACTATGCACAAGACGAGAAAGCTGCAATACAGTTCCAGTGATAAGTTATTTTTTATTTTACAAAAAATAGCTGCCTTGAAGAGAAATCAAAATAACATTCCTTGCTTTTTAATCCTTTTTCTTTTTGTCTTTTATTTTGGGGAATGAGAAAATCCTTAGCAAGACAGATACATCACATTTCTTCATTATCACTCAGCACAAATTACAGCAAATATATCCACAAATACTGAGGCCAAACACAGACAATAAATTTTACATATTGCTATGAAAAGTTGCAAGATGCAGCTTGGCTCTCAAGGGCCTAGATGGCAGTGTAGTTCTTAGTGTAATTAGTCAATTTGATCTTCTCTGGGAAGATAATATTAACTGAGAGGTTTTCCCCATTGTTAGACTTCAGAAAAAAGTTCTTTTTCTTGCGCAGGAGGTGACTATATTTGGCATTAGCAAGCCACATTTCACATTTTGAAAAAAAAACAATCCCAGTCGTACCCAAGACAACAAGACACGTAAGCAAGCCCAGGACAACAAAACATATCACCTGGCTTCTACTCAGTAAGGGATCTGCATTTTGAATTGTTTCTTTCACTGTTATTTTCAGGATTTCTTGTTGTTGATGCACTGATCTGTGGTGAGCTTTTGAGGGTGGCTTATAATTCTGTGCATGCTTTGTCTCCATATCCATTCCAGAGAGACTTGTGTTTTTGCTGGGATGTTTGCAGGTCACACCAACAAATTCCGGTTTACAGATGCACTCAAACCCTCCCTGAGGGTGCTCACTGCAAGTCCCTCCATTCTCACACGGGTCACTTGCACAGAGTGTGACACGACTGCTGCAGAGCTTTCCTGTATAGCCATGAGGACAAGAACAGCTGAAACCCACACCAACATCTGTGCATGTTCCTCCATTCTCACATGGGTTGGATTCACAGTCGTCTCTATCTATTTCACAGAAGTTGCCAGCAAAACCAGAAGGGCACAGACAGGAAGCATGGGGTGCAAAACCATTGTCATCAATGCATGTTCCTCCATTCTGGCAGGGAGAACTAGGACAGATAACAAACATAGAGAAAAAATTGAAGTCCAAAGTAAAAAACTATTAGGAAATACTTTATATAATAAAAATAACTGGTTTTCTTTAGAAAAGCCAATTCCAAATGCAAATCCACTAAAGTCAGTGAAGCTGAATAAAGAATGAGTTTGTTCAACAGCTTTGTCAATACAGATTATAATATCTTCTGCTGACCTTCAGGCAAGATTAGTACACCAGTATACAAATTCAACCTGAAAAGCTGTGAAGGGATTTTAAATTATTTCAAACATTTATTCAAATTAAGCTTTTTACTGTTTTTATATGCTTGGAGTTATTTAGCTGAGCAACTACTCAGACAAGACAGAACAAAGATATGAGCAGCATGGCTGCTTCCTTTCTACCTGATTATTCCTAAAATAATCTATATATTGTACTGGCAGAGCAAAACAGTGTCTTAGCAACCAGGCATAAAGCTGATTGTTTTTATTCTGCCTGTGTTCCATGACATAAAAAATTTAGAAGCAAACACATACTTTCCTATAAACTGCTGTTCAGCCAAAATTTTTGATAGAAACAATTACAATAAAAAATGTCAATGAGAGAATTTCAGCCTAGGCAAAGACAGCTGTAAGGTGAGAGCAGGACCATAGGAAACCAGGTATTTCTGCAAACTCTTTTAGTACTTCCCAACTAGTAGCCTGATACTATGTTTTAGGTGACATAAATTAACTGAGAGATCTTTTCTATCATTACCATGCAACTGTGCCTTACTGAGTGTAACGCCAAAAGGTGTGGCCACCCACTGACTGGCACAAATGTGTAAATTCAGGGGATCTATGCAAAGTGCACTTGGTCTTTTAGCTGTTCCTGCTAGCTGGCAAGGGTCGGTGGGTCCCAGGTTTACAAATAAACCTCAAACCCCACTCTCATGGCAGTTCATCACATATCAACAAAGCTTTTAAAACTCACTTTGTAAAAAAAAAGAAAAATATTTGGCAAAGTTTAGGACAAGCCTCTTTGACAGCAAAACTTTTCTGAGTACTTATGTATCCCTGAAGACATATAGCACAGTACCATCTGATAGTTGAAAAGTCCAAGCTGTTATTTAAGGCCCCCTACTTCCAGGGCAAAGTCCCAGGGGTAATGAACGTCACAGCTTCAGATGCAGACATTTCACATATGCAGCAGTCAGTAGCAGCAGGCTGTTATGGAATTCCAAGGTGGCACACAGGGATTTAAAAGATCTGTTGATATCTGACTGAGATGACTGTGAAAGACATGTAAGCTCCTGACTACAAATGGTCCCTGGTCACTGGTCAGAACAAGGCTGGGCTAGTCACCATTGCTCTGGGACTACCTTTGGTACAGATTGCTCCAAGAGCCTCTGGCTTCACTGGGGACTGAAATATTCGGCAGCCACCCATCAGGAGAGACTGAACATTGTGGCAGAGGAATCGTCTGTCTGTTTTCTGCAGCTTCCACTGCTCTGTCCTCTAGTACTGTTCTTCACTTTAGATGTTGGCTGGGTAAAAAAGGACTAAAAAGAACGCATTGGAAGTCTGTGAGCAGTATTAGGAAAGCAAAACTAGGCTCATTGTTAGTGATAACTTGAGGTAAGGACTTTCAATATATTAACCAGCCACTATGGCTTTTTGAGCAAAATACGGAAATTGGAGTTATACAGTCTTTCAGTGGTTATGGCTGTCTTGGAGAATCTAGCACCTTCCCTTAGCTTTAGGGGTCCCATGGAAAACTGGACAAGCTGGTTTGGATATGAAAATGTGTAGAAGTTTGAACCTTCATGGCTGGGTTGAATCTCAATACTTTCTAAGGAAATAAGAAGAAATTGCTGGAGAATATAAGTGTAACTTTTTTTCTAAAATATTCGGAAATGTAAAATATGGAAATAAAAAACAGTTAAGGGGAAAAGGCAGAATTTAAAAAAATTATTTATTACTAACAGAGTTGCATTTGTCTAATTTAAATATGTTTAAATAAATAAAGCCCTAATATTAATTTCCTTGAATAAATTCTGCTACTTTGTATTTTTGGCATTTAACACAGCAAGGTGTAGTAGTACATAAAGGGTTAGTTGTGGAAAACATTCCATACCATTCTTCTTTGCTTCCCATATAGTCTGGTTCCTTTTAGAAAGTACCACTCACTGCTTGGCTTCAAAGCAAAACCTCAAAACATCACACAGAGGTCACTAATGCAGATACATGTAAACAGACTAGAATCAACACTTTGATTTGTGAATTGTCCTGGTTCCATCTGTCAATATTAACTAAGAAGCCGGCAGTAATGCTCAGAAATATCAACATTTTGAACATTACCACTGAGGTAGAGAGGAATGGAGAGGAAGAAAGATGTGAATGAAATGACACCATCTGATGAGGTCTCTTTCTACAATGTGGGATGCATTCCCTGGTGGACTGTGAATTATTAGCAGACATGGAGTGCTTATACTGACAACAGTTGCCTTTGTGAACTAAACACAGATTTGCAGACCTTGCTGGTAATCTTCCTGAAAAGAACAGCTTCCTAGAGAGAAAGAATCACTGTTTCAAGTATGTTGCTTTCTTGAGAAAAATTGTTCATGATTTCCAGGCTAGTTCATCAGCATTCAGTCCAAAAACAGAGTGCCAACACAAAAAAAGTAGTTTCAGCAATTTAAAACTATAAGATGTTTAAAGAAGTACATGGAACTAATCTGTGTTATTTTGTCGATGCTGTATTTTTGGAATTCACCAGTTTTTTGGGATAGCTAGTATATATGTCCACACTTAGCAAAGAATTCTGAATAATAGAACTGTTAATTTTAAATGCATGTCAGAAATCAATATTTACCCATTAATAATGCAGGGTCCTTTCTTGAGATGGCAGTTTTTTCCTGTAAACCCCTGGGCACACAGACAAATATATCCTCCATCACCAGTCTCTATACACGTTGAATTATTGGTGCAGGGCTTTGCTGAACATGGGTGAATATCTGTTTAAAAAAAACCAAAAAAACCCAACAGGGCTTGATTAATCTAAGAAAGAAAGAGTTAGTAAATGGTATAGAATACTTTAAATAAAATATACCTTTAACAATACCTCATCCTGCATTTTATAAATTCTGATCTGTTCCCCCCTTTGTTAAAATTGAGTTTGTTGTTCAACTATTGCAAGCAATTTCAGCTTATTTCTCTCTTTCTAGCTCCTACTTGCAAAATGTGTTTGAATTGCTCCATTCTATAAAGAAGTAGTATTAGAAATAAAATATTAGTACGGGACAAAGAACTTCTCCATGTTCTAGCCATACTTTCACAATCTTGGCTTCTCCATGAGCAGAATTCTGATAAAGCCATCAGGAAATGGGAATTCTCCCTGCCCATATCATTATGTGCTTATGAACAAATGTTTCATATAAACAGAGGTCAGCAATTTAGAAAAAAATCTGTTAAAATTTCATCTTTTGGCTGAGCTACATTCAACCCTTATGTAGCCGTACCAGAACACAGAGCTGTATGATGTCTGGACACAAAGTCACACATCTCATTTTCTTTGCAATTGCCCTGCTGAGCCACTTTCCACTCAAATGATTACTGAATTTTTAAAATAATTAAAACTAAATAAACAAACAAGGGCATATTTAAGCGAGCTACTGCAGCAGCTGCAGAGTGCTGACTTGAAGGTATCTGATGCTTCACACACACGTATTTACACACTTTCTAATAAGATAAAAAGGGATTTAAGGACATTTATATTTTACTTTCCACAGTATAACAAGGAATTAAGATGATATCAAGAGGTACTGCAAAATTTTAACCACAGAAAACAACAGCTTTAGCTTTCAAATACAATCTTCCCTGGATAAAAGGTTCTGTTTCCTAATGCATTAGCCTGTTCTCATTGCAAGACAACAACTTAGAGCGCGCTTTGAGTGCAAACTCCAATTTTCACAAGGACCAAAATAACCTTGAATTCTTTTTGGATCAGTGTTGTTTGTCAGCTATTTTCACAGACTCTACAGGCAAAGTGTGTACTTTGATGGAGGAGAAAATATGAACTTTGATGAAGGAGCACGGAAACTCTCTAAAACATATATCTATATACATGAATAGGTATATATATATTACTGTCAATAATTTATGTCAGGTATTTAATTTTAAAACACATCTTAAAAGGGTGTTGTACCAGGTTCTTTTAAAACATAATACATAAATAGCCTCAATTAGCCCATTTTGTCTATTTTATTTTACCTCTCGAAAGGACAACCACCAAGTGGTAACTGAGATGAAAACACAAAACCAGGATGTTACATTTATACATATGAGTGGCCTCAATCACATTACCTATAATTAATAGTTGCATCAAACTAAGTTGTCATGCTGCAGTACATGAAGCAATCACTGTTTTTATGAGGAAGATATGCTCGGTAGTAGTTTGTCACAGGACAATTTTTAGCTCCTGTCTCATGCAGTCATTGCACAGGCATCAGAGATCCCACCTGTACTCTCTGATGGGCTTACCAACATGCGCCCTTGGCAAAGCAGTCCAGTGACAAGTAGGACAATTTACTCCCAGCTCACACTGTATCTTGGCTTTTTAGCCAAATGGAGGCCAGGATTCTAGCAGAAGGTCATGGACCTGCTAACACAACTGTGTAGGCACAGCCAGGGGTGACAAGCTGACAGATCTGATTTACCAAGTTGGATCAAACACTCTGACTGGGCTGTCATTTTTTCCTGGAAACAAATTGACTAAATTGATTTTCCCTTTGTTATGGTCAGTGCTTGATGTGGTGCCTGTACTGTGCAGTGTATATCAGCTGCAGAGGGAAACTCTGTGCTGTGCAGCCTGGTTCCAGGGGCTCACACACTGGATTTCAAGGCTGTGTTTCCACAAGATGAGAAGACGCCATGGCATCATGATTCAGTTGGACAGGCTCCATTGCAAATAGGTTAACCAGCAGTGTCAACAACAAGATCAACTCACAGATGTCTTTCTTCAAGTGCCTTGTCTGTCCATGTGACTGCAATAAAAGCCACAAATGCTACCACTGATTCTGCCCTACATGTTTACAGTGGATCAAACTCAGTCTCTAACCTGCATGTCTCTAAATTACTAGGAATGTCATTCTTGACCTGAATTGAGAACCAGGCTGCCTGTATCAAAAACAGCTACACAATCGGAGGCATTAGCAAACCAGCAGGTGATCCAAAACTACTCCAGAAAGAAACTTCCATGATCAAAGACAAGAAGATCATATACTAACTTTTCTACAAAACAGAAGAGGTCCAAAACATCACCAGTCCAAACTACCTTTTTTCCTCCCATGCTTAGCAAGCAAACAAACTGCTAAGGCTATATCTCTATTTTAGAAATATTTCAGTTGCTTGTAGTGACCAATGCACTTCAGATCATCCCACAGTTTTCCACTCTAGGTTTTTCCTTCCTGTTTCCTAACCTGATCAAGTTTCATTTAATGATACCTGTAAATTAACTGTAGATACCTGTAATGACTTTATACAGGCAGGAAACTGGCACCAACTTTTGGCTGAGGATGATGGGATCAGGGGCTGAGCAATAACCCCTTTGAGGTTTCAGTGCTTTATTGGGTCAGGATAACAATTTCTATTAACTTTCCAGTAGCAAGGAGAGGAGGACGAGCACCCTTCTCTTGATCCCTTATGGCAAACAATGCATTTGGAGCAGGTAAAACCACTGAGATGAAAGACTACCAACATAACATTGCTGCACATGAAAAAATAGTTATCCTTTTGGCTGAAAATTCTCAGCAGCTCTTCATGGGGATCTAAATTCAAATCGGCAAAGAAGACTCTGAGATGACTCTGAGTGTTGAGAGAAATAGTAGTTTCTGCATTGAAGCAAAGGTTGGTATTATAGGACTATCTTAATGAGTATGTGTTAAATTATTTTTTTCATAAAGATGTGGGTTCAATTTTCAATGCATTCTTTTGCATCTTAAGTAGCAATTGCAAGAGGGAAACATTGCAAGGTTCAGAATTGCAAGGATATATTAATACTAAGAAATTCAGCTATGCAATTAAAGCTTTTATAAGCAGTTGTGAAGATGCTACCTTTAAAAATGTGGAAACCTTTAAAAATGTGGTTTTTATTCACTGATAAGCAACAGAACTGAGCCTCCTAAGGTGGCAGAGGGGGGATTTTCTGTGTAGCTTTAGAAATCTATGATTGTAGATCAGAGAAGGACTCATTCCTCTTCATTAACTGCAATAAGAATCTAGTGTCTGTCTCAGGTACAAACACATATGTGAGATGCATCCAGAGCAACATCTGAGAGTTTAGAGCCACATCTGCACCACAGATGTCACCACTGCTACCACAGCTCCTGCAAACATACCAGGAGTGACTTTAAGAAGGCTCTCTCTGCTCATGCATACAGTCAGTGAGTACAGGCTGCAAACCTGATGAGTAAATGAGTACCTGAGCACCTTGCACTAAATTCCATGTCACTACAAGGATGTGACCTACCTAAAACCTTCTGATTCTTTTAGTCATCTTGAAAATCATATGCAGTTCAAACTGTCATCAATCACCACTTTGGCTATGCATTGGAGAATTCAGGCATGCTCTATAAATTATAAGCCATATACCAACAAAAGCCTGAAAGGCATGAAGAGAAAATGAGGCTCTGGACACTTGTACTCTCACAGCTGCAGCTATGTGGGCTGAACAGGCACATGCTCCTGGATGCTCATGTGGTTTCCATCTCATGAGATCTCTCTGACTGAACATGTGCCTGTGTCAGCCAAAATAAACCATCTCAACAAAGGCCAATTCTTCAGCTTGCTCATGCTAAGCTGGCTGATTCTGACTGACAAAGGGTGAGAGAGTGCACACGGGGCTGTTCTTACCCCTCAGACCTGAGGGAGAAGAGGCAGCTTGTTCAGGAAGACCTTTTTCTCAGTTATAGTAATGTTACTTCACTGAATCATCACCAGGTTAAGTAAAGGAAAAAATAAGCACAATGTTTTTCTTTCAAGAAGTACTATGAAAATAGCATATACATATATATATAATCTGCAACATAAATATTTAAAATTATTTAATATATTCAAGACAACTTGTATTTTGATTAGAATGGCTTACATGACAAGAAGGGATCAGTTGTTTGTTGGCCTTGTCCCTGATAATTAATGTTTAAAATAGAATGAATTTACACTTTGCTCACACTATGCCCATTTACAAAAGATACTGCATTGCTTTTGCCTAAATTATTATACAAGTTCGAGGTTTATGTGCTGCTGCCCAGAATCTCCTCATTATCTGGAGCTAGCATTCAATACTTTAAAATTAGCTCTCCAGAAGGACTTTGCGTGTCTCCAACACCAGATGGGGCTGCTCGCCCTCACTTGCTCAAGGAGAGAAAAGGATGTGCAAACCTATGTCACAGAGGCTGCCAACCCAGCCCTCCTCACAGATGCACTGCCAGGGCTTGGCACAGCTGCCGTGCAAGCACCCAGGGAAAGGAACACACTGATTACAAAGTGCACCCTGCCAGCCGGGTTGACACCTGAAAGAGATGAAACACAAGACAGAAACATAGTATATTTTTAATAAATATAATTAAAAGGATGCCCCCCTTTTTGAGGCACAACAATAAACTTTTGCATACCAAATTGTACTGTTTGAACAAAAGCATACCATCAGTGCTTCTGGGATACTAGAAGCAGTTAATGTGAAGAAAACCATTTCATTCAGCAAGAAAAAACAAAAACAAAAACAACCGCAAACTAATCAATGTAAATACTTAATCCTGGAAAAAGTAAGCTAAACAGGTATCTAAACATCCATGCTCTATGATTCCAGTTGCTGCTGTACCCTAATAGAGTGCTGTTTCATTATAGATCCATATTTTCAGAGACCAAATCACTTCAGTTTATATCTCCCTTACCAGGAGTATGAATTATTGAAGCTGACCATTCCTGTGCTAATACCTCAGATCTTTTTTACCTGCATTCACTGGGAAATTCACAGAATCCATTCTCTGGGTGGCAGCCAGCTTTACAATTCATGCCTGGAAGAAGAGATTTATAACATCAAACCAGAAAAATCAGCACAAAAAAACCCACATCATGTCCTATACACATTACTGATGTTTTGAGAGAACCCGGACTGCAAAAATGTTCCTTTTCCTTTTTTTCTTCAAACACGATTTTGTATTGTAAAATTTTAGATTAACCTAATCTGGAACATGTTATAGAATGTTCCTATAGGGCAAGTGAAATGACATACAGAATTAATCACAAAAGAATACAAAGTTACTTTAGCACATGCAAAGTGTATGTAATATTCCTACACACCATTTTAAAGGGGAATGTCAGAAGAGATTCACGGATGTCGTTTCACGACATGCCACTCCAAATGCATTGTTTCAGAACTACTTGAAACACAAAAGTACATTCAGTCAGGAAAAAAAAAAAATCCATTTAAAACTGCTTACAATAAAAGCGCTGAATTCATTTCAACCCTACCTCGGATGAAAGTAATAATTTTCATTAAATCACGCATAAATAACGTAAGTTAAGGAGAAGAGACCTCAGTCGCAGTTTTTGTTGTGTTTGTTTGTTTGCTTAAGCATTTGCACTAGGCAATGTCCCTCGGAGAGATCACCGCTAGCCACTGACACTCCGAGCCAAAGGCAGGAGGATCGCGCTCCGGCCGGTGTCAGGGAAAACCCTCCCGACGGCACCAGCATCTCCGGCTGGAGGGAGGGCTGGGGATGCCTTTGGCACCCAGGGACTCCGGGAGGGCTCCCGTCATCGCCGCTGCCCGGCGGCCCCGCAAACTCCCAAAACTTTCCCAAGTCGCCTCCCCTCCCGCCACGCTTCCCGCGGGCAGAGGATGCCGGTGCCCGGCTCCCGCCTGGCCGGCCTTACCTGGGGCTGCGGGCAGCACGAGGGGCAGCAGGCAGCAGCAGCCGAGGATGCACGGCAGTCCCATGGCCGGGCCGGGGCCGCTGCGCTGTCCGCGGCGCTCGGCGGACGCGGGGCCGGGAAGGCGGCACCCCCCGCCCGCAGCTCCGGCGGTCGGGGCGGGAGCAGGGAGGGACGGAGGGCGGGGAGGGCTCGGAGGGCTGCCCGCCTCCACCCGCGGGCGGGGAGCTGCCCACGGGGCCGGGCACCTGCCCACGGAGCCGGACGCTTGCCCACGGGGCCGGACGGGGCCGCACAGTCCCGGCCAGCGCCGCCGCTCCGAGCCGCGCTGCTCCCTGGGGGGGGCCAGAGGAGCCGCGCACCTCCAGCACCTCCAGCAGCTCCGGCAGCTCCAGCACCTCCAGCAGCTCCGGCAGCTCCAGCACCTCCAGGAGCTCCGGCAGCTCCGGTAGTTCTGCAGCTCCAGGGGCTCCAACACCTCCAGCAGCTCCAGCAGCTCCTGCCGCGGGCGAGAGGAGGAATCCTATAGGGGAGCGGGAAAAGGGAGGTCTAGGGTGAGGCGGAATGTTAAGCACGCCTCTGGTCTCCTTAAAACTTAGTCTGCCTGTCCACAAAAACCTAATCTGAGGCTTGTCTTCAGAAATCTAAAGAATTCTCAGTCATTCCCATCAGAGCTCCAACACTTTCAGGAAAGACTCAGCGAAGGCAGGGAAAGTATAACACTGTTCTATTTCTGAGGCTTGAGAATTCAAAAAAGACCCCAACAAAACGCCTGAAAGTGTACCTTTAGCAGTCACGGAACAAATCAAGAAAAAGCATTACTTTTACCATGAGACAGTTTAAATTCTGCATTTTATTCTGTGACTGTACGTTTCTCTTTTATATCTCTTTATTCTTCCATTGCGCTGTCCCTTATGGAAATAGACTGGCTATTTCTTATTCTTTGTGTTCCTTCTAGTTCATTGTTTTCTTTTAAAGAAGTTTTGCTTGGTTTTTAGGATTCCTGAGGGACCTGTTTTTTGCCTGCTGATGCAGTGCTTTCTTCCACCAACCTTATTTACTAATTTGCCTGCTTTTATGTGAAGCAACTAAAGATCCTAGTACTATGCTGAGAAAACTACAGTGGGCTAATTCAAGATTACCTGCTTGAAAATCCACACTGGAAAGCACTCATTAGCTTCAGATTGTCCATTTAGTGGTATTTCAAGACAGTGATGCCACGTAGGTTGAAAAAGTTTGCTGCTAGCAGTGCTTCCTTTTAGTTTCAACCAAGAATGGAGAAAATGAAGGACAGAAAAAGGAAGAGTAGAAAATGAGGGCTGGGTTAAAAGAGAGCACTCAGGGAGTGAAGTGTGAGAGGCAGACGCTGCTTCTTCAAGGCTCTCCAGAAGCTTTGGTATCTGAGATAAGCTATGCCTATCTGACCCCATAGGCACAGATTGCATCCAGGCCTTTTCTGCTTGTCTTGCTTTCCTTTTACTGAAACATTACTGTTTTGAAAATATTACTTAGCCTCACAGCTTTTGCCGTAGCTCACCAGACCAAGCCTTGCTGGGGTGTTATCAATGGCACCCTAGGGAATGTGGAGTGCTAATGATGACTGTTTAATCCTTTACTGTGCCCTTCTATGAGCCTGTGCTTCTTGTGTGTATGGTAAATATTAGCAGCTCTTTGTCTGGTCACCTTGCTTTTATTCTTAGTTATTCACACTCAGGTTGTGATAGGCCAGAGGTTGCTTTTGCTTATTCTTCCCTTAGGTGGTAAGTTCTCTGCTTGCTGATGTAGAAGCCCTGCTACATTCGACCTTTTTTTTCATTTTTTGACCAAGAGATAACCTGGGTAGTTAAAAGGTAGTTAAATCCAAGCATTCTGTGATTTCTGTGATATTCCAGTATTGGCATGGCCAATGCGAAAAGGAAGGCTTTAATTTTTCTGCCTTCTATCCTAGAAATTTCTCCTTGTATTCTTCTTTCTTCAGACCTTAAGAGTAAAGAATCTGTAGAATTCATAGGTTTTATTCGTACACTCATCAATGTCAAATTTCCCTCTCTAATTTGCATTGTAAATAGAGGCTCTGGCATATGATGACACATTTCTTCTATTTTCTGAGATAACTACAGAATACCTACTGTATTGTTCAGAACTGACATCTTACAAAAAAATCATTAGGAAAATCTGGTTCTTACAATGCTATGTACAATGTTATAATGGCCATTGCAAACTTCAATTTTGTACTTTCCTTGGTTTTCAGGCTTCTTTTTTATAGATACACTGTTAAGCAAAAACTACCTACTTTTTAGAACAACTCCTTACTCTCCTGTGTCTCAGGGATGCCTCTTAGATTGCTGAAAATACAAAAAAAATCTCAGTTTTCCCATCTCTTCTACTTTATTCAACTGTTATCTAAACAAAACTTGCTAATTTTATTTCTAAGAGGTCACGATCCTTTTCTTTTAGAGTAGAGTCTATCTGTTGGAACAGAATCTGCCCAGATACTAATCCAAAAATAATTTCAAAATAGAAACCCAGCATTCTGTAAATCCAGGCTAATTCTTTTCTCTCCCCTCCTTCCACCTGAGCAAACCAAGCTGAAAATCATTTTTACTTAGCTTGTTTACTGCCAGAAGCACTCTGATCCAAATCTCCATCGTATTCACAATACTTCTTGAAAATGACAGTAACTGTGCTCTGTGTTTCAGATCTTAGTGATTTCTACTTAGGATAATCTTATTTTTTTTGCCTTTTGGGTCTTTCCATTAGAAATTGGAAAGGAAGGAATCTCATGTAATAGATGTGTAGGTATGGAGATCATCCAAGGTGTAAAGATTGTACTTATCTCTTCACCTAAAAATACTTGAGTGGTGAGTACAGATTGAGAAGCACTCGTTTAGTGATCTCCTAAGTGTGATTATTGGGAAACAGACAGTTTCATGGAAATCTTGGGGATTTGGAACTTATAGGAATCAGGGGCATCAAATCATTCAAGAAATTGACAGCAACAACTGAATCCAAAAAAAAGTCTTTAAGGATCCTTGTCCAGAAACTAATACAATACTTCATTTGTTCCAAGAAAATGGCACACAACTAGCCTTTATTCTTAGACAGGAATAAGGAACATGTTCAAGGACTGAGATATTGGAAAGAGACTGAGAATTTAACTTGGCAAGAACTTCCTTTTGTATTGAACATAGAAACAGAGTTCATCTTTCTGGTCAGCAACATACAAGCAACTTTGCAAAGTCTGAAAATGCAGAAGCAACAAGAAATCGTTGAAGTTATGTCCTGGCTAGGAGTTCTTGTACTCCCAAGGTCCTGTTTGCCTAGTACTTTAACACTTTCTGACTGGAGAGAAGTACAATGTACAATCATATTTTTATTTCATTGTTGCAAGAATCTGAGGCTGGAGAATCTGCATCAGTGACAAGAAACACAAAGCAATTAATTGGTATTACAGCTCCTGAGGGTCCCTGAAAACTCTGGTAGCTAGAATCTGAGGCTGTCAGCAGTGTCACAAAGAAACCATAAACCAAAGGAGGGAGTGAACTAACTTTGATTAATTTGGACTACCTTTATACATATTGCAAAGAGAAAGGGGAAAATATCAATTATAGGGCAGTGCCACCCACCTGCCATTTTGTGAATTACTGTACCAGAAACTCTGTCAGTGGAGATATTTATCTTTCATCCCTTTAAGTTATCTCACCAGCCATGAATATACGCAGGCATAAAGTTTTAGGCTCTGTTACCTGGTTTTACAAGTTTGTACTCAATGACGAGTGCTGTCCATTAGAAGAAAGCTCATCAGAAGCAGCTGGAGCCCTAAGGGACTATTTTTCACTCCTTCTGTAAGGCTGTGCCATCCTTAGGTGTGCTGGGAGCAGATGGGCTGAACCAGCCTACAAACTTGCTGGGTTTGAGCAGAACATCCTCCCTGTCCTTTCCCTCTAACCCTTGCCATGTCCCAGATGCAGTGGCATTTGTCCCTCCATGCCAGCTCGTGAGCTGACTCAGTGCACTGTGCTGGGAGGTGACTGACAAGAAAAACATGAAATTATTTCTGCTGTCACCATATCCTTTTCAAAAACGTTTCTGTGCTTGCAAAAGACAACAGGTGAATGCCTGCAGACGTCAGTGGGGAGACAGGCTCCTCGTCCAGGGCGCATAAACCACAAAGATTTTCTTCACAGAATAGATTTCACTGCACGCAGAAGTTGCAGCTATCACCAGTGAGCTAGAGATTCCCAAAATATGTATTTTAGCATGGTAAATTTTCCCCATTGGAATGGTAATCAAAATGTGTAGAGCTAAAATATACACCAATAATTTACAGGAGTTAAAGCCAAACTCATTCCCTTGCCTAATACTGAAAATCCTCACAGCCTCCCTCTCTAACTATTGTCAAAGCAGTAACTCAGTGCTATCTATCACCCAATTACTATAGCACAGAGAATTCTGCCAGCTGTTTTGGAAAGTAAATTGTATGAAATCTTGGCTGCTCTGAAGACTGAGGCAAAACTTCCATCACTAGAGCAGCTTTCTACTGTCTGTAGCAGACTTAGTCAAAAAATAGATGTGATTTTCTCCTTTCTCTGTGTTAGGAATGTCAGAGATTTTGCCATCCCCAAGATCATAGTCTAGCCCTGCTTTGATATTTTAAGGAAAGAGACCTAAATGTAGAAATTTGAAATATTCAGTAAGATTCTACATTTAAGGTCTTTACTCTGTCAGATGCATGAACGTAGCAATTAAAATACAGGGTCAAGAAAATACTACATAAAAAGCAAAGCAAGACAATAGCAAAAAACTTTTTTTTTCTGGTAGATTTTCCATCCTACTATTCACAGCACAAAAGATGAGAAACTGGAGGAGGACAGGCACAAAATAAAATAAAATATATTAAAAAAAACCTATGATTCTGTCACTAATGCAAACAAAAATGAAATCTTATCCTAAGCTGTTACAAAAAAGAATACATGTGCATTTAAAGAAATCTAAGCAAAGGCATTTTTCAAAGATCTGGAAGAGTATCACTGTTATTTTATATTGTAGCAGTGGGGTGCCTGTTCTTGAAGTATAGAATAACAGAGAGTTATAGAATATAGAATAACATGTTCATTAAATGACAGTGTGAGAATCATGACTAGATTTTTTAGTATAAAAACAGAGAAATTATGAAAGATAGATCCATCATGATGTATGAAACCAGAAAACACAAAAATGCAAAAACTTGTAGTAGATAGAAGCAATGGCCAGTACTGTATTTGGAAGAAAGATTAATTTAGCCTGGATATATAGACTAACACTGAGGTTGATCACACAGTATGCCAATTTGTCACCGGAGTAGAGGCAAAATAATTCATTTAGTGTCTTTAAGGGAATGTTAAGTATACTTATGAGGAGACTAATATAAAACCATCATTGCTTGAAGCAGGTGTTTGTATTAGGTTATCTAAAATGTCCCTTTCAAAGCCATCATTTCTGGTCCTGTGATATCCTTTGGTCAGGCAAACATTCCTTTGCAAACTGATGTTAAAAAAAGCCTGAATCCTGGGGATTTTTAAAACATATTTGACAGCCTGACTGATGTCAGTAGTAATTAGGAAGTTTTTCTCATAACACATCCAATACATCCAACATGCTGTACCAACTTTAAGGTGCAGATAATGTCCAATTTGTAAATCACATCACCTCATTATGTTTTGTTTTCCTGCAGTGTAAAAGATTTTGTGCAGTGAATACAGGTGTAGATTCTTAATAGTCAGCCAGTAAACAGAACCATTTTTTTGGCTTTGTTAGTAGTATTGCATCTTAAAGTATATTTAAGTACTTGCCTGAGGCTAGAAAAATAATTTTATTTCCTACGTAAAACATAACTAGATCTGAGACTACATTTCTGGACAGGGGATGACTTTGTGTACAGAGGGGAGAAAGCAAGAGAGGGAAAAACAGTCTCTCTATTAAGGCACAATGTTCTTATATTGTTTTCTGAACTGACAGAATAAATTATTCTGTCTTCTGGCTGGAAGGGATATTTATAAAGAAAAATGGACAATCCACTGCGAGACAGACATATATCAAAATAAATAACTTAGTTTTATCTTCATGGAATTAGAAATGATAGAGAGCCATCAAGGATTAAATTTTTGAGAGGGGGAGAAATTCAACATTGAACCACTGTTCAGGTCTTTTGGAAAATTGTCCATGTATGAATAATCCAAAAAGAGGAAGCATTGTCATATATATATCTGAGTGTGTGTAAAATCTATTTAAATTTAGTCTTTATGATAGCCCTTTCTCTCTATGCTAGCTATATATGGAGAATAAACAGGAAAACAAACAGATCTAGGGGAAGTATATAACAGAAAAATAAATGCATAAAGAAATATCCTGTTAAATTGTCATTTATCAAAAGAAAATAGAAGTACTCTGACAATTTGCAACTTTTCCACTATGAAGACTCCAATGTGTTCTGATACTGACAGCTTCAACCTGAACTCTAATACTTAGAGCAGCCTGCTGTTGTTAAAGCTTTGAACTGGCCCTGATGGAGGCTTTAGGTGGCAAAAAATAAATGAAAAATAATCCACATGCCTTTCTAGACTCATTACTGCTGTCAGAACTCTAGTTGCTATTCAGTCTTTGATTTTGTCTTGATCTCAGCTGGATTTTTTGCAAACTACAGAAGCAAGCTGTTATTTTCAGTCTTAGTGCTTTCTCTGATTTTGAGCCATTTTAAGGGAAAGATGCTGCATTTTCTTTCATTATATACAAGCTGAAACGGATCCATTGTTGTTATTTATAAGCCCTCACATATGGATATGTTCTGCTGATTCCATCACATGCCAAAAACGTTTCTGGTGGTTTTGATTTGTTTTTCTTCTGACAAAGAGACCAGCTCATTCATCTACCCTATGTTATTTGATTGGTGGTTTTTAGTCCAGCTTGCTCCAAAATATAAGTTTACTTTTTCAAATTTCAGGGGGGTTTTGTTGTTGTTGTTTTTTTTTTTTTTAAATATATATCCACTAATTCTAGAAATCAGCTCAACTCTGTCATAGTCCCATTTCATGTTTTTTTTTTTAGTTCTCCCCTCTTATATTATAAACATCTCCATGCTGTACAATTCTTTCCTTTTCCATACTGTTTCTAATTAGTTTTTCTTCTGCTACTTTTTTTTTAATGTGGTGTCTTATCATTATGGTTTTCATTGCTCTCTTTCTAATGATATCGTTAAGCTATAAAATGGAACCTAAACTACATTCTATTTGCATTATTATGGTTACCTTGCATTTTGTCTAGGTCTATTTAATCTTTAATTTGTTACAGGATATTATATAACCATCGCTTGAAAATGGTCAATTTTGATGAAATTTCTACTATTTTCAGTGCATTTTTTTTCCTCCTGGGTAAGGGACACGTGAAGAAACCACCTCTAGAGTATCATTCCACTTGTTAATGTGAGGATAAGATTTTATAACAATTGGTGCCATAAAAATAATTATTTGAGAATTAAAAAGAACCCAAACCAGAAGGATTATCTGAGGGGAATAATAAAGCAGAATATGCCAGAAGCAGTCCTTTTTGCTATAGCCAGAAGCTCTTTCCTTCAGTCTAGCATCAAGGCCAAGAAAAATAGAGATTGGCAAATTGTCAATCCTTTATACACAAGTAAT
This sequence comes from Rhabdornis inornatus, assembly GCA_013397075.1. Lineage (NCBI taxonomy): Eukaryota > Metazoa > Chordata > Aves > Passeriformes > Rhabdornithidae > Rhabdornis > Rhabdornis inornatus. The sequence goes on from VWZS01004200.1 coordinate 2,483,782, forward strand.
ATCAAGAAAGCAATTTTCACAAAGATATACAACCTGTTTCCTTTGGTTTAGTTCATGTCTCAGCTCTGCACTTCCCAGGAAATTTTTTTCTTTCTAGCCTTATCTTGAAAGAATTTTCAAGTGAAAGACAAATATTTGTTAATGGTGCCACAATAATATATTTAAAATTGTTAATAGTAGTAAACACTTGCAGTCAGGAAGCCTGAAAATTTTTTGCATAATAAAAAGCATGACTTTTTGCCCTGCAATTCCAATGTCAGCTCTATAACTTTCAGAATGCAATTTTCAGTGAGAAATTTTCAATGAAACAAATTAATTACTTCAGTAAGTTTATCCAGTACTTAGTAGATATTAATGTAGAATGCTCAGTGATAGGAATTATTTTATACAGCATGGTTTGATATTAATGTTAGAAATTAATTAAGCAAGAATGTAATTGTTGTTGTGCCTGAAACACTTCCATTCCTTAGTGGTGAAGATTAAGTGAGGTGTCCAAAGCAAGGCTGAATTAACTGTGGTTTGTTTTTTCCCAAATCAGTTCTGTCTAAAAGGATTTTTTGCAAATCACGTAAAGGTAAATAACTTGATAAGCAAGAATGAGTTTGCTGAGATCCTGCTCTTACACTGGTTTGTTGTTGGTTCCATTTCAGAGAGAAAAGCTGAGGCAGAGAGAAATAAAGTAACTAGTTCAAACTCACACTTGTAGCTAAATCAGATATGCATGATTAGGTCTTCTGCATCCCTCTTTCTTCTTATTATTACTATATTTAATAATAAGAACCTGAATAGTAAGGTTCACCTTTGGAGTGAACAACAGACTGGGAAAGAGGAAGAAAGAAATTAGGCATAAAAAGAAAAGGAGCTATTTGGTACAGGCCATGTTAAAAATTGGAACTAAATGCAGAATTCCCTTGCATTCTGAATTTCCAATGATGGCTATTGGCAAGGGAAATACTGGTTCTTTGTGTCAGAAGTGGGCACAGTTTCAGTTTCCTGAACTAATATGACCTTTGGATCTTCTGTGCTGATGTTCTTGGAACAGTGATATTTTTATGCTTGTCTTCTATAATCTTTATTGCTGCTAGCATGAATTATGGTAGCTATACATTGCTCACTCTTGTAGGTCTTCTGTAAACTAATTAAAGGGTTCATCTGCGTATCTCTTGTGAATTTGCATGTATGCACAATTATGATATTTCTCTTCAAAGTGCAATAATTCTTAGGCATTTTGTTCAAATGTGTAATTTTCCCACTATTCCCTTCAATTCTTCAAACAGAAATGTGTCGTAGATCTTTTGAATCCTGTTCTCTTGCATAATGCAATAACATTGAATCACTTAGTTTTCAGATTTAGTAATGTTCACCATTACTACCATGTAGATTTTGCTCTAGTCTCCCTGTTATACCTTAAGAAATTAAATTTGTAGATGGTGGTAAAGCAGTGGACACAACAAGGCTTTGGGGACTGGAAACAGAGCAAAGAATGTAATGTATTACATGATTGCTGGCTTGCATTTTACTTACTATAGGTAAAAGCCTCCAGTAACAAGGGAGAGAATAAATAGCTCTCCCTTTAACTGCAGCTTTGGAAAGCAGTGTAAAGCAGGTCTGATATGAAAGACACAACAGTGCTTTCATTTCATTTATGTTTTCATAAATGCAGAAAACTACTGACTTTTTTCTGATATGAGCAATGCATTTTATTACTTTTTCATCTGCTTGTGTCTTTCTTAGGTGTTTGTGTCTTGTTTTTATAGCTGTGTCTTACTTTGAATTTATAAATTTCTTGGTTCAAGGGCTGTCTTTTTGCATTCCTTTTCTAAAATACCAGTCTCTGTGATGGGCTCCTAGGAATTTTGACATACTAAGATGATGTAACATTTGTGTTGCATTAAAGACCTTGCTACTGCATCAGGACTATAATCTGACTGCACAGGGGACTAAATAAGAAGATACAGAGGTACTTTTTACTCAGAAAAAATGTAAAAGGACACAATAATGAAAGCAGGACAACAAACTAGGACACAACCACAACAAAATAAACTGACCATGATGATCCAGGAAAGAGTTCACTATCCCCACGACTCTGAGGGATGGGGCTTGCTTATTGCTTCAGCATTTGTTTGTGTCTGTTGGAGAAAGTAAGAATATGTACAAAACCTGTGTAATGTTATATTATTATATTGCTCTTGAGGCTGAAAAGTCAAGCCCTCAACAGATGGGAAATGATGCAAGAATTAAGACCCACATGCAAACTTAATTTGGCTTTTTGTGATTATGCTTTCTAATTCCATCTGCAGTCTCATCATTACATACTGTGTTTTTTCGTGGCACATCTGCCTGATTGAGTGCTCACTTTTTAAATAGCTTTTCAGTATTTTGTTTACTCATGTGGCTCCTGTGCCTTACCTCTTGCATTTTTCAAAACCTGTTCTAAAGTTGTTGAACTTCTTCTGAGAGTTCTAATGCTGTTTGTATTAGCATCCAACAGCTACAAAAATAGAAATGAACATATTTTCAGAGCATCTCTGTAACATAAGGCAGTACTAGTACATCCAATTTCTATCTGGAGGACAGAGAAACAAAAGTAAAAAAAGCCCATTTCCCGCTTGCTCTGTGTTGCCAATGGAAGACTTTTTCAGTGCATTTAGCCCATTAGACATTCAAATCACAGCTCTCAAAGTCATGAAAGGCGATTGTGAAAGCACAACACCTTATCAACTCAGGCTCAAGTGAGAGACCCAGATAATGAGTAGAAGTAATTGCCACACAGGAATAGTTTGGCTCTAGCCACTTGCGCAGCATTGTTGGCAATATCATGGACAGAGGCACGGCAGAACATAACTCTGCAGAAGCTTTAAAGCAGAGTTCAGTCTTTCTCCTCCTGCTCCCCTCTGTACAGAGCCTCTGACCTGTGGGCCTGTGGACAGGACACCTTTCACAGCACAGCCATATCTCATTTTCACAACATACTGTTCCATTACACTGAGCCCTGATTCCTGTTGCGATTAAAGTGCATGACATTTATGTAAACCTTCCACCATAAAAAGCCATACAAGTGGGTTGAAAAAACATTGCAGAGAGAAGTGCAAGAAGTGCAAGAAGTGCATTGCCAATGGCTGTGAACTTCGTGATACTTAAAAAGTAGCTTGCAGCTGATATTCTAACTTTCGCTGTTTTCTGAAGGCTTGTTTGTTTTTGAATCAGGAACAGGAGCAGAATATCCCATAAACAGCCTGGTGTCTTCATGGTTTGCCTGCATGTTGGCAACGATTACAGCTACTTCACAGAACTCTGCACCTTGGGGAGGTAACTCCCCGTCATGGCAGATCATCATTCTTGGTGAAGCAATGAGAGCCTTTGCTGCGGAGTTTTACTCATATATGCTGAGAGCATGTGAACGGTGAGATATGAATTTTTAATTCCATTCCAGGCATAGTTCTTGCTCTTGCTGTTTCTCTTTAAGATCAATTATTTCTGCTCCATGTTTCCAGCATTTCTTAATTAGGATATTTTATAGCTCAATCTCCGTTATGCTTTCCTGCATTTCTCACATCAGTGTTCCTTTAGAAACATTCCCACTTTCTCCTTTCCTAGGCTTTGTGCTGTTCCTCTCCTTCAGTCCTCATGCTCCACCACTGCTCTCTGGGCAGCTGAGCCTCCTATTTACTTCTCCTCTCACTCACTATGGCTGTCTCCTGTACCTTCCTGTTCTCACCTAAGTGGTTCTTCATCTACAAATCTGCACCCTGCACTATTTCACTGCAGGGTCCCTTCCCACAACCTGCTTGCCTGTCCAGTCCCAGTTCACCAGCATCTGGGACTATCATAAAATCCAGAACCCTTCCTGTTTCTTCTCATGTGTTCACACTCTGAAAACATCTGCTTACTGGCTTTGAGCATCTTTTTCTTCTACAGGAAAGATGAGAAGGGACTCATTATAAGGGTGTGTGGACATAGGGGTAATGTCTTAAACTGAAAGAGAGTAGACTCAGATTAAATATAAGGAAGAATTCTTAGCTGTGAGGGTAATAAGGCACAGGTCGCCCAGAGAAGTGGAAGCTGCATCCCTAGGAGTGCTCAAGGCCAGTTGGATGGGGTTTTGAGCAACTTAGTGGAGTGGAAGTTGTCCCTGCCTATGGCAGGAGTTGGAGATCATCCAGTGTTGGAGCTGGATGATCCTTAAGGTCTCTTCCAACCGTACACCACTTTATGATTCAGTGATTCTTCTCATCATCTTAAACTCATCTGCTCATCTACTGGTCTTGGGTTTCCTCTTGATCCAGCTCCCATCTCTAGAGTCTGCTTACCTTTTTACTATCTCAGTCTCATCCTCTCCTAGGGGAACACTGCACTTCAGTCTCTGGCCTGCAACATGCACAGAATAAACAATACCTGTTGAGGTCTTATCTTGAAAAGATTAAGATTTTTTTGTTGAGATGTGCAAATGACAATTTTTTCAGAGGTTATATTTTATTTGGAAAAAGAACAGATATTCGTAAGTAAAAAGGAATCATGCTCTGAAGGAAACTGCAGCACGTCCTGATAAACTGCATATCCTGCTCAGTACTATGGGGATAGGGCAAAGTGCGGAAAATTTGTTTAAATTTTTTAATAATTACCATAATTTTGGGCCATGTCCATGTCAACCCTATCCCAAATCTTGGAAACATTTCATGAATTTTGGCTGAAAGTAATTATGTAAACTTCAAGAAAATAATCACTTCATGCAGATGTCTGGCACACAGAATTCCAGCTGGAATAGCTGTAAACGTGATTAAGTTCTCATCTGTCTGAAAGCAAAGTCCTATGAGAGAATGTATCTTGCAGTGTGATATATGATTCAGGAACAGTCCTATCAGAAGCTATGGAGAGTGGCAGGGTAGGTATCAGCTGATAAGACCACAGGAGCAGAAGATGAAGTTTTGATGAAGAGTTATTATAGAACACAGAAAATAATGGGAATGAGAAGAACTGTGAGGAAGGAGAACAAGGACAAGACTGGAGCAGTGAGGAAAGCACAGGACAGATATAGCTGGAAGAAAGCAGTGTTCAACAAACACACCACTTCACAATCCTCATAGAACTCCCTCATCCACTTGTCCCACTGAATCACCACATTGCCCAGGTATTCCATCATGAGACTTGGCTTGGCCATCCCCACTTTATTGCCATCGTTCTAGTAGTGTGTTTCTGTTGCTGTTGCTGTAGGAGCGGCAAAAGAAAACCCAGCAACACTGCTTCCCCTCAGAGATAGAAGAAGGTCTTTATTATAGAACTACACACATTTTTGTGGAACACTTCACTGACCCAAGAACAGAGTCAGCTTATTGGTCCAAGGAAGGCAACACCTCTTGCTTTTACCAAAACATCACGTCTCACACGCATTCAATGTCAACAATAGCAGGTGCAACTTTTGTTTATTAATTCTTTCCTTTCTGTTTTCTTTCAAATGCCTGGGAAAACTCTGCTTTCCCAGGCTCCCATATCGACAAGTTTCTTGCTATTACCTAGTCATGTATGGGAGAAAAGGAGATCAATACTGTTTCCTGGGAGTTGCTTTTGCTCCTGAGCCCTTGCCTGCCCACTGAGGACATGGACCTGTTCATGTGCATGTCCCTGAGCAGGCACACAGGCTCAGTGCTTCCCCAAGAGGTGCTGTGTCCAAGAGCAGATTGGGAAGGAAATCTGGCTCACTCAGGAACTCACAGACACATTCCTGCTCGTGCTGTGATTTCTCCTTCTCCCAGTGGAACAATGGGAATGAGCAGGAGTGGGATGACCCTTTTGTTTGGTTGCCATGACAATGTGTTACCCAGAACAGAGTGCTGCTCTGAGCAGCCTTGCTGCATGGCTGCTGTGGGATGATGATGCTCTAAAAAAATCACCTAAGAGAGTTGGCCATTGTCATTTCACTGCACTGCATTGACCTCTGCAAGGTGAAAGGTGCAGCTCATCTAAAGTGACAGAGGTCTGCTCTTAGAATTTAGAATTTGTTTGAAAAGAATGTTATGGGTTTTTTTCTGAAGAGGGATTTGATGAACGAGATGGGGATTTATTTATTTTTTTGAAATTCTAAGGGGGTAATTTAATTTATAACGCTGCAAATAAAATACCTAGGGAAACCAATAGTGTCTTATAGATGTAGGGACAGAACTATATTCAAATTGTAGCAGAAAGACGAATACCTTCTCTGGAGTAGAAGCTGCTGAGATCTATAAGTAGATATGCATTTGAAACATGTATAGATATGTCTGGGATCTGATTTAGAATGGTAGATAAAGACTGTTCTGTATCTGACATAGATGAAATAGGCAGCTCTTGCTCCCCCTACTATGACCAACTACCTCAGCTGGTGTAGAAAGGAAAGATACTTCACCACCAGCTTATTACCACCCAGAAATAACTTTCTTTAAAGAAATACTGGTTTCTCAAATACAAATCACATAATATATATGCCTTTAAGGGTTTTACTGAGTCTTTGAGGCATTTCCATATGCCTTACTTAATGTTGCAGCTTGCTACAAGACAAAGATTTTATCTTTGTCTTTTATCTTTTACTTTTTGTAAAAGTAAAATCTTTTGTAAAATCTCTTACTTTTTGTCTTTTACTTTTATCTTTAATTTTGTCCTTTTTATAGAAGGGCTTACGATATTATTATTGTTACTATGATTATTATTAAGGATGAGAATAATACCTCGTATTGCTGTAGAACTTGTAGGTATTCAAAACAAGAGTCTTGTACCAGGCTCTGTATATACCTGCCTGTTTTTATTTAAACAACTATAGCAATTCTTCCCAGAATGTATGTCAGTGAGAAAATGTATAATGTATCCCTCTAGATCAGATGTAATTTATTTCTATTCTTCACGTAATTTGGGAATATACATCCATTCTTGTCTCAGGGAGGGATGTGCTTTGCAAATCTCTGTTCCCTTGACAAGAGCAGCTCTTAGCAACAGGTGATTTCCCTGTGTAACACTCCCGGCCTCTGTTTATTTCCTGTTAACAAGTTTAGATCTCCTTGGAATTTTGGTTGAAATTGACTCAAAAACAGTGTCAGAGCAAAGTGTTGCATACACATGCATGTAAGAGATGAAACAGTGAAGACTTGCATTTGGGTTTCTCCTTAGTCTACATGAATATTTTTACTCACCAGTTCAACTTGCTTTTCAAGAATGAAGAACTTCTCCCGCTTTTAATGGAATTTGTTCCAGAGGAATTTTCTAATTTGTATATAACTGTAAATGGAGTATACCCATTTATGGGGTTTACCAAACATAGATATCATGAAAAAGAAAAAAATAGTAACTTTCTTTAATATGATAATTGGCTTTCTAGACAACAGAAAGGGGAATGAAATGACATATCTGGATGTCAACAAAGCAGTGTGTCCTGGCTTAGGAATGGTGGTCTCCAATTTAGTAGTCCTACTAAAACCATGCTGCTGCTCTCCTCCTACTCCAATGGAAAGCACAAGAGGCAAAGACCATGGGTTAAGAACAATTTACTGGAAACAGCAATGAGATAAGAAAAGGAGCAGCAACAGCAACAATAGTAATAAAAAAAGGTGTAAGACAAAAGAAAGCCCCCAGCAATTCCAATCAACTCTTCTATGAACTGGAAGGAGGGCCCTTTTCCTTAGAAGGGATAGTCCCTTTCCCTGCTGCCCCTGGCAGTGATGTGAGGTGGTATCAAATGATATCAGGCCTCAACCTCATGGCAATTGCAAAAAATTAACCCTGTCCCTGTCTGAAACCAGGACAGTGGCACATGGGGATTTAGTTAAGTGCAAAAGACGGAAATTAAAGTGCAGGAACTGTAACCTCAGTGAAAAGTCAGAGGAGGGATGGCAAAAGGAAAAGTAGAAAGGGAAAGTACCTGGCTGGACAGAGGGAGATTACTGGAGTTCTTCTTGAGTATTTTTCCAGGTTAACATTGTTTAATATTTTTACTAATGATCTTGGCACAAAAATTAGAAATGTGATGAGGAAACCCTCCTGTTAAAACTGGCCAAGGTGAGATCTCCTTAAAAGAAAATAACACAGATGGAAGCAAGTAGATTAATAGGAGGTGAAATAAAATGGAGTTAAATTAAATGGCATGTAAGTTTGTTCATTTGAGTACTTGGATTTTAAAATCCAAGCTCCAAAATCGGGAGTTCATCCATGGGAAATGGCTGAAGGGAAAGACCAGACCACACTGTAATAGTGGCTCTGTTACTGATTGCTGTTGCCAGCAACACACAGTTGCTGAAAAAGGTAATCCATGAATGGGCACTGCAAAATCTTCTTAATCGGAAGTGTCCTCACAACACAATCACTTATTTATATATGGCGACCCAGAGAAGTGATTGCTGTGTGGTTCAGAGGGAAGGAAATGGCGAGACCTGGGGAATAACTAGTGTGATCAGAAGAGACTGCTGAAGTCAAACCAGACTGAGAGCAGCTGCTGTCTATGAGTGTATCACTGAGGACAGAACACTTACCTGTACAGAGGATAAAGCCAGCACCAAATAAGATTGTTTTGAATTAGATGTTAATTAAATTTGGCTGAAAATTTGAAAAATGTTTACAAAAGAGTATTGAATAACCTTTTAGAAGGCTAATAAAACACATACCACGAATGGGGTAAAACCACTGTTTTGAAATTGCTACTGTTTGGCCTCAATACCAACCATATGATTTGTCTTAAAGATACAACACTTTCTCCTGTTAGCCTTGTCAAGTGAAGAATTATTGACTTCCAATGCATATCCTGCAATTCAAGGAAATATTATGTTTGTTTCCATTTTAAGACTTGCTTTTTTCTTGTTGCTCTGGCAATTATCAAGTGCCTATACTAGCAGTTTCCAAATACTTAGAAGCAGAAAATCTCTCTCGTTCTTTCTTTTTTAAAGGCTGTTATAGAAAACAATTAATTAATTTGTTTATGTCTACATGTATAGGGTGAGTGAGGATTGCTTGTTTATATATAAATAAATGACTGAAGGGAAACAAAATAATTTTAAATGAATGCTACATTTGGAACATTTTCTGAGACTTGTGGTTAATTTTGTTTCCAGGAACTGCTTCTAAAATGTCATCCCATTTGAGGTCACACATTCACAAGCCTCCACATCTTAACAATTTCCTGGGACAGCCATCATGAGAGGTTGCTGCAGGACAGAGATGAGCCATGAGGTTTCCAGTTTTTTCTTGCAAAGGGTTTGCCCCTTGGAATCCAGGTTAGAGCTACTGTCTCTGAGATGAATGCAATCTGGAACTTGTCTCCTGTTAGTAATGGAATTCATCCTTCAGTGTTTGCTTCCTTCATGCAGTAGGCTATCACTCTTACAGATGTGAAGTACTTTTGGTGGATTCTTTTAAAGCAGTGAGACCTTAAACTGTTACGTGTTGCATGGATATCAAGAACAAACTGGACAGTAGAGTTTGATTTCCTGTATGGTTTCTTCAGATGAAAGACCAGGCTTACACACAGACAGCTCAGTAACAGATGTCTTCTCTTGAGATTTAGGCTGGTGGGTGTAAGAATCAATAACAAAAAAATGTACAATATCTGAAAAAGAACAGGTACTTCAGAGCATCAAATAAATATTTACTTGCAAATTTGAAAACAAAATCTGATGATTAGTAAAACACAAATTGTTTTGTCAGAATCATTCTGGAAGCATTCTTTATTTGCTGGGAACTGCTGAAAATAAATACATTCCTGAAGAGCCTTAGAAATGATTTTTTCCTTCTGATCTGTGCCGATGGTAAAGTCCTTATGACTCCTGCTTGGGAGAAGTGGGAAATCAAATTAGACCCTTTAGCAGGATGTAGAAGAACAGCATTATGAAGAGACCTTACGTTGGCCAGTTCTCCAAGAAGGCTTTGCCTGGGCTTTGTCCTGGAGTGATGTCTCAAAGACTGAAATGTTTCAAAACTCAAATAAATGAGATTTTAATGAAACATGGACTAAACCAGTTGCTTCAAAATAGAGGAACCTGGAAATGACAGGGTAGGAAAGAATGTAGATATTTACACCCTTTGTAAGTCTAGAAACAACCAAGAAACAGCAAGGACGCTGAAGAAACAACTAGCAAAAGTAATCAAAACTACTGATAAGTATTTATTAATACTCATGAGAAACAAAGGGTCTGCCAGAAAATTTGTAAGGTCTACTCGTGAACAGGATATTAAAACATGTTCAGAGAACACAGAGCAATTACACAGGTGGTAGAAACTTTTTCTGCATCACTGTTCATGGCAGAAGAAATGAGGGATAGTCCTATTGAAAAGTCATTCTTTATGGGGACTCATCAAGTGAAGTGATTCTGAAGGGATGCTGGAACTGACTGAAAAAATGAACAGTCACACATCCCCAGGACCAGGGTGTATTCACTCATGGGATCCAAAGGAAGTCAAGGATGAAATAGCTGAATTACTAATCATGGTGAATGCCCTTTTACTTAAATTGCGTCTGTATCTGAGGACTCGGGGGTGACATTAAGTCTGTTTTTAGAGAAGAGAAATGAAAAGAAAATTAGTAGAAACTATAATAAAGAGCAGAATTAATGGATATGTGATACATTGGATTTAATTGGCAAGAGTCTTAGTTCTTTTTGTGAAGAAGCCAGTATGGGGGTTTTTTTTGTAAAGTGAGGCTCTTTACTGCAAATCTTTTACAGTTCTTTCCAGAATTCAATAGAAATATGCCTAAGGATGATGCGATTGATAAACCCTTAGATTTTCAGAATGCTTTTGACAGTCTTTCAATTTTGCTGCAACTTTGCATATGTGATGTAGGAGACAGCAGGGAGCAAAATGAACCATTGCCTTACCATGGCTGTGCTAATGTTCTTCTGATGTAGCCAAGATGACTCCTGCCCAGTCTATCCTTGCAAGTACATGGCTGCTCCTATAGTTGGTTTCCAACAAAACTGAATATTTTTGAGTTGCTTATATTTCAGAATACTTCTTGTCCTGGTGTATTTATTACTACCATCTGAGAATTCCAGATTTCCACTCTCAGTTCCTCTAAAGAGTTTCTCTATCTATGCATGAGCTGAGGGGTCACTGCTTTGAGTAGGTCTCTCCTTTTAGTGCTACAGAAACTTCACTTCCCGTGGTAAACCTATCCCCTGACAAGCAGGAATCTTCTTCCTAGAAGGGCCAACATCACTCAGTTAGTCCCTTCATGGAATGTGATTTAAAACAAGAAAAAGCAGCCACACAGAGCTTGTTCATCACAGCTATGAGCAAATGTGAACATTTCTGCTGGCAAGAAATCTGATTAGCAGGAAAGCTTTGGAAACACCTGCCACCAAGTCACAAGTGGAAATGTTCTTAGTGGGTTCAGAGTCAGGCAGGCTGTTGAGATATCAACTCAACTTCATCCTGGCATAACAGATGTTGTTTGAGAAAACAGACAAAGAGACAATGTGAATTGTGCAGGGAGACCAGAGAGGGACATTATGCCACACTGGTCAATGACAGATGAATGTCCTGAAGTAACTATGATCAAATAAAAAGTTGTTATTCTTTCTAACTTACATTCAAGGCCTGGCAGCTTGATAGCTACAGCAGGGTGCCCTCTGTGGAGCAGATATTGTGGTGACAAGGGATCTATCCCTCTATGTCCTCAACAGAAATCTACCTGATTTTATGTCCCATTTATGCCTTCTGACAACTGAAAAGTGGTTGATTTCAGATGACAGGAGCTGGATTGATGTGTATTACTGTCATTTCTCAGCAGTGTAATTTTTGCCATCTTCATCTATTCTCTTGCCATCCACTGAGTATCGTTGGAACACTAAGACACAATAATTTTCATCATTCACCCCTTCAATTCACATCAGGTTTTTCTCTTACGTCTGTGGGGTGGACAACACAAGTGCCTTTCATTGTTTTGCAAATTTTATTTTACAGTTTTAGTTTTGTCTATAAGTTGTTGATGATATTATTTAGATATTTCCAGATGTTTTAATCTGAACAGTGATCAAAGTCCCAATCCATTCCTGAGTTTAAAATAAAAATAGCTGATTCAGCCTAGAGATTCATAGTATCTGTTAGCATAAGCTGCAGAGCAGGCATGACCATGTGGTGACACACACTCTCCTCAACTTGCAGCAGTGTGTGCCTCAGAGATTTCATGAGGGGTATACCTGTGCAGAACAGAATATGGGGAAAGAGATCATCAACCATAGGTGCAGTTGTACAGATCTCCCCACATGCCAGAGGACCATGTTTGTCCTGTTTCATCTTCTGTCTGCTGTGTGAAGGTGAGAGATGTGGCTTAAGATATAGAAGAGATAAACGTGGCAAAAAATATAGATGGTGTCAGTTCGTGGAATAAAAGATAACTATTTTCTCATCATTGTGCTGTAAATATTTTGGCCAGTGCTAAAAATAAAGCTATATATGTTTTTAAATGTGTGCTATGACCTTTAGGATTGGATTTTAGTGTTTTTGAGTTTTTTTTAATAAATTATGTATGTAAAAAAACCCTGCTACTTTCTGTTCTTTTTTTTTAAAGACACAAAGAGACCACAGGTTTTAAGGTAGTGTAAATTATCTCCTTCAAATTTTATGGTTATTAATTAGCTAATTTATACAGTGTAAGGATTGGGCTCATATTCTTTGGAACTCGGTGATGGATAGCTCCACAGGAAAACATCAAGTATAAACAAGAAAACCTTAACCTTCAACACAGAAAAATAAATAATCTGAAAAACCTACAGGAAAAATCTGAAGGAAATGGAGCTTGGTGAATGCAAATGTATGATTTACTAAAGTCTTGGAGAAAGTTCAGAAAAAATAAACACTTATGCTATTGCAGCATTGGAACACATCAAAGATATTATTATTATCCTTCTGTCCTAACGAAAGATGCCATAAGAAATCAGAGTGAAATGTGTTCCAGTAAGCATGATTAAAAGGACAAATGTGTAAGATTTATAAATAAAAATACACAAAGGATATGTTTGCTCACTCTAGTGGGAAGTGATATTTTAGGAGAAATGTTCTTATGTGTCTTACAAAAGGTTTACAGAAACACTGAACAGCCTCCCAGCCTTACTGTCCCAGAATATGAGGGCAGTAGCTCATTCTGATGCAGAACCTAAGTGCATTTTAGCCACAAACTGCACAGCAGGGCTGGTGTCTGTAACACTGGGGTTTGCCTTCTCTGTTGAAAAGGACAGGTCATGTCATACATCTGAGTCTTTCAACTCGTTTACCAGCTCTACTTCTATTTCAGAGAAGGCAAGGGCATGGATGTGTCTGGGATTTCTAGTGGGAGGCAAGGAATTTAGTAAATGAGTTTCTGTAGGAGTCCAATCTACATACAGTTCCTGCCCCATGGAAAAGACATTTCTTCACCTGTTGTTTCAAGGTTTTCTTGAAAGAACTCAGAATCACTGATGATGAACTAAACTTACAACTTGGATTGATATTCTTCTAGGGGCATGTAGAGTTCTTGAAGAACAAATGATACAAAATTCAACCTTATTCCAAAAATTAAAGCAACTTTCAGTAAAATATATGTCTTGGTGTTCATGTCAATAGGCTTATGATTTCATATACTGGGCACATTTCTTGGCTAATTACCAAGAAGATATTCTGGTGCAAATAAAATTTTCAATCAAACAGAAAATAAAGAGTTTTAAGTAGAAAGTTAACCCTGGTTTATTACTGGGAGAATTCATGTGCCAAAACCTAGGTATTTTCATTTGCTGCCTTTAAAAAGAGAAGGAATCCCTTTGAATTTCCTTGCACACAATGTGGTCACATAAAGGCAAAAGGTGAATAAAGAGCATTTTGCTTAATTTATACATCCTTGTGTGCTTGGCTATCTGCTGTGAAATATCATTTTCTTTTAGTAGGAAGCCACAGGTATTGAACTGATTGGCACAGTTCCTTTATGAGATCTCACTGCAAGTTGGGGTACACTTTCTATTTCACAGCAGGTCTGTCTTTTAATTTGAGTAGCTGATGCACTGGCTGGAGGAAGGAATAGTGAACATTTGATTTCAGTCAGCTTTCCCGAGGTACACACAGAGGAGCACACAGATAAAGCAGACAAAGAAAGGGAAAAGCTGTAATTGCAATGCTGTTCAGGCTGGATGGCAGCAAGCTCTGCCTTAGCTCTGCTGGAGCAGGATGCAAGCAAAGGACAACACCACACTAGATGTCATCTGCTTCTGCTGGTGAGAGGAGCAAGGGACCAGCTTGGCTACACCATCTCTGCTGTGAAAACCTGGTTAGACACCTTTTTTTTCACCTCAGGACCTGTATGGTAGTCCTGTTCTTTTCAGTCTGGCCCAGCGTATCGACTCAGTGTCATCACCCACTGACTCAGCATCATCACCCTGGGGTGGATCTTTGGAGGCTCAAGAGAGCCACTGGACCTCTGCTGTGAGACCTGTGCAGCCAGAATGAAGAAAGGGAGATCAGTGCTGCTTTCACCTCCCTGAAGATGCTGGGTGGGTAGGGGTGGATTTGCTTTATGTGACAGAGTGTTTTTTAGGGGAAGAAGGCTCTTGCCTCACGACAGCAGCTCCTGGAAGGGCATTGACACTGCAATTTTGCACTGCATGCATTTCTAAATGCTAAATGCTAAATGCTAAATGCACTGCATGCTTTTCTCATTTAGTGCTCTCAGTTGCTTTGTTCCTTTCTTTCTCAAGAGGGACTGAAGAGTGCCTGAGAGATACCTTACCAAACTGACTGTGGCAGTTTATCTGGGTTGGAAACAAACAGCAAACTTCACATCCAGGGGGGTGGTCAATGAAGGGTGAGATTCAGAATTGTGCTGGGTTTTTTTGCTTCCTGTGATTTTCTTGCATCTATGGAGAATTTCAAAAGACTGATTTAGGGCTTATTGCCAAGTACTGGTAATGTATCCCTATATTCTGTGCTGACTTGTAGGAGACTGCAACAAGATTGTCCCCAATGACATAAATGTCCCTACTGGGCATGTAAAAAAACTACATTGTCTTCTGCAAAGCAACTCCAGAAATGAAGAATAAAAACATAAATAGCTTATGACTTACTCTTCTTAAGAAAAACAAAACAAAACAAAGGATGGGAAAAGAAAGGAACTTCTGCCACACTAAAAGCTTGGATGATGTAGAAAGTCAATTCTTGGTTCTGTCTTATAATAAATACACAATGCTACTGAGGATATTGGCTCTCTTTCCTGAGGAAATCCAGCATTCTCTCAACAATTCCTGTACTTTGCCAGGCAGACCTCAAAATTGCATGGCTAAAAATGTAATATCCTTCTTTCCATACATGCAGCTGGTACAAATAAGTAACCTTTTGAGATGAGATAATTTAAAGATGGCTGAAATTTTCAAATGAATTATTTCAGGTGGAAAAGATGGGTTTCTACTAAGCAGAAACATCTTCTCTCAGAAATTTCTTATTTTCATTATAAATCTGAAAAGGCACCACAACTAGACAAAATTCTTGCCAAGTTTTGAAAATATTTTTTTTTGCTTTCATGTTTGTAAATGTGTACAGAAGATCTAAATGGTCTGTAATAACTCTTCTACCTTTAGCTAGCACTACAACACATTTACTAAAGACTTTTTTATAAAGTGGTAAGACAATTACAGTCATTCTATAGAAAGAAATGATTTTGATTCAATATTCCAACAAATCATTTGTGTCATCCAAGTATGAGAGGATATCATCATCTCACATCCGCAACAAATAACAGTTTAGGAGAGGAGAAAATTATAACCCCTTACTATAAATGGTCATTTTTAGCCTTCTGAGCATACGCACATGATCCTTGTGGAATTCCCTGTTGTTTTAAAAGGCAACTTGCTTGGCTGACTGCTGGGATAATACCTTTAGTTACATCTCCTGTTATGGTTTATTCAACCCTATTCCCTAGAACACTTACACAAGTCGTAGCTTCAAAA
Organism: Rhabdornis inornatus; assembly: GCA_013397075.1. NCBI lineage: Eukaryota > Metazoa > Chordata > Aves > Passeriformes > Rhabdornithidae > Rhabdornis > Rhabdornis inornatus. Next base: position 2,499,699 of record VWZS01004200.1, read on the forward strand.
AGCCAAACCCTTAATAAAATAAAAAGTAATATTGTAGGTTTTCATTAAATCTCACTGAAAAGGGTGGACTGCTATAACCACAAGACCTTGAACTACACTGAAAAACATATTCTGATCCTGCTACAAACAATGGCTTCTTCCACCACAAGTGTTTCTTCCACCCATGCATTGGCACATAGAGATGCACAGAGCCAGGTGTGACAAGCCAACTACCCCAACAGGAAGAGCTGCTCCATGCCAGGGCACTGCAGCACCAAAGCTGCTTGAGCTGCCATGGAGACTCCTAAGGATTTTTGCTGTCAGTTGGCTGGAGGATGTCCACACCAGAGCAGCCAAGCCAGAGGGAAGGCTGCTTCAAGACCTACATTTTAGTCTAATCCATTCCTTTGAGATTGGCCAGGAGCAGGACATAAAAATTGTCACATGGCAGGCTTAATGCTGACTGAAAGAGGTGTCAAAAAGTTATTGAAGGCAAATATTTCTCTTAGGTCCTCCTGGGTGTAGAAACATCACTTTTCACATGCTTACTAAAGTAGCGGGCAGACATCAAAGAAACAAATGACTCCATCACCATTCCTTTTCTAGAATATATCCCTTAATTATTTCACTTTGAACTATCCACATAGGAATAAAAGTAAATATAAAATAACAATTATGAACAAGGCTTATTGTATTTTTCATTATATAATTTAACAAATTTTTTTCAGTACATATTAATTTGTCTTGTATAAGACTTTTTGAACAGACAAATTGAATTAACTCAACATCAAGACACAGAAGCCATATAGCTTCATAGTATGTCTTTGTGATGTTCTTAAAACAGAAAGCTTTTTAAATACCTTTGATAATTAACAAGTGAAATATTAATTGCACATATCCTCAGTGGGAGATATTGGGCATGGCAAAATTGAATTACTTTCTCATGCTTAACAATTTTTTTAGCTTTGCAGAAAACCAGATGTGTTGAAACTGGGTCCAGAGTTAGCAGACTTTCTATTGTATCTCTCTGTATAAAGTTTTGTGTTTAATGCAGGCATAGGATTTTGCATGTATGCAACTTATTTCAGGATTTCCTGCTGCCCTCTCCTATGACCTGGAGCTACTTTGAGCTATACAAGGACTAAGGGAGGAAAAGAGTCCTAGTGGGGACAACTAATGGCAGGAAGGGAGGGAATAGAAGAACCTGATGGACATATTTCATTCCTCCTTTAGCCTATGACCTAGCATACAGTTAAGCGAAGAAAGAACATCCGTAATTCTTCAGCTGGGTTATGAATTGAGAGAAATCTGTGCCATAGTTTATACAAGGCCTGGCTGACCTTGAACATTCACACAAAGATTCCCCAGAGTCAAATCCCACAACTTGGATAGATAAAGACCATCTGTAAGACAGATGTAACAAAATAATGTTTTAGCTGTAGTTCAGGATGCTTTTGCAGCTTCTATGGAAAACCACTGCAATGAGTATCTCCTTCCTTCTCTGTTAACCTGTGTTGGAGACAGAATTTGAGAGCCCAGTGTGTCCTAGAAGTCACCAAGCCTGGGCTGTGCTAGGCAAGAGGAGCAGTGGGAAGCCGTGCACAAGAATACAAGGGGAGCAATGTGGGTTTACTGGGTTTGATACTCACTTGCTAAACTGCATTTTTAGCAGCGGATTTCCATTGTAGTAGAGATCAGTAACATATCTAGAGGAGACTTCATATTTTCATCACTTTGAATGTCTTATTTGGTCTCAAATTCCTGACAAAATTCTTAAATCGTCAGCAGCCACTGTCTTGGATGCCACTTATGGGCTAGATTTCTCAGTAGGTATATGAAGTTCTGGCAGATATTACAGCCTGTCCTTCCTAGCAAATTCCTTTTCAGCATTATTAGCTCTTGATCTGTATCACATGCTGGCAAATCATAATACTGTCTGGTGTGCTACTACACCCTGTGCTACTGTGAACACTTTACACCAGTTCTGTTTCATGCCTTAGGGCTGAATGATAACTAGGTGGATTAAATCTTCTTTTCCATTTCCTTTACCCCTTCTCCATTACCAATCTCCTTTGCTTTCATATTCCCTCCTTCCCCAGCCCTTTTCATGTTTTCTTCTCAGTTCCTACAGCAGTTCCTCCATTTATCACCTGCACCAAAGGCCAGAAAGAAGCACATAAGTGTGCCTGAAACTACCTGCAGGAAACATGCTCCTTTTGAAATAAGGGGCTCTCTGGAGGGGAATTGCAGAGGTAATAGGAGTTTTGGTTTGGGTTTTTTGTTTGGTTTCTTTTGGTTTTTTAATTCACGTTTTTTTCTAAGGATGTTTCTTACTTTATGTTTACAGAAGGGCAATTTCATTTGCATGCTGGTGTAAGTGATAGTAAATTAGCTGCCTAAATCCCCGGTTCCTATTCTACTGAGAAAGTAAGAGACACACTCATTAACATTTTATGCAGCCTCTGGATAGAAACAATGTATCCAAGGTCAATGAACACCTCCTAGATTTCAATATTGAACTCTCTGGTTGCCTAAAAATAAACCAGCTTCCTCAAGGCTTGCTACAAAAAAAAAAAAAAATTGCTATGACAAGAGATTCCCTTGGGTCAGATCACCATAATAAAGCCACTCTCATGACTGTAAGTAATTCCCTTTATGCCCTTGCAAATAGCCTGAATTGTGGCCATGATGGAGTAAAATGTGCCTGCTCATATGCTTAGGGTGCAGAAATCTACAGCCTGGATATTGACAAATCCTGGATCTATTTAGGACTTCTCCATCTGTTGTGTTTTTGTCTGGTTGGTTGTTTGTCTTTTTTTTAAACTTGGTTATATTTTTTTATAACTCATTATTATAAACAACATTCTATTTAATAATAGCAATTCCTCAATAGCCCAGGCCTGATTATGACCTCATCAGTTACCGAGTCATGATTTTCCTATTATTTCCTATGAAGAAGAGTTGCCAATGTTGCAACCACTCCTGATCACTACAATCTCTTTCACACAGGCAACTATCTGATTCAACAGTCCTCTGATTTTCTCACATTTATTGGTGAGAGAAGGTTTCTAGAAACACTCTAAAAATATCCAGAAGGACCTGCATTCTCCAGCCTTGGCTATTGGAACCATTAAGCATTGTATTTTTGTAATTTTCAATCAAATTATTCTTACTTGATTATTCTTCTGACTCTTGGCACGAAATTTGAGCATCTGGTCTCCTTTTGAGAAGTTTCTTGAATTTGTATTTCTCTTAGATTTCTGCTTTCATGTCCATCTACTCCCTTTCCTTCTGCCAACCATTCTCTCCTCTGCCTGCCTGTTTGTCTTTGCTTTTCTTTTGATGTTTTACATACCCCTGAGGATTCTCTCTCTTGTGTTCCAGCCGAGATTTTCAACTTCACACAGATCCCTTGCTGAAACTTGGCTCCATATTGTCCTTTACACAATCTTTCTGCAAGTAAATTATTTAGACACATAAGCACACCTTTTAAAATAACTGCTGATTCCAAAAGTAGCTTTTGCAAAACCATAGGGCCCCTCTGGCAGAAAAAGTGTCCTCTGAAATAATATTGTTATGTAGCAAATACTTTTTTTCCACGCAACATATTTTTTTCTGTGAAATGTGAAATGTTTTATCTCTGAGGATGAGCAGGTGCAATAGTTTCTCTCCAAGAACTATAAATAGAAAAACCAGTCATTTCATCTATCCAAGAGCAGATATGATTTAGCCAATCCACAGAATAAAAAAGCAGTCAAAATAATCTGCTAAACTACTGAGTTATCTGAGCATTTCCTGATGTAACTGATTAGACCACACTCAAAACTTTTGTCTGAACACTTGGACACATCTCTGCTATCTTTATTTTAGATTTTTTAGTGCAATGCCTCTTGTTTGCTAGCAGTCTGCCCTAAGCAGTCCACAAAATTTCTCATAGTTTACAGGGGGAAAAAAAAGTAAGTCTGCAATTCACAGCAAAATACCTTACAATCTCATATCTAAATATACATAAACCAAATTGTTTTCTAGGGAGAAAACAAAAGAAGACAGCAGTTCTGATTCTCGTATGGACTTCAGAATAGCAATATCTGCTTTCCCTGAACACTATTATTTGAAAACATTTGCTCTATGTAAATGCATCTAAATCACCAAGTTTACATAGAATTGATCACAAAATCACAATGATCAATAAATCTATAGTCTCATTCTGACTCACAAACTAATGCTGATAAAGTTACAGGCAAGATTGCAGGAGGGCATCTAGTCCATTATCCTGCAGCAAGGGAGAAACAGGGAAACCTAATCTGCTTCTCATAGATGGTTTTTCAATATTAAAAAGCTGTAACCGTGGGGAGCCCTTGTTCTCTCAAGGTAAGCTATTTCGTGGTTAATTATCACTACCATTAGAGAATTTTCCCTAATGTCTATCCCAAATCTCCTTTGATACAATTTAGCCTCATTACTACTTCTGTTCATTGTAGATGCGAGTAAAAACTGATTCTCTTTCTCTTTGCACTGATGTATTCCATGTAAAAGTTTTTCCATTCTAAGGTCATATTTTCTAGGCCTTTCGATCTTTTTGTTACAGGCAGTGATTTGCCTGAGCATTTATACACTAAAAACAAGTTTGGATAAGACCTTCTGCAAATTTGGAAACCAAGAGATAAAATCTTCCATGCAAGGTTTAATCCAAGTTGGCTGGATAGTAAATGTTAGAAGCAGCTTGTGATTCTTCACATAAATCTTGCCCAGAACAGGAATAAAACCTTATAAATATCATGCTTGTATACAGATTTCTTCCTGGATGTGCAGAAAGCAGATCCACAATTATAAAAAATAATACATCACAGGTAGTATGACTTCAGCCTCTGTCAGACTCCTAGTCATTAAAATTGTAATAAGCTGATAATTAAAGCTTTACTAAAACAATTTACTGAACAATTAGTACTTGGGTGTGGCTGAAAGTGCTCATGAGAGAACACTAAGCTCTCCTCCAGCCAAGAGGGGAGATGTAAGAGGCAGTGAGTGGTTGTAGCTGCAGATTTCACCCTTTGGCAAGAACCCAGGTTCAGACACAGAAACTGAGCCTGCTGTGCTGCTGATGTCACTGTTTGCCACTGCCCACCTCAGTCCACGAGTCCCCGTTCCCTGGTGAATAGCACTGGCAACAGAGAGGCTTGACAAACTGCTGTGGAGCAAGATTCTCTTCTGCCAGACAGCAGCAAAAGAATTATGGTGTATTATTGTCATGGCAAGGCAGGGCCTTGCTGGAGACAGGTTCAGACCACAGCATGAAGTGATGATGTACATGGAAGCTCAAAAATCCTAAATAGTGCTCATAGGATTGATTGCCTGGCAGTGAGAGCTGACAAAAGGAGCAGTGTCTGAGAATGAAGGCATTGCCATCTCAGCAGAACCTTTCCAGCTGATCCCAAAACCTTCTCACACAGATATGGTGATATTTTCTACCTGTCTTAAATAGAAAAGATAGGTCCCACTGTTTCTCTTGTTTTTAGATCATTCACACTACAATGAGAAGTTTAATCACCTGAAAAGTATTAATCTCAGTTTCCCACAGTGCTCAGAAAAAGCACATTTTTCCCCTCACAATTTGCCAATCACTAATGCTACAGAACATTATAGAATTTATTGTGGGTAAGAGCTTTGGAACATGATCAAAGAAATTCCAGTGAAACATCCAAGCAGAGATGTACTGAGAGCAAAACTTGTGACAATGCAAGGTGACCTTGCAGTGTGGATGATCAGACCTGGGCTAAGCTGTGCCCAAACTTTGCACTAACCTTTAGACTGCACTTAGCAAGTGGAGCCATACCCCAACCTCAGCAGGCTAAGAGCAGATGGAGAGAAATGCCAAAATGCTACCAGTCCAGGCTGAAAACTTGTGTATGATTAAATAAATCATACACATTTTACATCAGCATTTAGCTGATGCTTGAGCCTTTCTGGAGACGATGCATGACTTTCACACCAAGCAGTAGAGCAGGGGACTTCTCTATGCCCAGCAGAAAAGGCAGAATGAAAGGCAAGGACAATGAGACAGGCACATTTGTCAGTAAGTGAGTGCTCTTAAAGGAAACAATTCTGCTCTGTAACACCACAATAATTACCAGTATGAAAAAGTGAGACATGCTGAGATATATCTATGAATACTTTCTTTGTCTTTGAAAGAGGAGCTGTTTTGCATCCTCTCTTTATTCACAGACCACCCCAATGAATCTGTCCCTAGAAGAGCACAAAGCATGTTGGGAATTCTGGTCACATGTAAACAACTCAGTTTTTTACAGTGATTAGTTACAAATTTGCAATTAAACGATAAATATGAAGAATATTTGTAAATGCAGTATCCACCTGGTTAAGCTATTTTCAAAATCAGCCACTTAGACTGAGGTCAACTTTAACAATGTTCATGGGAATTTATAAGCAGATACAAAAATCAAACTGCCGCTTTTGGGCAAAACCGAACACCTCGTTGTGGCAAGATAAGAAATCAGCATTTTCAAGACTAGAAAAATATCTTATAGACAGAGATCTTTATTTATGGAGTTTCTTTACTTCAGCAGTGCTTTGGTTATGAATAGAAGAACCAGAATGATTCATGAATAGTTCTTAAAGTACCATATATAGCTTCAAACCCTGGCTGAGCATGGGCAGAAGTCTGCTGTGCTTAAAGTTCAGTTGGTCAGGATGTTTATAGATATGAGCTTTGAGCTGATGGATACTTTTCTTCACCTCATCAAGATGCTTGATTGAGTCTTCAGTTCGAAGCCCTTCTGTAGTTCACTTATGAAATGTGAAGAAAGACTCAGAAAATGCTTGTGGTAATTAGAAACAGTTTGGCTTTCACAAATCAGATAGAGTGGGTTTTATAGCATATAAAAGGGTGTCCACTTGGAGTATTTCTGTCAGACAAGAACAATTTTTAAGCTTACATATTTAAGATATTATGTGAACATTATGCACTGTTCAACACCGTTAATTTGACTTGTATCCTGGCACTAATATTTGGTTGAAGTAAACAAATCAGTAATGATACAGTGTTTATTGTATATTCTCTGAACAGCTATTTATATTCTTCACCATGCTGTTCTAAAGCAACAGTCTGTATTAAAGTGCTCTGCCATCCATAAGGGACATAAATGAAATCAGCCTGACTCAAATGCCCAAATTAAAAGTCTTAGGGGATTTCAAGAGATGGAAGCTGGATTGCCTGTTAGTACATAAGTGGCTCAGTGGAAGGAGAGAAGAAAAGAGTGAATCAAGCCAGAATAGGCTAAACACAACCTGAGATTCTGCCACTTGGAAGGAGAAACACAACTCCTTTCTTGCATGCCTTGTCACAGAGATAGGTCAAGTAGACCACATATGAAAGTAAAGCCCTGAACATACCATGAAACTGGATCAGTTCTCAAAAGAGCAGTAAAGTAAGCCGTCTTGCCCTGGCCAAATGTCTGGGTAATTAAATACTGAAAGCCCTGTAATTTCAGTTGTATTTGTAGTACATGATGCTTTCAGGAGACATCTTGTTGATTGGGAGTCACTTGTTTTAAAAAATTTTAACTTGTCTGTTAAGTCCCACCATCTAGGAATATCTGTCCTACTAAATGTTCTGGCTCTACTAGCATTAGCTTTCATCATCAAGGTTTATTTATGATCTTAAAGGGATGAGAAATATCTTTATGAAGTTATTCTCCAGTTGGGCTTGCATTCCTGAATCACTTAGACATCAGAAAAACTGCTTTTCACCCATTTTAGAGTATAAGTTTAATTACTTAAATGGCACATTAGAAAATGAAAAAAAAAGTAGATTTCTCTGGGTGGGGTATCTTATAGAAATAGGGAATGATAATTTTTACATCCCTTTTTCTTTCCATTAGATTATCATCTCTCTGGGACAAAGCTCATCATCTTAACACCAGTACAATGGTGACCTGAAACCTGACTGAGCAGCTGGAGCTGAACCCTTTCAGACAAGGCTCTGGAGACACAGAAAATGTGGCCTGCAGCTAGAATCCATCATCATTCTGCAGAGGTGTTCAAAAGAAAAGATCCACACCCAGTTCCCTAGCTGCAACTGAGCTTTTGTTATCGCCCTGACTGCATAATTCGGTAAAAGAATAGCATTTAAAAATGGATTCTCATGTCCCAGGGTACAAATCATTTTGCTCCTGGAGAAGGTTTATTTATGGGTAGTAAATTATTAGCTAGTACTTTTTCATAAGTCTGATACATTAGCTCACTTTATTCCAGCTACAGTTCATACCCTCAACATCTGAGTCCTCAAGGTGCCAATCTGAATCATCGTGTGCCTACCTGTCTGATTTGCATGTACAATCTGATATTTAACAGTTCTTTTGGCTCGTTGTCATGGTTGATTTCTGTGGTCTCCATTTGCAAGATACTCAGATAAACTCTGCAAGCAGAAATTATGTTTCCAATAGACAAACCTGCCTTTTGTGATGTATTGGTGTTTATACATTTTGGAATTATTTTCATTTTCTATATGGGGACAAAGAGCATAGAAACAACAATCATTTTGTCTCTCAAATGAATGGCAATGCAGGTGACCAACAATTTCTAAAGATAATAATTCTGTCACAGAACTCTTCCTGTGTACAGAACTATGAGGCATTCAAAGTTATGAACTTGCCTAAAGCAATAAATACTTCCCAAAGAGACCCTTATTACCAATGCTCCTCGCAAATTTTCCTCAGTATATGCACTGTGCCTTCTGGATAGAGAGTGCTTTATAATTTTGAGGCCAGCTGTACCGTTACAATATACTAGAAGCAAAGGAGATTTTATATGCAAAAACAGGAAAAGAGATTGGTTTCATCTAAAAGAGAATAAAAATCTTTCTAAATTGTGCTGTTTTTCCCTACAGAATACACCTTTTTTTTCCTGCCAGTAATAAATTGTTGACACTTACACCCATCAAAGGAAGAACAGATAAAAATACAACACGTGCACAAGAAAAAAAGTCTTATTCCAAATGACATCCTGAAATAAATCTTCTCTTTGTGAGAGTGGGAAACGAGAAGTGAAATTAATAGATTTGCTTTTACAAAAATCTAGTAGCCAAAACCCCTAGGTATGGTTTCATCCCAGCTCACAGAGATGGATGGTATCTACTAGTTTATGACACCACATTTTTGTGGGTTTTGTGCCCAAAAGTATGTACTGGTTTCCTCATAGATAAGCTATCATCAATCCCCAAGAGTTCAGCCAAATGCACAAACTTGTGGTCTTGATCATTATGTAGTCCTGCCACGGTTGTAATTAGCTCTCAAATGGAGACCACATAGTACAGAAAAAGAGAGTGTCTAATTGTCAACCACTCTGAAGGAGAAGCACACCTTCCACAGTGACTCACCACCTAGAAGTTGCATATCCCAGAAGAAATTCCCTTTCCTACTCTTTTTAAGAAACTGACTTCCAAAAGAAGTTTAGCTCTCTTGGTATTTCTTCAGCTCCGTCTCTTTTTGTGGAACCCACAGTTGGAAATGAACTCGTCATGAAAGGCAAATTATGCTTACCTTAGGGGAGTCAGGCTGTTGAGATGCCACAAAACAGGAAACATGTTCCATTCACTGAGTTAACAAAGTTACTCTGAGAGCCTAAGGACTGATTTTTAATTTTGAGCTTAATCATACCATTATGAGATGCTAGCAGCAAAGGAAACAGGCCTTGAAATGTCTCAATAAATCAGCAGTTTGGGAAACAGGCATAAAACCCAGCAAACCCTGAGGCACACAGAGTAGACTCACATGTTCCTATATAGGAATTGATCTGTCGGATAATTAACTGGAGGATATTGATCAGTACCTATGTTCTCCACAGCAAGGCAAGGAAGAAGCAGTTAAAAGAACATACATGTTTTTAAAGAATTTGAAAGTCTAAGGGGGAGCCTTTATATAGGCCAGTATTTACATTAAATGAAGACAGAGTTTATATATGTCCCAGCATAAAGCTGTACAATGGAGGGTACAGCGTGAGGACTTGGCCCAAACTTGCCCCATTCTTCAAGCCCCCATTTTTATTACCTTAGCCAAAAAGACCCAAAACAGAACCAATGACCCTTTCTTGGAAAACTAGGAATGTGATTTTTTGTTTCAGGAAATTTTTTTGTTCCAATAGTAAGAACGATCTGTCTCACAAAGATTGGTTTGGTTTCAGACGTACTAACAGTGAACATTGTTACAGAAAAAAACTATAAATTATATGATGCTCTGGGAACTCTGGTGCTATAAATGGGTACAATTTCACCCCAATATCCTAGCAGAAAACATAGCCTACTGTGCTTCTTATGTCATCAAATAAAAAGACAAGTCACTTAAAGAAAAATCAGACTACCTTTTAAGCCACTGCCTGTCTCACAGGCTGACACACTGCCAGCAGGCATGGCAATTACCATACTTTTTTTTATTTTATTGTCCATATAGGACTATATCCAGACAACATGGGAACAGGGGCAATTGACTTCAAGTTTAAATTGCGACAAGCAAGGAATTTGATTTTGTACTGAAGCTTTGGAGGGTTTATGAGGATATAGTAGGAAAATTATGAGTAAGCGTAAGAAACACAGCAGACAAGGTATTATGCTAAATTGATTTTAATTTCAAGTCATGGAGTAAGTTTCCAGAGCTGCACTAACTTGTTGAAGTCAATGGATCTCTGTTCAGAAGAGGTCTCCTAGAACTTTTACTGGTATACACCCATACTTACAACCCTCTGTTCTGAAGAAAGGTTTAATGTAAACACAAACCTGATGTGATCAGAATCAGCACAAAGAGGAAATTTCAATATGTTGATTATCTATCGTACTCATGATGCTACCAATTGTTCAGAATTGGACCAATTATTATTATTGGATTTTGATAATCTAAACTAAGAATGTAACACATTTCAGGCATTGCAAGTTGCATCATTACTACTCTCAAAAATGGCAGTGTGGTACCATTCGTCTCATCTAGTTGTATCTGCATTAATGGTAATCTGTGTACAGTTGGAAACATAATAACATTTACATCATAAAGGAAAAAATAAACAGAAAATAAGAAAAGGGATTTTTCTTTGCTGGGCTTTGGATGGATCTTCAGAATACAAAGCTCTAAAGAACACTACTTGACTAAACAGTAATAAAAGGACTCTATTAACTCTTCTCTTCCTCCCTTAGACTTTGTACTGGGTTTGTGTGGCCAGGTTTTGGTAGTGAGGGTGGCTACAGGGGTGGTTTCTGTGAGAATGTGCTGGAAGCTTCCCCTGTGTCCTATAGAGCCAATACCAGCAGGCTCCAAGTTGGAGATGAACAGCTCTGCAGACACCAGGGTCAGTGGAGAAAGTCCCCAGCTGACATTCCCCTGCTTCAGCTGATATTCCCCTGCAGCCCATGGTGAGGCAGCTGTGCCCATGGAAGTCCACAGTGGAGCAGAGATGCACCAGCAGCCTATGGAGGACCCTATGCTGGACTAGTTGGATGCCCAAAGGAGGCAGTGAACCCATGAGGAGAGGAGTCCACGCTGGAGCAGGTTTGCTGGTAGCACTGGTGACCCCACAGGTGACCCATGCTGGAGCAGCCTGTTCCTGAAGGACTGCATCCCATGGAAGAGGGACTCACACTGGAGCAGCTTGTGAAGGATGACAGGCAATAGGAAGGACTTGCTTGCAGAAGTTCATGGAGTTCCACGGGAGGGACCCCATGCTGGAGCAGGGGAAGAGTGTGAGGTGTTCTAATCCTCTCCATGAGGAGGAAAGGGCAGCAGAGACAATGTGATGAACTGACTGCAGTCCCCATTCCTGTGCCCCTGGGGTCAAGAAATTAGAGAATCAGGAGTGAAGTTAAACCTGGGAAGAAGGGAGTGATAGAGGGAAGGTGTCTTAGGATTTAGTTTTTATTTCTTTGTATCTAATTCTGATTTGATTGATAATTTTTTCCCCCCAAAGTTGAGTCCATAACTGGTGAGTGATCGTTTCCTGTCATTACCTTAACTCACAAACTTGTCCTTATATTTTCTCTTTCCTGTCCATCTCAGGAGTGATAGAGGGTCTTTGGTGGGCATTTGGCACCCAGCCAGCATCAACTCATCACAGACCTCCATAAATACCAGTAGAGCAGCACACACAAAGTTCTTCTCCACAAGGATTGACTGAAGAGAGCAGCAATTCAAGAAGCAACAGCTTAACTCCAGCCAGTCAGTAAATCTGGAAAGCTTCTGGGCACTAACACAGATGCCAGCTAGCAAAAAAAAAAAAAAAAATGGGGAAAGTGTCAGCATTTGGAAAAACAAAAGCACTTGGTGCCTGGTGCCTTGTCCTGAAAAGGGTCATTCATCTGTAGCAAACCACTGATATTTCAGCTCTTTTGTCATGCCAGTTGGCTCTGGGCAGAACTTCCAAGCAGAAGCTGGCTTCCCCTCCAAGCCTTACAGACCCTGCAGTCTGCTGTCCATCAGGGAAGGGAACAAAGCATGGGCAGGACTGTGAGCCAGCCCTGGGCTGGTGGGCAGAGCTGGTGGCAGCCAACCTGCCCTGCAGCAGCACTGTGCTCACGTGTGGTTCCTCTGATCAGAGCACAGCCCTGTCACTCAGCATCAGCTCCTGCTTCATCAGTCATCTCAATTTCAGTGATAGCCTGGCATCATCTCCCAGCCAGGCATTGTGAAACTCGTTCCCCTTCTCACAAACGATTTAGCCCCATTGTGGAAACAACTGAATTAAGTTCTCGCCAGCTTCACCATAAATCCAGAGTTCTAAACTGAAGCTGTGTGCAGGAAATCATGCCTATCTCTGTGCATTGAATCTTTTCTTTATGGAAGCAGAAGCTAGAAGGTAGGCAAGAACAATAAAGTAGATTCAGCAACATTTTCTCAGCAGTGAATCCTACCCTGTATCAGTTATATAACAATGGCTCAGTTTTGCTGTCAAAAACATTGTCAGTCTGTGAATAAAAGTCTGTAAAGCAAGACCAAGGAAGATTAAAAAATCTAGAATCAGAGGGATGATTTGGGTATTGTCAGTAACTCAAAGTCTTTAGAGATGAATGCTGACATGAAAAGCTATAAGAACCTGAGGAGAGGAGGAAAAAAAAAAAGACCAAAAAAAGCTGAGTGAAAATAGCAGCTTGGCAAAAAAAAAAATCAGCCTATTTTCAGCAACATAGTTCTTCCCCAATATTTCCTTAAAGTTTGCCTGTCCATCTAAGACTTGTCTGTAATGCCTGTTGTGAAGAGGAAGGGCTAAACCTGGATGTTGAACTGATGACTGGTTATTCCCACCATTCTACTATGACTGTCAAGAAATAAATATTTTTGTGCACTCAAAAATTGTGTAAAATCCTGCCTTGAAGGTGCACCAATAAAGTAACTCAGAGAGCTAAGCATTACATTTCCTATGATCTGAAACTGCTTTTAGGCCACCTCAAATCTAGAGTTATATCGCTTTCCTTTCTTGACAGTTTGCTCAAGGGAGCCAATTAAACTTTTGAGAATGAGAGCTAGGCTCAAATTCTGCTTTATGAATCATTTGCAGACTTGTTAGCCAAGCTGTAACTCCTGTAGACTTGTAATTTTCCAGCTAAGCTGATGCATTAGCTGGAAAAATCCACCTGGGTCTCTAATCCCAGGCTGAGTTCTCGAAATGAAAAGAAAAATTTTTTTATTGTAAACTGCACAAATTTGGTTTGCAGTTGTCACATAACTGTGAACATGGAAATGTTTAAAAATTAGTTTTGCTTTAATTATTATCTAGCTGTAAGAATTGGTTCTCTCTCACTAAATTTCTTTTCAAGCTGGGTTTGTAGACATCAAAGTCCACAACATTCCTTCCACCAGTGTCAGAAGCTGCTGCAGTGTGTCCCAAAACCAAAGAAGTCATTCTTGTGCTCAATCTGTTATCGAGTGAGACCTGACTAATATGTACTCTAAGAATTTCTTCAATGCTACATCTATCTTAACCTGATGCAAACTTTACACGAAAGGAATCCAACACTGATTATGTTAGCATAAATCAGATCTGGTAGAGTGCTTTTTAGTTTCATGTGGGAATTTAAAGGTTTTTCTGTAATTCTTATGGTAATATGCCAAAAAAGCTGTTTACTACAAGGTGGCCATTTGACAGATTGAGCTGAACAGTGCCAAAAAAAAAGGCCCAAACAAAAAACAAGACCCACAGAATGTTGGCAATATTAATCTTCCTCTTCCTTTCCAGAAGTTTCCTTTTCAGGAGTTTCATTTCTCCATTCATAAATGTTTTTCTCTTGGCACTTTTATAGAAAATTTAATAAGACACCAGTTTCTCACAAAATGCTTCTACAAATTCAGGGAGGCTGAAATTCCTTCCCAAAGCATTTGAAATGGGAGAGAACCCCAAGGCTACTCCATCCTTCAGCAGGAGCACAATGGAGAGCTCCCTGTATGAAAACCTGCTCTCCCATGGAAGAGACTTGGCTGTCCCAGTGGAATGGTGCTGTCTGACTCCAGCACTACAGAGGCTTGAGGTCAGGAGTCTGATTCCCTTTTGAGAGGGAAAGAGAAGGTAAGAAAATGCAGTATTCATCCTGCTGGCCTGAAACATATGTGGAATCTATCAGGAAGCTAATGCAGCATAAATATCATATGGTCAAGGCTCATCAATTGTTATCTTTTTTGAGGCAGACAGAAAAGCCAGCAGCATGGATTTATGGCAACATTCAGTTCAGGTACAAATGCCACCTCCTAACATTTTTTTTTTGAGTGCTACAGTTAAAGGATATGGTTTGCATTCCCCTCTGTCACACACAGGGCTCACTTGTCTTCAGTGAAGCTTAAGTAGCACACAGTCTTCAGCACCAGTACAAAAATGGGTTTCACATTTCACTTTTGCAATAAAGAGTTTTAATTTCAATGGATTTATGCAGACAATAACAGACAACAGGACTCAGATTACACTCCTTTTTCTGGTGGGCAAGCTTGCTGCACTGCAACTATAAACTATCAGAAAATTTAAAGCCAACCTTCATTCTGTATATTAATGCACTCCAGAAAGCTCCTCTGAAGAGTTGAAGATTAATTTTGACTGGTATATTCACCAAGAGGGGTGGGAACAGAGAAGTTCCACTGGCTATTTGGCAAGATTACTTATTTAGCTGCAGGATTTTGGTATTTCTGGCTATTTACTAAGTTGGAATCACATCAACCCACATTGCCTTATTCTGAGTGTTTTCCTCATCAGATCTGAAGTCCTACACGACTCCATAGGAGGAGAAAGCTGAATAAGAAATTTATGTGATTAATAGGTAACTAAAGGCAGGAAATATAATTAATGTCAATCACTATGAATTCATAGCATCCAGAACCTGTCAAATCTGATACATTTTTGAGAGAACAAATATAGTTGGTGAATGCAATGGTGTCACTGTAACTAAAATTTCTGTACAGTTCATGGACAAGATAGCACACAGTACTCTGAATAAGAAACGAGAACAGAAACTGGAGAGCCTGTGAAATGGATTTTGAAGGGGCAAGACAGCTGGCATGGAAAATTGATTATGAAAGGGAACTCATCATCAGATCTCTGCTCCAAGAGGTCTCCTTTCCTCCCTTAATTAAATCATGGAAACTGAAGATATTCTGCACCAAATTTAAGTTATTTTAAGCTGTCCTGTCTTCCTCAGTGTAGTATCACGGATTAGACAGTCTGACACAAATTTTATACTCCTGAAACAACATCTTAGAAGGCAACAGGTTGGCAAATCACAGATGGCACAGTGATGCTAGAGCAGTGAACCTGGCCAGGCTGTGCTGTGAGAGCACCCAGCAGTTTCTCTGGTGTCCTTGCTGCACTGGCACTTTGGAGCTGTGGACAGAGCTTACAGCACTGATTCAGCCTAGCTGGAGACCTCCAGATCCTGCTGCCCAAAATCTACTGCCACTTCTGGCTATTATTGGCTCATCTTTCTCTCTGCCAGTATTCAGTATCTGATCACAGGAATTGTAATTTTTTGGTTTTTTTAGGAGAAATGTCAGTGTTCAATTTCTCCGTCAGTCACTGTGATGATTGTAAATTTCAAGCTCCTTGATTCCTTTTATACTGTTTCATCGTCCTGTCAACTTTCTTGTCCTGGTCTCTAATTTTTACACCCACCTCCAGTAAGTACTTTTCCTAAAGGAGTTTGCTGCTACTTTATGATTCTGAAAGGAAATTACATTTAGCAATAACATCTATTTAAAACTAAAAAACGGCTGTTTGAAGTTTATGTATCTGCTAGGCTGCAGATGCAGGTCCTTTAAAGCAAGTAGCAGCTAGGGATCCTCTTGAGACTGAGATTTTTTTCTTCATTGTGAAGACAGATTAGTCTTAAAACCTCCATATAAATAACTGAGTTCTGTGTTATTTTCCTCACTGTCTTTCCAGAAATAAAAAAGATGACAGAATAATATATCCAGGAAGGTGTGAATTCTGCAAAGAGAGGATTTGTCTTGAAATAACTATATTGGCAAATCAGAAAAATAAAAACATAACAAAACAAAACCTTTCATTCCACCACTGAAGATTTTTAGATGACAGAAGAAGAGAGGGATTTGAGTCAGCTACTTCAGAGCAGAATTCATTAACATTTTTTTTTTTTAAAAAAAAGTATTAATTTTTTTTTTTAGCCCCAGAAATATTAACTTATAGCAGATTTGGGAAACAAAATCAACTAGTTCCACAAAAAATGCCTTTGGTACAAAATTTTCAGATTAATTTTACTTGGAAATTGTGGCAAAAAAAAAAATCAAGGCAACAAACTTGTGCTGAATATAATGGCAAAAATTTAATATAATCTCATTTTCTTACCAGAATGAATCAAGTGATTCATTTGCCTTGGGAAGCTGCAATTGAAAATACAAAACTAGACATTCCTCTAAATCTTGAGAAGAACCTGTAAGAAATATAAAATCTATCAAAAGTGTTTGCAAGCAGTAAAATCCTGCAAATACATTTGGCTAATTTATTTATAGCTTTTAGGGATCAGGAGGTGATGCATTATACCAGAATTTTATATCTAAGAGGGTCTAAAAGGGATCATTCTAACTCCACCAAATACAAATAAAATATTGCTGGTGTCTAATCCACACAGAAAGCACGGTGCCAAATCATTAGCATTTCATTTAGTGAAAGTAATGCCTAAATCTGCAGACCCTCTGGAGAAATCCATCTGCTCTCATTAATCAGGGCATCTGTTTTGGCAACCAGCTATTAACAAGAATTCTTTAATCTGGATGGAAAATCCAAAAGCCATTTCTTTATGAATGTGATATGAGGTACCTTGTTTCATCTTTAGCAGATTTTTTTAAAAAATCCTCTCTCTTCTTTCTTGTCCCCCTGCCCTGTCAAACCCACACCTGCAAGTGCTTTACTGAATCGGTGCCTAATCTGTCTTCATCACAGTGAAAGCACACAGATTCCATCTGGGTGATGAGAAGATGGATGTTTAAGCATCCTTCATCAGACACATCAGCCTTGAATAATTGATCTCTGCCTTCACCATGGGTGTACACACACACTTGTGCTGCCATGGAGCGGAGCTGCAGTCTCTGAGGGAGTTTGTAATGTTGATAAAGCATTCCTTAAAGTCCAGCAGCTATAATGACACAGAATACAATTTTATCTTGCATAAATACTAATAAATGTTAGAACTAAGTCTAACACACCAAGCAACAGCTGGAAACAAATAATCTTTTCCTTTGAGGCGCGTATTATTCAGAATGTCTTGATTTTGACTGGTTATAACTTTAAAGAATCAAGTAATTCACTGTGTGATCTTTCCATCATGACGTACATGAACAAATTTCCACCTACTTGTCATCAAGTACTGTGAGGAGAAGTAATGTTTTAGCTGGTGAGAAAAACTCCTAGTTTAATTTTATTAAATTAAAAATGATCATTATCACAGGTATGTGGAAACAAAAGCAATTACACCCTCTTTCCACAGCAATAAAACCAAGAGAAAAGAAAAAAATAAAATCTGTGAAATCTAGTCTCTGTCTGCTTTCATATGAAATGTAAATTACTCATGGAGAAAAAAGAGCTGATGCATTAAATTGAAATATGAAACTGTTTCCGTCACCTCCAATTATTTTTGTTTGATTTGTTACCCCAGTGGAAATGGTAGTATTATTATTAGAATCAACTTCAATAAGAGGTAAAGCACAGTTGTAGTGACCTGCATACATGCTGGGGAATGGGGAACTTGAGTTCTAATTCTGGTGCTGAAACTAATAACTTTGGAGGGCCCCAGGCATTGTGTTCTGGCCTCAGATCAACACTCCATCCCTCTTCAGCAAAGCATTTAAGTACAAGTGTAACTACATAAAACACTCTGGGATTTAAGCAACTGGTTAACTGCTTTGCTGCGCTGCAAGGTATTTGTTGTTTGCTATTGAACCTTTGAGTAATAAAGGAGACATAGAAGGAAATAGATCTTTAAGGTGCTGGCTGAAGTCTGTGTTAGTTTTTGTAATAGGTATAGGAGTATTTGACATTGCAAAAATAAGCATAGGACATTGGACACAGATAAAGTCATTTAAATTAAAGAGAAATGATCCCTGAAGAGAGCTCTAAAATCTGTCATTTGCCTCGTCCTTGGTGAGCCAGAGATTGTGATTATGATCCACTAATGTCTGCTAAAGAATTTGCTTTATTGATGCTTGCCAGATATTAATGAAAGCGTTAAATTTATACCATGAAGTTTCTGATGTCGAGAAATACAGTATTTCCTGGAATAGTAACTTTCATGTAATTCTTTAGGAGGACAAAACTAATTAAAAAAACAAGCGTATATTTGTCTAACAGTCAACACAAATAGCTTGATCTTTAAAATTGATGAGCAGTAACAGCTCCTGAAACCAGTGGAAGCTGTCATTATTCTGCACTGTGCCAATTTAGATCCTGTATTTGTATTTGCTTCCCTATCTGAAGAGATGATAATACCTATTCACCTATCTGAGATGACTGACACCAAAATCAACTCTCTGAGACTGAAAGTAAGATTCCAGGGTACATTAAAATCCTGCCAGTTCAGTATACTCAGAAATATATGAACTGTTTTCTTCTAAAAAAATATATATATGATTATTAACACTTTACATTTTAATGGGAACCATAACAATAGGAACTGAAATAGCTTCTGAATATATTTGATTTGAAGCAAAAGAATCACTGCAGCATAACTTCCCTTAACACAAGAGACTTCCATGAAAAATAATTTTGCCCAATAAGACATTACAGAATCCTAGTTGTGAAAATAAACAGGTGTTTAAGATACTTTTAAAAGGGACTTAACATCTGGAGACCTCATACTCAATTTACAGGCTAAATATAATCTAGTCTCTCATTTTCCACATGTATCTGATTATGTTCACAATATCAGTGAGAAATTCAAAGTAAAGACTGAAGAATTAAGCATTCCTTGACTATTTGGTTGAGGAGAGTGGCTGAGTGGGTCCGAGGACCAGATCTATTCCTTGAGAAATATGAAAGTCACAGCCTGGCTGTGAAAATTCAGTACTTTGACAAGCAAAGTTCCTCTTAAGGACTTTAACAGAAAAAAAAGTTAGAAACTGGGATGTAATAATATTGTTAATACTAATAGGATACTATAAGACATGAAAAATATCTTTTCCAGGTGATTCAAAGAGATAAATTTGGAAATGAGGCGTGACTAGAGAATGAGGCGGGTGAGAAGGATCTTAGCTTTGACAAAGGAGTTGTGTCTGGCCTTTTTTTGTGCTTTATTTGCCCACATATAGGTTATGTTGTGGATAACATAATCCTCTGGATAGGGGCTGTTCCTCCAGTAATGCAGATTAGCAAAAGAGCATGTTATAAAGAGGCTTTGTATCCTAATGGACAGAAACACTGTGGGAATGCCATCTGATAAATTTGGAAAAAGTTAAGAAATTCCTTTGGACCCCAGTAGTACCAACATTCACTGTACTGCAGGATGTGTGAACTGGTAGCAGTCATCAAGGAAGTTGCTATTGTCACTTTTCTATCTATAAAAAAGATCTTGCCAACATCCTTGATAATGTAATAGAAAAACCCTCAAATTTCACTGATCAGTTGGAAAATTCTTCTCAGACTCATGTAACCAGTTGCAGACTGGTTTCAGGTAACCCCTGAAAGCCTAGGGGGAAAAAATAATAATATAATTACAAAAATATGCAGATTTTTTGAGCAGAGATATCTTTCTGCCAAATATTTTCTTGAAGGTAACTTTCAGTGATGTCTAGTTTGAGTGCTGAAACCTAGGATGGAATTTGAAGGGAAAAGATTCACCACAGTTATACAGTGTTCAAGTTGAAGAGGTAATAATTTCTCTTTGCTGAAGTTAGTGATAGAGCAATTAATTTCACTGGGCCCACATTTAATTTAATGATGTTTTAGATCAGCTTTAACCCTTTACTGGGTGCATCTAATCTTTTATTCTCTCATGGTTTTAGTTAAGACGTGGTGACAGTTCCTTCATGCAATGATTCCTTGACTAGATCTTTCAAAAAATGTTCCCAAGTCTTCTTGAATTTTGTTTACAATACAAAAGATATAAATCACTTTTATATAAAATGTATTGTCTTGAAGTTCATAAAGCCAGACAGGAAAACATACAGTGTTTCCATTTGCAATACCTTCGATGGTCATTCAACCTTCTCCAGCAGCATTACCCCCTTAAGGGAAAGGGGTTTTTGTTGTTTTTTTTCTCCTTTCCAAAACTTCATTGACCTATAACATCATTGGTGCCTTTCTAAATTGCTGTCACAATTCCTATAGCTGTATAGGCAGAGCTGCAAGGTGCAGCCTCATTAAGAATTCCCTTACTGCTCTGGCTCACTTCTCTCTGAGCTCAAAGCTGTGTATTCAAACACAAACTTTTGCATAGATGACCATTCATAAAAATAAAATCCAGAGATAATGATGTGTAAGGTAATTGATTTATTCATATTCAATAGAGACTAAAGCTTATAAATCAACTTTAACTTCATATATAAGTGAACTGAATAAAAGTGACATATATTAATAATAAATTTTTGAATTATGCAGTTTGCCAAGCGAAATTTATTTTCTCTGGGCAGAAGACTAGTTAACATAACAAAAAAAAAATTGCTTTCAACCATCGTTATATAAATACAGTAAGAAACTTTCAACATTCCATATTTTTATGTCAGTCCATGCAGATCAGCCGCATACTGAGATCTGAAATGTTTGCTACATGGGAAGTTGTCATTTACTACAAGGTAAAAATGGAACTCAAGAGGTTTGCCCTGCACATATTTTTTGTTAAAGGCACTTCTTCTCATAATACCCTGTAAAATGCTAATTCTGTGATGTGCAGCAGCAGTCTTCTGAAGCCATGTGCATCCTCCTGAATTTTTATACTGCCATGCTCTAGGCATGTGTTAAAGTTCAAGAACAGAGTAGCCTGGTGTCAGTGTAGCTGTTGCCCCACAAAAGACGGCAACTGAAAAAAATAAACTCTAAAGAAGCAGAGAAAACTGTTTGAGGAGATGGAGGCATCAATAGAAGGAGCTTATCTAAAATTAGAGCCAGATGCCTCACTAAGCCCTAAATAACACTTTATTTTATGCAGCCTTTGTTTACCAGATTTCTTCTCTGCATGAATCATAAGAATGTACCTCTGGTTCAGAATAAATGGTAGCCAAAGCTAGCAGAGCACTTCCCTTATTTTCTTTCTCAGTGTGAAATTAATCCCAGTATGTTAGAGAAGTGCATTAATTTAAATCAGAGAATTTAGAAGCAGTATAACTCAGAGCACAGTTTCTATTTCCTACCTGCCTATCTACTCTGTCTGCTCACCATCCTTAACAAGAGTCAGACAAGTTTTAAAACTCAACAAAAATCCATCACAGTCAGGTGACATCTGTTGTATTACAGAATTAAAACTGTTTTATGAGCTCTCCAACTGCATCTGAAATTATAACAACAGCTTCACTTCCTCTTCTTTGTGTGGAAGCCAACCTTTGACGCACATAGCTGGAAGGTAGATTTATACTGTTTAAATAAGAATTATTCTGGTTAGGAATGTTTTGACTCAGATTCCCTGCCCTGCTCCTCCTTCCCACAGAAGCCAATACTAGTGTTTTGAAACTGAAATCCTTAATGGGAAAGTGTTTGTTTCAGCGAAACTTCCAGGACAAAACTCAAATAGATCCTGAAAGCCACACAGACCTGAAACTCTCATCTCCAAAAACCCAGTTGCAACAGCATTGTATCTCAGAGCATATTAGAATGACTGATTTGTCCTCTAAGTTTCTTTAGGTGGAACACCCATTATGCCTGGGAGACTGACACTGTAGTCTGATCACTCTTAACCAGAACCAATTATTTGCTAAATATGAGCCAGAGAAAATTCTGAACTTAGGTCATTCATATCTTAGAAAGCCCTTTGGCCACCTCCAGTAAATTGGAAGATGCTGAGAGAGCCTCTCTTTTTCAGAAGTCAAAGGAAATGACAATATTACAATTATCCGACTTTATATTTGGCCATAAAAATAAAAAGTAATTGAACAGGAATCTGAAGATGCAACTGGAGTGAAAGGGAGAAAGAAATAGTAGAGTGCACAGTTCTGAACTCGAAAAAAAAGAGCTAATTACATAATAAGGGTAATCAGCTCCCAAAGTAGGCTTAGAGAGACTCGGGAGACTGTTGGTAGAATCCCTCTGGAAAATGAAAATTTAAGTAAATAAACAGAAATCCGAAGAACTGGCAATCGCAGATAAATTGGTAAAAAGTGTTAACAGGATAAAATTAAAAAGAATGATAGTAATGAAACCTTGCCCTTGTAATAGCAAATATAAACTTATAGCAAATATAAGCAGAATGTAACCTGGGCAGAGTAGTAGAGGAGGGAGGATCTGGGATGGGAGAGTTCCATTTAAGAGACAAACTGAACACAGTTTAATACTGGACCACAGGAGTTCCCCACTGCAACAGAGACAATGGAACCATTTCAGATAAGGTAAATTGCCTGAGAGAAGCTGCTGTTGGGCAGCAGTGACCAGGGAGACTGAATCACACCCAGTGACTTACCAAAAGAGGTGACAAACAGGAGAGAATCCAATGCAATGAAACAAGAGGGCTGAGGATTTCCTAAACCCTGGACTCACCGAGGTGAGGATAAAAAGTGCTGAAAGGAAATGATACAGATTTAGTTATTTGTTCACCACTTATTTTCAGACAGTTCTGTGTGATGAAGAATATAAGCAGTGCTAAGCACTGGCAGAGCAGCAATGTCTCTGAAGGTTTAATGAACAGGTTAGATGAAAATAGCTAAAGATGCCTCAGATATATCTTGTCCTACCACTAAGCTGGGAGCAGAGGGAACAAGACCTGAAATTCTCCTCCCTCCAACCTTACTTTTCCACATGTCTGTGCCCTCATGCTTCTCTGGTTTGTCTGCTGAGGAGGTGGCAGTTTGATGGTAAGCAGAAGTGTATGATAGAAAGAGTTAACAAAGACAGAAGAAGAGGAAGGAAAAGCGTCAAAGTCATTCCTCACAGTTCTGCTCATCACTTTTTCAAATAAGGATATGGTGCTATTTTTAGCAAAGTTCCTGGAAACACAACATGTTGAATATTCATCATCCCCAGTAAATGATACAAGATGGTGAGCAACATTGTACAAATCTGTCTTTCACAAAATGGATGAACCTCAAAGCCGCATATATCCAGTACTTGAATTTGCTTGTGCAGTATTTTGCAATTAGAGGTGGCTAGACAACTTCCAGCAAATGATGAGTGTCTTCCTCTTAAAAAAAAAAAAANTAATCATTCAAAGTATGTTTTTGTTCGTGATCTAAAGACCAACAGGTCCATGACTTGCTGTTTTCCTGATGACTTGTCTGCCACCTCAGCTGCCAAACTAGGAAGACCTGGTCAAGGACTCCTCAAGGGCATCCAAATTTCTTGTGTTTCAGAATGCAGGCGGCCCAAACTGAAGGGCAATCAGGCACTGCACTTCCCTGTGAAATGGAGTTAATTTCCCTTGCACTGCTGGACAATTTAGTCAAGATTCTTCATCAAATTTCCATTGCTTTCAAGGGAAATAAAAATTTCCATGAGAAGTCACTAGAAACATAGATTTTCATATGGAAAACAATCTCTTTATCTTCATAAATGGGCTTGAGCTACAGATACTACAAAGCAGGGACACAAAGGAAGAATAAAGTAGTTGCTTAAAGGGATCAGCACTCATACCATGTAAAGCATGAGGAAGTAGTTCTTCTGTGGGGGGAGAGAAAAAGTTTGTGAGCACACAATTAAATAACTTTGTATGTGTATAGGGACTAATCTGACTTTCTGAGGCCATCTAGCATCTGTTAGGAAGACAAGTTTCCAAGTGCTCTCTTAGTTGATGATAATTTAAAATAATTTTGTGCACATAAGAGTGAATCTGAGCTCACAGCAGCACATCTCATGACTCAGTGTGGCAAATAGCCAGATGAAGATCACAGCCCCACTGACAAGTCTCATTCTTCTCAGTCCTATTTCAGAGCTCACAGCTACCTGAAATAGATTGCTTTGCATTCAAAATAGCCTGCTGTATAGCACTGCATACCGTGGAAAACCTGCATAGTTTGTAGAATTACAACTAAAAGGCAGAATAGATTATCAGCTCATCTTTCTTTGTAGTCATGGCGTGATGGTGACATTTCAGATTAGTGACATCTGCCAAATGGCTTTGGACATTTTATCTTTCCTAAAAGGTCTTGCTGCCATATCGTGCATAAAATCTCACCAGTGAATATTTTAAGTTTGATGGGAATTCACTAGAAACAAGAGTCATCATTGCACTTTTAGGGAAACCCAATCTGTGAAGACCAACATGCTGTGAATGTTCAATGCTGCACATACACTTCTCATACTCCATGCATGTTTTCCCCTCAGATCTACCAAAGCTGCATCACAGTGCTTTGCATGCTTCTTGCTGATTCATTAAAAAACAAACAACGAGGTGCATTTTAAGGAAAACTGAGCTATCCTTCAGGTTGCCCAGTTTGCATTTCACCTCACTCCTCAATGGGTTTTGTCTGCACCAGGAAATTCAAGCATTTCCAGGAACACCTAAAACATTTGTTAAATTGCTAGAGCAGTCCCAGACACTCTTTGGCACATTTTATGTCTCCAATGCTGTTCCTGGAAATGGCTGAGGAGGTCACATACACCACAGACCTTTCCAATAGGCAGTCAGCACATAGCTGCTCCTTTTTGGAGGGATAATTTTGGGTGGTTAATTTACTAGCCCAGATGTGAGGCCTTCTGTGGCAGCTGGCTTAAGTACTTGAGAATGTTCATAGCATACCTAATGGATCTACAGACACATCCATAAGGAACAAAGTTAAATAAAGAATCAAAGTGTCAAAATATTCACCAGGCACCAAGAGGGTAGAATGAACAGAACTAGACAAGAGTGTAAGAAAAGGTATTATTCAGTCAGATTTTGTCACACACACATATGCATGTATCACACAAAGCCTTAATTGCTCAGATGAGGTATCTCCACTCTTCTTAAAGCAGTCCTTAATCTGTTTTGCTGTTAAAAATTAAAAGTTATACAACCTATTACTATTACAGAAGGCATTTATCTCTCAATTTTGCAAAGGACTTTTTTCTACTATTTGTTTAGGTGTTTTCTCCTAAAGTACAGAAGAAATGCCCAGATCTACTCAGCTGAAAGTAATCAAATTATGTACAATAAGAGAGTCAGAAAATGCAAAAAAATTCTGTGCTAGAAGTAACTTATAGACGGTAACAGGAGGTAAAAAAAGAAAAATGAAAGGCAGGTGTTAGGTACACCCCCCCCCAAGGTGAGTCAAGAATTATCATCAATTATCATCAATATTTATTCCTAGCTCTGTACCTCACTAAGGTTATTCAACCATCTTGGATTTTCTCTTTCCCATATAAGCATTTATTCCAATTTCATGTAGAAGAAGTTTTAGAGCTTGAAAACATTCACATTTTTAAATTACCTTATCTTCTTCAGATAAAAGATCCATAAGAAACCAAAATATTATTTCAGAATCTGAAGCAGCTTTTGAGTTCTGCTCATCCCTATCTTGATATGCTAAAGACAAGAAATTAATGACAGGAAAATGCACCTGATACCTCATGTGGCACAGTAGTAATGACTATTTTATTAGAAAAAGGAGTGAGTCAAAAAGTAAAGGAAAATTGTATAACCAGTTTGCATGCATGTATTTATACTGCTGGAATGATTTCAAAAGAAAACACTGTCCTAAGTAAAGGTGAGTAGGAAGATATTTAACTTAGAGTCAGGCAGAAGCAGAGAAGGTATAAGGTTTGAAAACCACTCCTTTTTTTCCTCCACAGAAAACCCCAATCCAATTTATAAATATAATTTATAAATATCTATGATTCACATAACGCAGAGATTTCTTAACATGTGCAATTCAAGAAAAAGTGCTCAGAGAAAGACACTGTGTCTTTCACTGTGTGAGAAAGACTTTTGTCTTCCAAAAAGCTGCTGTCTTTTGAGCCATTATTCCTCCTAGGCCCTAGCAGCTGTATACACTGCATTTTAAAGTCATCTCTAAATTTCATACAGCAATAAAAGCATTTGTCCCTGTCAAAAGTTCAGATGGATAGACTGTGAAGTGTAAAGCAGATTTGTGTCCTTATTCTTTTTTACGTAGAAACCCGTAGATCATCTCTAATTACTAGAGCTCTTAGCCTTCAATTGTTTTGAATAGATTTGGATTATTCTGTTGACTGGCTTGTACTCAAAAGATACATGTAGTCATAAACTGTTAAATTCATGAAATGAGTCATCCCACACAAGGAAGTAGCTGAGAGTTATGAGATAATTCGGCTCAGAAATAGAGATGAGTCCAATTTGTAGCAAACCTACAAATTCAGGTAACACTGAACTCTACTTGCATAGACAGGAACTGGAACATTTGACAAAACAAAATTCTTTAACTTGACTGTCCAAGTAATCTGACATAAACTAGCATAACAACTCCAGCAAATATTTTGTTATGACAGTGCAATCCACCTATGTGCTCACTTCCCCAGAGACCACACAGACTGTACTGTTCCAGCACCGTCTGGCCTGTGCCATGCAGGTTTACAAACCATAAAACTGAACCCTTCTTTCTCTCCAGGCAAACCACGTACAGTTCAGGCACTTCAATTCTGATGCATTTAAGAAGAAAATTTGCCTCCTCTCATCAAAGCTGTCGTGATCATGTTCAGAGCTATGAGCTCTTTGCAATGCACTCAGGACATTTAGCATATTTCTTCAGAAAAAATGAAATTTTTATTGTAGAAGTAATTGAAACAAAGATTGAAGTAATCAGAGAAGATCTAGTGATCTTAATGGCCAAGTAACTTAGCTCTCACCTACTGCCCTGAAAGCAACAACAGGGTTGTTGCTACAAGCAAACTTGTAGTCATCTTTGCAGCTCTATCAGCAGCTGGCAAACCTCAGTCAGTCAATATGTGCTTTTGGCTGGTTTTCTGTTGTGTGTCTCCTGACAAAGTCTATGCTGTGTACCAAGGAGCCTCAGTACTGAACACATTTAGCACCCAGTAGTTATTCTCTCACCCTAAAGTTATTTTATATGACTATGCCTTTGGCAAGGGAGGAGGTGTTTCTCCTTCATGGCATCCTTCTTTGATCTTTTCATCAAACTTATAGGAAGGGATCTGCAAGGAATACGTTCAGCAGCTTCATGTGCTTCTGATGCTAGTCACAGTTTCTAGTAGTAAAACCTGCATTGTGGAAACAGAATTTATTACACTCCCTAAGAAGAAATGACACATGTTTCATCTGGAAAAAACTGTTTGGGTTGTAGAGAAATATTCAGTGCAAGAAAGAGGACTCACTCCAGAACACTTCTTCATGTACAGAATTATTAAGATTTCTATTAGCCAGAAAATTAAATCATATTATTGAACTATGTATGAAATTTTGATGAAGAATTTGGAGGAAGACATAAATAAGTATTTTGACTGAGAATTATTAAAGGTTCATTTCATTTTTACAAGTACACAGGAAGCATCTGAATCGTAAAGTGTTCCTTTATACACAGCCCATTTATTGTAGCAGATCTGAGGTTCTTATTTTACTCTTTATGTAGATGACTGGTACAGCAGGTTCCTTTCATTCTCATATTGAAAGGAGCTGCTGAGCTCAGTGTACTTCACTTTCTTTGAATGGTCACACCAGCAATTTGTGCAGGCAGGTGATTAGCATATCATAACATCACACTGCAATGTTTATGGATGAGATACTATCATTAAAGTATGTACAAAAATCAAGGAACTCTGAAGGTTTTATCTCTAACACAGCACCAGAAAGAAGCAAGTGAGAAGTTGGTGATGGAAGATCCAGATCTCGTAATGTGGTAAAGTGTCCAGATGGGAAGGCCACCAACTACAGCACTCTTCCTGTAGCCTCCTTTTCCAATCTAGCACAGTTGTACCCCATTATCTAGTATATCTTCATTTTAAAGAGAAAAAAAAGAAATCTAGTGTTTGGTTTTGTCGATATATGAAAACTCAGTAAAGATGTCTAATTGAGTGTATTCATGGAAAAGACTCCAAAGAGAAGGATCTGAGGAAGGCTGACCTTGTGGGGGAGAGGAGCTCTGAGAAAGAGGAAAAAGCTAGGATGAATTTTGGGATACAGCTGATTCTAGGGCAGGAATGAGGAGACTGTGATGGCACAAAGGAAGAGGCTTGTCAGAGGGTTGAAATGAGACTTTCAACCAGCTAGACCAGAGGAGCTGGGCACTAGATTCAGATCACATCTCAGTTTGAGTGGTAGGTCACAATATAAACCAACTCCTAATCTTGCCCTTCTCACCCAGCATCAGTGTGTGCATCAACACCAGCCTCCTGTTCCATGTTCTTTACAGTTCGAAATTCAGCAAGCCCACAGGTCATTCATGGACTTTCTTATGGTAAAGGCACTCCCATTTAGATGACATTGTTCTACTATTACTATTGCACTTGCCTGGTAAGAGAAAAGTCTAGGAAAGCCATGAAGGGTATCCTCAAAAGTGTTTTGAATGAAAACATAACTCACCCTTGAAAAAAGGACCATCAAAGTTTGGAAGTAGACACAAATTGTAATGCTGGAATCAAAGAATCAAGCCTGCTCTCTTTCTTTCTTATTTTTTGTTTAATCTTACAAAAATAAGGACCAACTGAAAAAGTTGCATCTGG
The DNA here is from genome assembly GCA_013397075.1 of Rhabdornis inornatus. NCBI lineage: Eukaryota > Metazoa > Chordata > Aves > Passeriformes > Rhabdornithidae > Rhabdornis > Rhabdornis inornatus. The sequence goes on from VWZS01004200.1 coordinate 2,528,922, forward strand.
AACTGATTTCTCTCAATTATTTTTTCTAAGTGTTCAGTTTTTAGCTTGGACCCAGCTGATGAATTATGCATGTTCTAAATAACAGAATTACAGTGAAGCTGCCTGACTGGGATGGCGGAGGACGGGGGCAGGGAAGCAAAGGTTAAAATTAATATCTAAGGATAAGGACATGTAATTAAAAAATCATCTAACAAATATGCATAAATAAAATAACTGGAGGGGAGAAAAAAAAACAACAACTGTGGAAGTCACAAAATATGGAAAAAAAAAAAAGATCATATAATTTACAACTCCCTTAGGAATCCTGAATATTAATTGAGTCACAATAGTAATAAACTGTAAGTTTTAAAATACTTGTTTCTTGACTCTCTGCCAACAGAAATTTAGTGACATCAACCCACCATCTTGAAGAGATCTCCAGAGATGAAAAGACTATAGATATGCATAAAGTGGCCTAGATTATTACGATGACACTTCAAAAGCACAAGTTGGAATATTCCCCATTTCATCTTGAGTTGTGAATAATTCATCACTTCAAAACATGGGGGTTTTAAAACTTAGATGCAGACTTAGATGCATAATTATTGAATTTCCTTTGATCCACATTGTTTGTTTAATCAGTTACCTAACATTAGGAAGTATGCCTTGTAATAATTGTAGTTTGAGTTTTCTTATATAATAGAAAAGAAATGGGGAGAACGAAAAGACTTGAAAACAATACTAAAGTATCCAAAGCCATTTTTACAAATCTTTTTAGCATTTTTGTGTGTATAGTATGGATTTTCTACATTAGGGATTTATGGAAGTTAGGTCTTCATGATTCAGTACAATGTGACATTCTAACTTTAACTAAATCTTTGATTACAGCTGCCTAACTTGGATGACAAATTTATCTAGAACTGTAGAAGCTACACACACCACTGAAAAAAATACAGGTATTGTGTTTTCTTGAAGTTCCATTATCTATTTTGGTATACTATAAATGACCGGTTTAGCTTGTCGTAACTATGTTAATTATGCTAAACATGTACACTTATCGCTATAAAGAAAATATTTTAAGATATTATTTGAGCCAAGGAAATTTGGTCAATGATCTTTTTTTTTTGTGTTATTATCCTGCACTCTTCCAGTCAAGTCTATAATAGAAGATGGCTTCTAGCCCATATAAACTATTTATAGTCAAAGTGGCTTTAATACACTTAGTTGCAAACTAAGATTTGCTAATTTTCCCAAACAACCAGTTTCACAACTTAGACAAACATGGCTCACCCTCTTTAGGTGTGAGGCATGATTATGAACTGAAGACATTTCCTACTGCTGAGAACAAAACAAAGCTACCTCTGAAATCTTTCCAGCACTCAACAGGAGCACAGCAAGGGCAGTTCTGGGACCCAACAGGGAACAGAAGTCACAGCTGTGTTTTCCCAGCTGTCTGCAGGCCTTAGGAAAGATGGCTATAGTCCTACATCCTCCTGTATCTCATCCAGCTAAGGCACAAGAGATGCTAGCCCAGGAGTCCCAGTTATTTTCCTGCATACATGAAGGCTGTAATGAAGCCTGGCAAGGAGCAAAGTCTAAATAAGTCAAACTATTCTTATAGCATATTTAGCATACCTTAAGTGAAGACTAGCCTCTCTTTGGCCCATATTTTTCCCATCACCTTTTAGAAGTTGTCCATTTAAAATCAGCTGAAAAAGATGGATTTACAGACTTTTGAGTCAAGAACTGCTGTTCTATCTTTGCTCAGTCAGAGATCTAAATTGTTTAAGAGAACATTAACTTATGACCATGCTCTTGACAAAGTGTTTTTGACAGTGGATGAAAGAAATGAAACTATCCTGAAGAATGCATCTGCAGTGATTGCAGCTTCTGAAAAGACATTCCATTTCCTTTGAAATATTCAATCTATTATCCTCAACCCATAAAACCTCATGGTTCACACTCAGTTACTTTAATGGACACATGCTTCTTATTCTTTAGAAATATTAGGAACCTATATGAAACCCTGCCCCTCATGAAACCCATCAGTTCTGGCAATACCTGTAAGAGAACTAAGACTTCATCTGATGCTCTAATGCTTAACACTTTGAAATCAGTGCAAAGGTTGCATTGACTCAATGTCGATTGGGTGGTGGATCTATGATAACACAAAAGTTCTTGTAGTAGCAATGTATGATCTCCGACAGACTGAATAAGCCCAGAACCCATTTTCAATACAGAATAAGAACAGTTATCTTTCCCCATCTTTGCATGGACAATGGGTAGTAGCAGTGTGCAGTGAAACACTCTTTCATATCCTCCAACCTGGAAACCAGCAGCTGTGTCTACTCTTTACAGCAGCCTATCAGGATTTTCCTTCCACTGCCATGTTTTACAGCTCCTTGAACCCAACTAAGCTATTGGCATCCACAGCATCCTGTAGACATGCAATAGGAATTCTGTGGAAAAATTATTCTTTGCCTTTGTTTTCAAGTTGATATTTGAGTGTTTTATCTGCTATTCCCTTATTACTGTGTTCTGGGAAACAGTGAATATCATTCTCTACCTATCTCCTATAAGACTTATATGACATTATAACATATCTGCCTTCTGGCATATTTTTCAGGGAAAGGGTTCTAACCTATTTAGTCTCTCCTTACACAGAAGCTCCCCATCACCCTTGCTATCATTCTTTATTGCTTTTCATTTCCTCTCAAACCCGAAAGGGAGCAACTGTGAAGTTGCACATATTGTTCAAGATGCAGGTGCACCGTTAATTTGAATGGTGGCATAACCATGTTTCCTGCTGACTTCCTTACTCTTTTCCTAGTACATTCTACCACCTGACTTTGCTTTTTTGATCACAATTGAGTACTATGGTGATGTTTTCTGAGCACGAGCTGAAATCACTCCCAGACTCCTTCCTGTAATAGTGAGCACTAATTTAGAGATATTTGCTGTGCATGTATATTTAGAATTATTTTTCCCTGAAAGCTCAAATGGCTTTAATCAACACTGAATTTTCTGTTATTTTATTGCCCAGTCACCAGTGTAAGACTCCTTTTTCACAGCTGGATCCCCATTTGACTATGCTGAATAATTTTCTATCATCATCAGGTTTTACCACCTCACTTTTCATCTTTTTCCCAGGACAGCAACAGACATGCAGAACAGCACAGGATCCCTGTGTTGTGTCTTTGATACCTTCTTTCCACTAATGTTCTATCCATTAAATAGCTACTAATCCAGGAAAGGACTTTCTCCTTTATGCCATTATAAATTTTGGGTTCTAAAAGAGAAATAAGAAACATCAGTGAAATGCTTTTTGAAGGCCTAGATACAGACATAAAAACTGAGTATGCAAATATAAATCAACTGAATCTTAGTAACATTCTTCACCAAATTAATAGATTTGCAACACATTGCTTCTTTTACAATTGCCATACTAGCTGTTCCTCTATATGCCTAACAATGCATCCATATGTTGTCACATTTTTTCTGGGGTGAGATTTTTGGTTAGCGGGTGTTTTTTTTGCTTTTCATTTGTTTGGGTTTGGTTTGGTTATTATTGTTTTCCCCAAACCCTAATTTGCCTGGTATGAATAGAAAATTTACTACATTAGATGCCATGTGAATTTTTTTACGTGGTGTCACTTTTGCTCCTTACTATTCCTTTGCATTGACACCAGGACTGTGTTATATAATACAGTAGGTAACTCTGCAGCTTTATCTCTGAACTCTACTGGTATTTCATGGCAAACATCATATGATTTTGACAATCCTGTTCTAGTTACATTTTCATCCAGTTTTTAGTTTCTATGTATTAGTTTCATTCTAATGAAGACTCACTATCTTGTTTCAGAAATCGCTTTTTAACAAAAGACAACTTAATTTTAGTTTCAACTTCCAGGACATCGAAAAATTGAGGACCATCTCTCATCTTTTTGCATTGCTGCAGACACTTGCCTTCTACTTACAGAAGGTCTCAAACCAGATGCATGTGGTGTAGGAGGTCCATGCAGCCCCGTTCACCACGTGGCAGGTGATGAAGGACTCAACAATGTCAGCAATCCTTCCTGTCTTTCAACAGGATTATCCCAGGAAAGTGATCAATAGAACAAAGTGGTTTAACCCAGCAGTCAGCAACAGATATCTTGAGCAGAACTGTAGAGATCCTGTATGCTAGACAAAAAAGTAAAACACCCAGAGAAGGGAATTTCAAAGATTCTCCATAGAAAAAAAATGCAAACAAACAAAAGCAGCACTGTGCAAAGTGACCAAATACTGGCATTGTTCTTAGGAAGGGTTGGACAGCTGAACTGGAGAAGATTCAAAAATCTTTTTCCTCTGAAAGAAAGCCTTAGGCAGGGAATCAGTGACAGACCAGCCATTGGCAGTCAGAAATAGCCAAGTCACAGAAGCACAAAATAACACAAGCTGAAAGGAGTGTCTGGCAGCTCTCTGATCCAAAGCCGAGCCACCACCAAGGTTAAACCAGGCTGCTCATGGCTGCATCAAGGTGCATTTGAATCTCTCCAAGGATGGAATTTCCACAGCCTCTGGGTTCCTGTTCCAGATCTGGGCCACCCTCATGGGTCTTTTTCCCCACTAATACCAAATATAATTTCTCTCCTTGCCTAAAGCCTCTGGCAAGGTGGCAGAGGTTTCAGTGTGGAAGGGGCAGGGAGCAGCTGGGACGAGGTGAGCCCACGTTTGCCTGTCTGTGCCACCTCCATGGCTGTGGAGGCACCACTGCCCCTCATTCTGCCAGTGCAGGTCCTGGTAACTCAGAGTTTCAGAGAGGAAAAGCTCAACAACTTTGGCTCTGGCTGAGCAGGCACCTCCACTTGCAGCTCTCCTGCCAGCAGCACAGCTCATCCATGGCTGGGCACCCTCTAACTGAGGCCACCACTCACTGTTAAATATCCTCACACTGCCTTCTTCCCATCCCATCCCCCGGGAATTTTGGCATCAAATCTCCTCCAGAGGTAAGGCTTAAATTCCTGATTATTAAAGATGACATTATCCATACAGATGAAAACTGGATAAACCTCAACTGGTTAGTAAAAAAGCTGTTGAGGCCTTCAGGCAAAATTCCTGCTCCTGGCATCCAATTCTGTTATGTAAAATCAAAGAAAAGGAAATTTAAAATAATACAGGAATGCCTCCTCAGGCACTCCTGCCTTCTGCTTGTGTTCTCCCTCCCCTTACAGCCAGTCACTCCCAAATCCTGCCTCCCCTGCTGGAGTCCAGATATCCATTTTCCAATACCAAAAGGCTCCGCCAGCCTGGAGTCATAAGGGAATCCTGTCAGAGATAATTTTTTGCTGACCCAATTCAGTTTCTAAGGTAAGGAAGGTATTACATATACCTGAGCAACTTTGTTGTTTACTGCAAAGCCAGTATTATCTTTCAGTTTGCACAATTGTAGTGGTAACTAAAAATATGTCTTTTTAAGTGTCTTAGAGGCTTTAAAAAAACCCAAAGAAATTATGCAAAGATTTTCTGTTTACCAAATTTACTAAGCATTTAAAGAACCATCACACCAAAGACTGCTTTCACATACATAGCAATAGGGGAAAGGAGTAAGAAAGTATAAAATGATCCACAAAAAAAAGCAGATTATACACATGACAATTAAACTGAAAGTGAAATTTTTTTGTTTGAAGTTAGTCCCTAGACAACACAGACTGCACAGATTGAACAGTCTGCATGATCTCAAGGCTTCGCTCTAAATATTATTTTGTCAGTTAAGAGGAAAAAACCTGACAAAGTACTTGAGGACACTATGCAGCCTCTGATACATCCTGGAAAAATTGTTCAAGTAGGGTGGTAAAGAAATTCAAATCACATTGAGAAAATACCTTTGTGCTGTATAAACAGAATCTTTATTAGTAAGAGACTTTCTACTCTGAAAATCAGGCCTTCAGGATCAATCAAAGATCCCGTGGAGAACAGTCAAAATTGTGCTTTGAAGAGGTGTTTGCTATTTACTAGTTTTTGTAAGAATCAGCTCAAGAAGTAACCTGACTACAGCTGGACAGGACCTTGATACTTCTTGAGTCAACCTTCAGCCACCTCTAGTCAGGTTTTTATTTCTGTCCAGCTTTGAACATGCTGTTCCATATCCAAAAACTTGCTCTCCACTAACGCATGAGATATATTTTGTTACCAAGCCTCTATGCAAAACATCTTAAAATAATGAGGAGACTTAATGCACCATAACTCATATTAAGATAGAGAGACATTCACACCAGTCCTTACAGGAAAGAACTCCTAAAAGAAGGCAAAAATATAAATTACAAAGCAAGGATAACAAAAAATAATCTCAGTAGTACAGCAGCCAAAGACAGATAAACAAGAACAGCCATCGCAGTGTGATATACAAGATGTTCATTACTCATGACTCTGAGCAACAGCAGATCACTTTGCATATTTATTAATTCTTGTATTACAATGCTGGCAATAAAATGTGGTCTTTGTCATTAAATGCTAGATATAAAAAAGCAGGCAGAATAAATTAGTTTAGGCTCTGTACATGACTAGAAACTGTGTAGTACCAATAAATTAGTGCTTGAGGGACATTAATTTATTTTCATGCACAATTCTGTTGTGTTTGTGTCACATTAATTCTTCATTTGGACAGGTGAGTAGCTGGAGCTGAGGGAAATGTATAACTCCAAACGTCAGGAAGACAAGAGTGTACACTGGTGGGCAGAAAAGGTCTTAAGTGAAGGTTTATACAATTCCCATGTCCCTGAAACCAAATGTAGGAATGATGTATCAATGTGGGTCTCTGAAATCTAATGACACCCTTCTAAAATTCCCCTGTGGCCTCATCTCCTAATGACAAACGACTGGTAATTCTTCTTCCAAACATTTAAGAACAGAGACAGATCAGATGAAACACAGACTTCTAAAGGATCAATAGTGGGAACTGGTGTACATAATCACCAAAAAGCATAACTGTTTAACTCAGCCCTTGGAAAACTGTTGTGTACCCCTCTTCATGCCCATGACTGACTTTCTTCAGAAATTTGTACCTCTCCCTCTTTTCCAAATGCCCCTTTGCTCAATAGATTTTTTTGTACCTTCAGTTTTCACTTATTAATACAATAGGATTATTGAATCATTTAGGCTCGAAAATACCTCTAGGATCATGAAGTCCAACTGCTAACACAGCACTGCCAAATCCACCACTAAACCATGTCCCTGAGTGCCATATCTGCCTGTCTTTTGAATGCCTCTAGGGATGGTCACTTAATCCCTTACCTACATGGGCAGCCTCTTCCAATGCTTGGCAACCATTTCAGTGAAAATGTTTTCCTAAGATCCAGTATAAACCTGTCCTAGTACAATTTGAGTAAATCCTTCAAACCTGACAACCTGACTAGCCAGTACACATCCACATGTACCCTGCAGAGGAAACAGTGATTTACACTGATAGAAGACATGACGAGGACATCCATTAAAAAACAGATTTATGAAGACCAGGCAGCATCACAGGATTCAAATCCAAATCACATACAAACACTCCACACATGCAGATACATACATTTTCAAAATACATTTTTGACTATAAATAATGTGCAAAATCTCATTGTCTGATGGAGGAGATTTAATCAGGTGACCTTGACAGATCCCTCACAAATTAACTTGGGTACCAAAACAAAACAGAAACATACAAAGAAACAAAAAAACCAAACAGACCAGAAAACATCTTTCCAACAAAACCCCAAAACCACCGAATCAAACCTCACTATATCAATGAATGATGCCATGTTGGCTTTGAAGGAAGGCAAAGGTGCCAAACAACCAGCCATGTCAAAGATTTTGTCATTCCAGGTTTGTACAAGCACATTGTTGTGGTTCAGTTAGTATGGTAATCGTACACCTCATGCGTTCTCATCACACTAACTATTTTCAGGCCAAGAGTAGATGCTTACAACCCTTTCTCTTTGCCACAGGTTGAAATATCTGTAATTAGTCAGCCAATCGATTAAAGTACTGATGGGGGAAAGTCAAAGGTCAAAGCAGAATATAATATTGGGTGAACCAGAGTAGTTTAATATGGTCAAGTGAGACACATTCCTGCTAGAATTATATTGATATTCTCCGCCAAGGTATTCTTTGCCATCCCTGGCCCATGTCCCTTGACACATGGATAAATCTAGTCAGTATTTGGAGTAAATTCCCACTATGCCCTTGTTGTGTTGTTCTGAACATACATACCCACAGGTGGAGGCAAGAACAGGGGCACTTACAAGAGCAGAAATAAGACCTCAGTTTATGATCAAAGTGGGTACCTGGAGGAAAACCATACAGACCATTGGGCTAAAAACTGGGAATGCTGCTGAGCCACGTTCTGACACAATGTGTCTGTCTTGGACAAGCTGCTTCCCTCCCAACCCTATAAGATGAGGTCAAGCCAGACTGACCCGTGCAAGTTTTAATTCTAATGGATGCAGAATAAACATTTAATGTTGTGCTGCAGGAGGAGAAGAAAAAGTTTTGCAAATGTGAAGATGAATGCTTCCCCTCTTCCACAAATGTTAAAGGATCCTACTCTATACGCAAGTTAGCTTCAATCCTGAGACCCATCAAGTTGTTTTGGGCTAGGGTGTGCCACCCATCATTTGCTGTAATGTACCATAGTTGTGAATATATACATAAATCCATTTCAACTTAATCCATTCCATCCATTTTGATCCCTGCAAAAGGCACTTCAGGGACAGCAGCTTGTCCTTGAATGTGCAGCACTTCATCACAACTCCATTTCAGCTGGAATGGGACTGAAAGGCCTCACTGGTGGCCCAGAAAGATCAGTGAACACACACAGCACCAGGAACACTTTGCTTTCAGCAGCTGCTTTATCCAACACCCCAAGCAATCACTAAAATCTATTTTCCAGTGATTTAAACTCTCACCCTAAATACTCTGCAACCTACAGCACACAGAGATCAGGAGAAACACAACTGCTGTTGCTACTACTCTAAACCTGGAAAAAAACAGACACCATAAACCAATGCTTTGTTAGTTTTTAGATTTTTTTTTTTTTAATAATTTGGATATTTCTTCTGAATCCATTTCCACTTTGATTTTTCACAACTTCTTTGTGTTCCTAACACAAAAATGTCCTTCACCTCCTTTCTGATTACTGTCAGCTGAAGAACTCCTAAACACAGCTGGCTGTGGGTGGCAGCAGGGGGCTGAATTGGCAGAAAATTTCTGGCTCAATACTGTTATCAACAAAGGCAACTCTCTGAGGCTACCAATGACTGTTTTTTTCATATTTTCAGGGCCAATTTCCTTGTCCCCTTGTAGACAAAAATAACGGTGTAATTGAGCAATAGTTAAATAAGCTACAGATCATATTTGCTTCTTACCTTTGTGACTGCAAAGGGCTCAAGCCTGATAAAACCAGTCACATGAACAAAAGCAAGGCTAATAAAGTCTGAGTAAATTCTTACTCTAATTAGAAAGTCAGAGACAGCATGTCTACAAAAATGGATTAAGAAAACAACATCCTTTGATATTTTCTTGTATATGGGTTTTTTGTGTTGTGATAAGAGGAAGGATTAGCCAAAATAAAAACACCTTTTAAACTAAACCTTTTCTTTCTGTCCTACCCACAGAGGATCTCGTTAATTAAAAAAAAAAAAAGAAAAAAAAAGGCAAGCAACCAAACAACAAAAGTCAACCATCAATTCCAAAAAATGCCATCAACAGACCTTCACCACCCTCCCCTTCTTGCTATCAGGACCAAGAATATTTTGGGAAAGGTTTTTTAAGGACACTTGGGCCACTGGGTTGCAAATATTTGTGACAGGAGTGTCTCCTTAGCCAGGACTGCCTGGGACAGCCTCTGCCCAGCAGAGGTGGATCCCACCTGCCCTCCCTTGCTTGCTGCTGTGGTAAAACTGGGAATAAAGCAAACATCTCTTTATTACAAGAGTAGCCCTACCAGCTTTTACTGCCTACTCCACAGTGCTGGGAAGAATAAAACTATCACAGTGGATAAATGCTATCTACATTGTGTCATATAGGGTAAAAAACCCAAACCACATTATTTGAACTAGGGAACATGCATAGAGTGCTTGCTGAGTCCAGATACCTAGACACAGGTTAAAAAAAAACAAACAACAACCTTTTGAGACACCATTGCCAGTAAACAGCATATTTGGTTTACCCTCATGGTAACCCATCCAGCTTCTGGAATTCAGCATTGATCAGGATGAACCTGACCCATTTCTGGATTTGGACTGGCAGTTGTTTTGAGAGACTGGAGGCTTATCCTCATTAAAATTTTACAGTCTGCAAAAAACATTTTTCTAGTACTCTTTTATTAAAGATTTTATTTTCTCATAATTTGTATTTCATTAGCATAAGGTGAAAGTGTTTCCATAGAAACACTAGGGATATATAATTTCTAGATAATTAATTTTCCACAAAGAACTCACAAAATTATTTCCATATTACAATGCAAAATTCTCCAAAGTCAGTTCACTTATTAATATCACCAAGAGGACATAAAGACTTTGAGCTTCAAATTGTAGCTTTAAAACTTTAAATATAAATTAAGTAGTCTAACATTCCAATTAGAGAAAATAAAAACACAGCAAAATACTAGAAGTGAAAGTAAAAATTACCTTAAGTATAATTTCACTGATTTAGTCATCCAATAGGTCAGTATCAGTACAATGGGTCATATATAATTTGTATATATTCAGATATCTCTAGTCTGTTTTCTACTTTGACTATAAAATATTTTAGGTCTATATATTATTTCTGTAAGCTCAATATTAAGATGATAAGATGCATTAATATTAAATAATTTTTTCTGCTTATTTATCATCCATTCCAGTAAGGTGCTAACATATACCAACTTGGGTAGGATGATTACATTAGAATTAATTCTCCCAGCTATGCTTTATAACAAATAGGAAAAACATCACCTTTAGCAGGGAAAAGTTTAAAAAAGGCAGGGATTCCTCTGAATTGCACTCTCAAAGGAAGCAAAGAGGCAAGATGAACAGGAAAAAAGGAAGAAGAGGTGCTAAAGAAGATGCTGTTTTCCCAGGCTGGGAAGTAAAGAAATCTCAAATAACTTTTGGACTTGAGAAGAAGGGGATTTGGGGCTGGGGAGGAGGTAGGGATATTGTGTGTCTTTCACATGCCATTTCATTTGTTATTTAGGTATTAAACATAATGGTGTTAGAAATCCTGTTATGGTGTTTTGATATTGTTTCTTCATATATGTCACTTTTCTAATGGTGAATATTTCTTCTGTGATTTGCATAGTTGATATTGCACTTGATACCAAAAAACCCTCAACCCCATATACTTATTTATTTATATAGGTAAATGGAATGTGAGGAGCAGCACACAGCACAGATCAGGCCAGTGAACTCAAATGCTGGGGCCAGTCAGTGGGAGGTGGAGTTGTGGGTGTATTCCAGAAATAGTAAAGGGGAGAAAAAAAGAGAAAAAAGGCACAAGCTGAATGAAATGTCAGGCAGATCCCAAAAAAAAGCACTCCCAAGAACTGTGTCACCGACCAGATGCCTACATAAAACTTTTGAGATAAATTGCTCTTCCCTTTCTCAAAAAAAAAATCTGTTTAATCATTATGAGGCGTCTTCCATGGGCCAGATTCTCTTATATGATTTTTGTACATTAACATGAATATTAATTTAAAAAATAAATGAAGAATTGACTCCAACTCCTCTAGGTGAAAACAGAGTCCAAAAATAAGAAAAGGTTGACTGAATGCACAAAGTGAGGTACAGCATCCCAGTGAGGGGAAAAGACCACTTACAAGATGAGGATGACAGGTGGTTTATGAAAGTTTATCCAAAGATACTTTGAAGTGGTAAATGACTGTGTATTCAAAAAGTATGCCCAAGGAACTGGAAACTAAGGCCACAGGCTGCCACAACCCTGAAGGATGTGAGCAGTTACTGTTAAAAAAATTACTGTTAGCAGAAGCTTGATTTGGGCATGAATAAAAATAAGGGTGCTGCTTGCATATGTTAAAGACTTCTTGGCACAGCTGCTTTAAGAAACACAGCAGTTGTGCTTGTTAGAAAAGGACATGAAGTGTGTCCAACACACAGCTGCTGGGTCTGAAAACCCACCAGGCATCCTGCTCCTTGTCAGGTTCTCAGTGTGTGCAACATTACTGAGTATCCCACCCTCACACATCACCTGGCCTGCCAAAAAGAGAGCAACCAGCTGCAACATCTGAGAAAATCCTTCCCTGGAAATAGCAGGTTCAGTATTTGGTCTCAGGCTCCTTCTGTCATATTCTCTCCTTAGGGATAAAAAAAATAAAAGAAAAATGGAAAACATATGTGGAAAAGCTTTGTTTTCTTAAACATTAAAAAAAAAATTCTTTATTTTCAGTCCAATGACTCCTCCATGAACTACATTCCTCATAACCCTCCTTGGGCCTGATTTGTGCTTCATCCCACCTCCTAAAAAACACCATGAAAATTGAACTGTCTAGGTTAAAGCTAAATGTATCCAGAAAGTCAATTTTGAGAACAAAATAATTCAAAGAGTGTAAGTAAATCCACTAGAATTTATTCTATGAAACAGCAGACTCTCAGCCGTATCGTTAACAAATTATTAATAAAGTATGTGATTCTAAAATAAGAGGGATACCATCTGCCATAGCACTATTTTTTTTTCTAAATAAAGCCTGAATTCTTACAGATAAAACTGAATAACACCTTTTATTAAGATTTTTTTAATGTGAGAAGGTGACAGGTCAGGTCAATAAGTTACAGTATGTGTTCTGCCACCACACTTTACACATTGATCTCCAATTTTGTGGGAATGAGTTCAGTAGCCAGCTGAGGCTCCATAAAAAGGAACAAAGATCTGTGCTGATGTCAGGTACATGTGGCACTCGTGTGCTACTTTGTCAGCACTCTGATCCTGATGAAAGCTAACAGACTTCAGCCTTTCAGCTTTGGTAGCAGAGGCCTTTCAGTTTGGATCTGGAGCAGCATTTTCTCTCATCCTTGTCAGGATGAGAGGATGAAACCAGCTGCCCAGAGACAGCAAACTTTGGGGTCCATGGAGTCAGCCAGCTCCCCTGGTATTTCAGACAACAATGGCTTTAGAACAAAGCTTCTACCCTAGATCACTGTGTCCTACTTCAGCACTTGTGGAGCAGTGGAAGACCACTGTGACTCTGTTACAGCAGGATCTCTGGCACAGAAACATTTCTCACTGATCTTATTTCTAGGACAAGAACAGCTGTCATTCCAAACTACTTAAATGCAATTATGATTTTTATGGTAGTTTGGCAGACAGCAGATCTTACCACTACCTCTGAACTTGCAAGTTTTAATTATATGCTAAAGCTTATTGAATCAATGCCTCATAGAATGAAATGGCTAGCACAGAATACTAATAACCTGTCCTTGAAGTCTTTATTAGATTGTTTTCAAAAATTGTGGAAAATTTTATGAGCCATTTCTTTTTTTTGGGGAGGGGGGAGTGTTTTTAGTTCGGTTTTTGTTTTTTGCAAGGCAATTGTCTAGCACTGTAAGTTATGATTAAGTATATGCAGCTGGAATGTTTGCTGCATGTTTGCACCTGCATGTTGAGTAATAAGACCCAAGAGATTTGATAAACCTACAAAAATCACAGAGAAAGGCAAAGGATGACAGTGGATTGCAGAAGAGCCTGCAGGCTTTTTTCTCAAGAGGGTCCAGGACCATGTGGGCATTCAGTTACACAGTAATGGCCTAAATATGAGCATTTTTATTTATGCCAGTCTGTATTCATGCCTCTCATATTATTTAAACATGAAGTAAAAAAAAAAAAAAATTGTCTTTGTTAACAGGAAGTCCTCCAAAGACAGTTACTGAAAATGCATATTATTATCCCGAGGCACCATAACTTCCATATTAATCTCCCAAGAGTGCTCTTGGGAGGGCTGTTTTATGATTATATAAGATGGTTTTTAATATCTTCACAAGATAATAAACAGTGTCAGCTTCTCTCACTGCTTTCGTTACTACGTCTTCAAAAATTAGTGCATCTCCTCTTGATAAGATTTAGAATAAAACCTGAATATTTCCTGAATGATAGGTCAGCCTGGCAAGAGGATATAGATATATAATCAGATAATTACATTATTTCAAAGTATAGTCCTTATGAAAATAGATGAAATATTTAAGACACAGCTCTGTGTCATGTATAAAGACAATCAGGGTGGAAAAAAATTAAAGAAAACACAACAAACTGCCCAACAGTACATTTTGCCTTTTGAGCAGCTTTTTAGCAAGCCACTTCACTATAGTAGTTAGTAACCAGATGGAGGAGCCAAGAGTCTGTTCTTACAACTGGCACACAAAAAAACCCAACATTTCTACATCTATGGAAATATTAAAAAAACCAAAAAGGAGCCCTAAGTAGTCTGAATGTATTGTCATTTCTGTGCTTTGATATTCAAGTCCAAATTAATATTCCGGTCAGATCTTAAGTGTCTAAGTCACTCTGCAGCAAGGCACTGAGAAAATTCCTGATAAAACTCTTAGAAGTGATTATTGAGAATAGCTATTTTTGACAGTTATTCCCAAGAAACTTGTGTTTTTCAGTGAGGATGACCAAAATCTCAGCTCAATTCAAAAGGCTAAATGCATAAATATATCTGCTAAAATCAATACTATGTAAGCATTCAGCAGCTTAAATCAGACACTCAAAACCTAAAAGCTGGCCTGAAAAATGCATTTGGCTGCTCAAGTACATGCTTTATGACATAGCCTTACTCAGGCATCTTACAGAAAAATTACTTTGCAATCACCAGCTTGTTTAGTCAATAGAAGGGGCATTATTTAATTAACAAGCTTTGAGTTGGTACAACTTCTGTAGCACAAAATGTTCCATAAATAAGCCCTCAAGGCCACACAATTCAAACTGTTCCTGACAGAGTAATTTTTTTAACTTACAGGTGTTTAAGCACTGCTCACTGTTGGGAGCCCCCCCGTTTTAGGGTGGTTCCCACACTCACATTATTGCCATGCTCCTGGCACTCTCAAAACCACCTTTCCTGGCCACACACAGGGGTTGTGTGGGTATTCCCCAAAGCACTCTGACTTGCGGGTTTGCCCCACCCCAAATGCCACAGGAAGCCTCCAGACCATTTACAACACAGACAACCTCTACATCCAGCTGGGGCTCCTGCCTGCTAAAAACCTGATGTCAGCCAACCCTTTTTATGCAAACAACACCTCCTTACCACACACATGTCCACAACCCTGCATCTCAACCACTTTCTTCTACATGTACACTCTACTTAAAATAATGCAGCCAAAAGCACCCAGACAAATCTGCTGACACACTACAGCTCTAAGCAAAGCACAACAAAGAATTAATTCACTGCTTCCCCTGGGCAGGCAGGTGTTCAGCCACCTCCAGGACAGCAGTGCCCCATCACGTGTGATGATGACTTGGGAAGACAAACACCACTCCAAATGTCCCCCCTTCCTCCTACTTCCCTCTGCTTTAGGTACTGCACATGATGTCTTATGGTCTGGAATATCCCCTTGGTTATTTGGAGTCACCTGTCCTGGCTGTGTCCCCTCCCAACCTTCCATGCACCTCCAACTTCCCTGCATGGCAGTAGAGGAAGGAGAAAAGCCTTGGTTCTGTGTAAGGTCTACTCATCAATAACAAAAACATCTTTATTACCAATCCTGCACAAATCCAAAATAAAGCCCCATAACAACCATTGGGAAGAAAGTTAACTTTGCCCCAGCCAAAGCCAGCACACCAGTATACTCTCAGACCTAGGGCAGGAACTGAAATCAGCCAGAAAGCAAGACTAGGATTGTTTCCTGGTGGCAATAAGATGCCTCTTATCAGAGCAGACCTTATCTCTGTGCTATACTGTGACTCCAGAGGCCCTTTACCTGTCTCTCAACTCACACCTCAACTCACCTGAAAGTTTTAGCCACTACTTTTTTATGGTTCAGAAAATCCTCTTTTAGCAGCTGTACAGCTTTCTGTGTGTGGCAATGGGTGACCCTTCCTGGGGGTGGATAGTGTCATTACTTGAGCTCAGCAGCAAGCAGCAAATTCCCTGCCACAGGATGAAGAGCTCCCTGTAGTACTGCTCAGTGTGGGCTAGCTTTTAGAGTTACAACTTACTAAAAGCCTTTGTAATGAGAGAAATATGGTTGTGATAGTCAATAGGAAACTATTTTACACGCGGTAACAGTTTAAATTATTTCTGCTATTGACATGCATTTGACCAACAGTAACAACTGACCGCTGCTGTACTTCTTTGCCAGGTAGAGATGAGGACCCTGCTTTGCTAATAGAAGATATTTTCCTCTAGGAAACAAGATGTAAGCCTTGCCTTACCTTGCAAGCACTGGTGGTGAGTGGCTGAAATTAGGCAGAGCTGCAGGTTCCATCATGCTGGACCTCTTTTTTGTGGCAGCAAAACATGTAAAATTTTTATCCTCAATGGGTAACACCTAACAAAGCCATAAGACACTGGAAACTGTATCTTACCATTAGACATGTTCAATATTAGGGACACTGCACAAAACTATTCCTCTCACTGTCAGCAAGGAAGTACAATAGGAAAGGAGGGACTTTCTGAGACTGCTTAGGATAACTTTTGCTAGATTAATTTTCAGAGCACCATTACAGCTGATTACTGAATCCTAACAACTGGGGCTCATTCGCAATTCCCCCTCCCACTTTGTCCCCAAGATTTCTTTCAGAAAGTGTGGTTTTCCTGTAATCCATAGGAAAGTAATACATAGAGAAGAGCTTATCTTTCAAACTGTCAATTTTTTTTCACTTTTTAGGCAGTCTAATCAGCTTTTTCACTTAGAATGAAATTTGCTTCCACTATTTGCTATCTTAAATATATATGCATACTCACATAAATAAATATATATGCACATGTGCTTTGCACTACTTTCTTCTATCTACACTGAAAAGTCCAGAAAAAGCAAGAAGACAGGGAATACCAAAAAATGGTGATTTGAAGTAGTACTAAAATTTGGCTGAAATTGCGCTTAGGTATGAGGTATAGCTTTTTCCTAGGAGGAAAAAAAATTCCCCAGGT
Organism: Rhabdornis inornatus; assembly: GCA_013397075.1. Taxonomy (NCBI): domain Eukaryota; kingdom Metazoa; phylum Chordata; class Aves; order Passeriformes; family Rhabdornithidae; genus Rhabdornis; species Rhabdornis inornatus. Next base: position 2,546,002 of record VWZS01004200.1, read on the forward strand.
ATATCACTCTAATTGAAACTACACAAAAAATATGCGTAATACTTGTACGACAGAGTTGGACACTTTCCTTCTGGGGAGAACTACACACAAGTATGGACAGATGGGAAGAAGGCACCCTGCACCTATCTGTTTATCTGTCCATCTGCCTGTGTTGGCCTCCTTCAGTGCCCAGAGATCACTCTGTGAAGGACTGAATTTAATCTGACCCTTTCTCCCCTCTCTCAGACCTGTTCTCCCAGTACCACCAGTTAACAAAAGATCATAATTCCTTCATTTCTTCCTTTTCCTTACTGCTCTCACAGCACTTTTCTGTCTCAAGGCCATCAGCAGCATTATGCCCTAATATTTAGTTAAGTTTAAAATACAATTGTATTTAGGTAATAAACAGTGAAGAAACAAAAGTACAGAAAATAATTATGGATCAGATCAGTAGAGAAACATAAGTTTTGGATTAGGCTCCTGTAATTATTTCCAACCTTGCACATCTGCAAAAGAAAAACAAGCAGTGATCAATTCTACTTGGTGTGGGTAAAGCTTTTTGAACTTGTTTTGAACAGATGTGTCATTATTACCTTAATTATTGTGGCTGGGTAGAGCACCTATTCCCAAACTGCTTTCAAGCTAATAGCCTTTGTTCCACTTATGTCTATTAGCATTATAATTTCTGCACCCTGGGAACTTTTTTACTATTTCTGAAGGTCTTTTTTCTTCCCAGATTCAGACTGAAATCAATCACAGATGTAGTCCCAGTGTATATTCTTTAAACAGAATCTGCCATACTACAAGTTGTTACCTTGATTTCAATGGGGCTGTGCTAAGTGCTTGTGGTAGTGAAAAATTGCAATTGTTTCAGGAGGATTATGTCTGTGCACTTAGAGTAAGAAGAGAGGTAACCCCCTTGTGCTGCCACAGATGATTGCAAAGCCAATGCAAAAAAATCATGTACAGATGACTGACATTAGCTTTAGCATAAGAGGATGCTCCTGAAATCATTTGAATCAGGCTAGAGATGGAGTACTTTGACCTAGATTTGGAATACCCCAAAACCCAGATGCAGAATTCATATTTCATGCCTTTGTTGGGTTTTCTATTAAAACAGAAATTCAAGCCTTACCCTAAATATTGGTCCTGTGTCTTTTGCTTTTCTAACACAAAGTTTGTGGATAAGGTCTTTCTGAAAAATAGAAAGTATTTTGCTCAAAAATGAAAGGTACAAAAAAAAATTAAATAAAAAAAGAGAGCAATTTACTTAACTATACAAAGGATAATTTCACAAAAATGCCATTAAAATGCCTTGACTGAAATCACTCTCAGCTTATGCAATTGTAAGTGAACAGGTGATTTTGTGAAAAATGGTACACAGAGAATGCATAGACAAATACATCTCAACTTTAAATGTGTGATACTTCCACTGGCAATTGGGGACCAGGTAATCAACCACCATGTAAGTTGTCTTTAAGGAGATCTGCTGCTAGTTTTTGACATGATGCCTCTGGAAATAATTAGCAAGCCCTCATAAATGATGTTACAATATATAAGTGCTGACAAACCCTGAAGTATACAGTAAGTCTCTTTAAAAAACCAAACCATAATGAATGATGATCACCTACAATATGAATTATAGATTCTTTGCAAGTTATCCTGATTCATGATTATGCAGTGCTTCAGGGTCTGCTGCTACATTTACATTTTTACCATGAGCCTTTTTGGTTTGTATCATCTTGAAATATAGATTAAAACTCCACAGTCAGATGATTAATTAAGTCTAAAAAAACCTTGTGTGTCTAATCTTCACGTACTGAAAATGAATGCAAAGTTTGCCCCAGATGAATATCCAGCTCTGAATTTCACTCAGACCCTAAGACTTCAGGATTTTTGTTTGCACAAAAAGTAGAGTTCCTGAAATATCAGCTCCATAATTTAATTTTCTCAGTGAGAAAACAAATGTAATTGTATTTTGATATGAAGTCAATATGTTTCAAAATTCTTCAGATGTAAATTTTTATCTGAAAAAAAGCCCTTCACCAAATTGTGGATCACTTACTGGAAAACTGAGTGAAGGACAGGAAACTTAAGATTAAGACAAGAATTGACCAGTCTCTGTCCAAAAGTTCCAAATGGGCATTCAGAGAAATCATAATATAATAGAATGGCTTGGGTTGGAAGGGACCTTAAAGATCCTCCAGTTCCAACACCCCTGCCATGGGCAGGGACACCTTCCACTAGACCAAGTTGCTGAAAGCCCCATCCAGCCTGGCCTTGAACACTTCCAGGGATGGGACATCCACAGCTTCTGTGGGCAACCTGTTCCAGTGCCTCAGCACCCTCACAGTAAAGAATTTCTTCCTCATCTCTAATATAAACCTACACTTTTTCAGTTTGAAGTCATTCCCCCCTTGTCCTGTCACTTCATGCTCCTATAAAATGTTTCTGCATCTTTATTGTTGGCACCCTTCAGGTACTGGAAGGCTGCAGTTAGGTCACCCCAAAGCCTTTCTTCTCCAGGTTGAACAAACCCAATCCTCGCAGCCTTTTTTCATAGCAGAGGTGCTCCATCCCTCTAATCATCTTGGTGGCCTCCTTTAACCTCACTCCAACAAGTCCAGTCCTGTGCTGGATCCCATGTTCAGTGTCTGGGCTGTGTGGCTGCAAAAGCTGATAACAGAAGCCATACTGCCTAGCACAAGAACAAAGGGGTTTTAACTCTTTTGGAGAACTGAATAATGTGGCTGAATAATGAAACAGTGATATGTGTTTTCCAACACCTTGTTTGTGCAGAGAAAATCTCTCTTCTGATAAATTATTCAAAACATAACTGCTAACCTATTTAAGTTTGAAAATATGTGTACTGTAATCAGGAATCATGTTTCTCAGCTGTCTGAACATCTACACTTCAAATCTGGCATTCTCTAAAGTGCCTACCCAGAACAGTACAGGAAGATAACAGTGTCCAGTGAATCACTCTCATCAGTAAATCTTTCAGAGTTCTGGGGCAGTGTGTCAAAGAAATCTAGAGGTTTCCTAAATATAGAAAAATCTATTTAAGTATAACTTGCAGAAAGTGTCTGAAAATACTTCCAACGTGTGCAAATCTTTTCATTGTAATTTTAAGTGTGACAGCTGCTCCGTTCGTGTCAAAGGGTTAATTAAATTTCTTCAATAATTTATCAAGGTTAAAGATTTTCTCTAAACAAACACTGCTTGTGTGGAACGAATTAAATATTCATTCTGCTTTTCAACATGTAAGATTAAATAAGCTGTGACATTTTGCAATTTTAATTTATGGTGCATTTTCCAGCATCTTCACACTAGTTTCATTTTTCAGGAGACTCAAACATTAATACAGAAATCATGTGAACAGCAGTTGTATGTAATGTACCCTTTTTCCTCTGCCATTAAACTTAGAAGCAATTGGAGTGCTCCAGTGTTTGGACCAGAAGTACAGTATTAGTGATTAGTGTTAAAGCACAATAATATGCTTAGTTAAGGCAATCCCTAAACCACATTATTTATTATGTATATTAGAGAAATGCAATCTAAAATTGACACATATGACTTATTGGGATTTTTCCCTTTTGGTGAGGAGGTTTTAGGTTTTGGTTTTGGCACCCAGAGAGGAGGTTTAGGTTGGACATCAGGAAGAGAGAGGATTCCAGCCAGAGTAAGGGTCTTTTCAAGATTATGGGATTGAAATACTGTCCTTATGACCTCATGTGGTGGAATGTATGTGCTTTACACTGAGAGTCTCAAAAGTGGGCACTATCTGTGTGCCTCTGTTCATGGATATTTAACATACATACATATGTTAAATAGGAAAGCTGAAAAGTCCTCACTGCTTCTGGAATCTGGGAACTGTTCTTTCAGCACATCAATGGTTTCATTTTCTGGAAATCCATGTTGTGGATACACAAATAAACAGCAATTCTTGATTTCACTCTCAGTAAAAATAAATAGTTATGTCTTGTATGTGCTCAGCTACTACAACAAAGGTCATGATTTGAAAAAGAAAAAAAATCCATGAGAAACCAGTTGTGGTGCTAAAGAGTTTGAACACTATGCAGTAAACGAGTACAAGCTACTCTCTGGATGGGGCAAGCACAGCCCCTCCATCCAGGTGATCCATTTGTCCTGGGGCAGGGATAGGGAGTCAGTGAACAGAAGCACCTGACTATCAAAAAAAGTCTGTTCTTGCACTGAACAGCAGAGAAATAATTGAAATATTGAGCAGTTGCTCCCAGAATGAGCACTGTCGATTCTGCTGGCTGCTTCCAGCCTACACCTCTGCCTCTGGAGCTCTGTGTAGGTGGAGAAGGTGCCAAAACAAAGATGCTCAAAGAAACTTTTGTGCTGGGGTTCTTAACAAGAGCATATACACACTTTCTATCTTCAGCAAAGTCATTTAAAGTTCATCTTTTCATTTCACTCCCTGGCCTCTAAAAGCCAGGCCCCCAGATGCCATCACCCAGGACTGCACTGACAGAGGCGTGACTTGGCAGAAGGTTTCGAACCTTTGGCTCCACTAGGGAGATTACAGTAATTTCAGCTAATGGAATAATGGATAGCAATCTTAGCTTGTCATTCTCAGTCTGAATCAGTGCTAGAGAGGAGTGAACACTTTACTGGTTTTTTCACAGATATTTGTGAGAGCAGAGAAATGATGATTCCCAGTTCATTTCCATGCACTTGATTGAAGCGTGCCCTCTTAGAAGACTCAGTTTTCCCTGCTGATTCCCCTTTCTTCCCTCTCTTCTCAAATTATCTTTTTTTTGCAGCCTTGTGGCTTAGCTATTTCATGGTCCTCATTTCTCACTCCTTAACCTCAGTTTGCTCAGTAAACGGCAGTTCAAATCAGCTGCAGATTACACCTGAACTGCACTTTTTAAAAGTCCTAAAAGCAAGCAAAATTTGGACGGAATTTCAGAAGAAAAAGCATAGAACAAACACCTACCTAATTTAATGTAATTTGCAGACAAGAAGTAAGTTTTTTTTTTTATTCTACGGAGTACAAACTTGGTATTTTTCTTAACTTTACAATTATTTCAGCTTAAATTTTTTCTAAGCCATTTAAACTACCCAGAAGCATTTAAACATAATTTAGAACTAACACCTGAATGGCAGCAAAGCTTGAAGCAAGTGAAAAAACTTACTACAGACAATAATTAGCACCACTGCTTGAAATTTGATTGATTCTGATTTTTGTGTTAACAGCAAATGAAAAAACAAAACAAAACAAAACAAAACAAAACAAAAAAAAAAACAAACAAAACAAAAACAAAAACAAAAACAAAACAAAACAAAAAAAAAACCCAAACCAAGACAAAAATACTTATGTAGGAAGTCCTAGAACTTTCTAAGTAAACATTTTTAAAATTTCCCAGGATCAATTTTCATTCATCCATGAAGACCCAAGTCCTAGAATAGTCGGAAATAAAAGGGATTTTGGGAAGTTTATGAAAAAAATTACATTGATCAGGCCAATGGTACTTGTGCCATTTTTATGAAAAGTTAGTAATCAGAAGATTAATTAAGTTGTATAAATATATTCTAAGTTATCTCTCCAAATTTATAGCTATATCTGAATTATAAGATTCAGAAAAATGCACTACATGCCCTCCTCCTAATCCTCCCTATGTATGTATTTGATTTTGATTAAACTTATCTCATTTCTCTCTTTCTCTATTTTTTTCCTCATTTTTCTTCTTTTTCCCTTGCTATCACACAACCTCTTTTTAGGTCATGCACTTTCCTGGACAGAAAGCATATGTCATTGCTTTGTGTCATACCTGTACAACCTCCAGGTGAGTGTGTTCATGTTCTACTGCAAATCTGTGCATTAAGCTAACAAAGGTTATAATTAGATAAATAATAATAGAATGACATATTGCAGATCCCTTACTCACAGTGCTGAACAATTACTCATGTGAGCTGTGCCATGAAATCCATCACCAACTGCATGACTCCTGCAAAAAACTGAGCAGTGAGGACTTCAATCTGGTCCATTACCGTTATGCAATGTAGCACATTTGTGTAAATTGTTCTAATTCTGAGGTCTTTTTAGAACAAATGTCTCTTTGAATACACTCTGCTGCAGTAATGGATCAACTGCCAAGCTGTGAAACCCCAGCAGGAGACAGTACACCAGCCAATATGAGGGGATGTATACAGTATCTAATTAATTCTAATGTTTCCCTATGTTTAATCATCCAGGTCATCAACATCCAAATATTTGAGTGTAAGCTTCAGCCTTTCCAAGGGATCTGCAAACACATGACAAATAGCAGTGACTGTTCTAATCGTCCCACATTACAGATGATGTATCTACAAGTGACTTACATCCATTTCCACACCGCCTTCCCACACTCCTGGGAGAGAAGCTGCCGTGCTAGATGGAATCACATAGGATGGTTTAGGACAGAAGTTGAACAACATCTTAGACTATCCACATAAAAATTGTCACTTAGTCATACAGCGAGATATGAACAAGATCTCTCCCCTACCCTGTTTGAGCCTCTTCTAACTTTGGTGTTTCTGTGTCCATGGTGGCACGTCCTTCTCTCCTGCTCCAAGACATCCCTGATCAGGCAGCCAATGATGGTCGTCATCCTTGGCCACCTTTGCTGTGTTTTTTTCTGATCATAAATACTCTTCCTCAAATGTGCCTGATGGGTCACTATCTTTAAAAGTTTGAAAATGACAACAACATATATTAAAAGCAATTTGTTTTCAAACAGAAAATATCAGAGCTAATCAATGCACTAAGATGAATAAACAAAAATACCAGGTACTGTTTTGGTCTCTGGTATGCAAAAAAACCAAAAAAGGATGTGGACAGGCTGGAGAGGGCCTAGAGAAGGTTCACAAAGATGATCAAAGGACTGGGGAGCTGTCATATGAGAAAAGGCTGAGAGAACCAGGTTTGCTCACCCTTGAGAAAAGAAGGCTTAAGGGAGACCTTATGACCATGTTCCAGCATTTAAAGAGGGGCTAAAAACAAGATTGAAACTCCCTTTCTACAGGAGTCACATGGACAAGGCTGAGGTGTAATGGGTAAAAGCTGCTCCGGGGGAGGATTCTGATTGGACAAAAGAGGAAAATTTTTCACTATGAGGAAAATCAGCCATTGGATTAATCCCCAGGTAAGTGATTCTGCAGTGTTGGACACTTCTGAGATTCAGCTGGACAGGGTGCTGGGCCATCTTGTTCAGACCATGCTTTTGCCAAGAAAGGATGGACCAGACGATCTCTGTGGTTCCTTTCAATCTGGTAGTCTCTCATTCTATGAATAAATTTGCATTTAAAAGAATGCTTTTCATGTTAGAAACTGGTCATCAGTTATTTTACTTTATTTTATTTTCATAATTGTTTGCTTGAAAATAAGTGTTTTGTCTGTCACAGGTTTTTTGGAAAGAAGCTGTGACTCAGAGTGTGGAGGGATTTTTTCAAGAGGAGTAAATCTGCTGGATGGCTTTTTGGGCTGGATCCATCATTGCCCACACAGTGCAGACCAAGGGCATGTCATTATTTTGGACTTTCAATTTTTACTACAGCTAACAGTTTTCTGAATGTGCTTTACACTTTCTCATAGTGGTAACTATTCTCAGAGAAATTACTCCGTTGTGCCACCAATACAGTGCAGATGCCGATGTGTGTTTGAACAAGAAATGTGAACTGATGATTTGGGAAAGGAGAGTACAGGAATAAAAGCACACTCTCCCAGACCCCAACACTTACTATCAGGTATTTCACAAAATTGAGGAGGAAAGGAAGAACAAGGAAAATTAGAGGAAAAATGACAAACTTGATAATTTAGGATTTCAAAATGCAAAAGAAAGAAAAAATCCCAAAGTACTTAATTCCTGCTCACAAGCTTGCTTACAAAACATCTAAGAGATAATTAAATGGATTTTACAGTGAGCTAATAGGGATTTGACATTGGCCTAGTATAAAAAAAGGGCAGTACCTGCTACTCCTATTGCCTGCCTTCTGTTGGCTTGGAGTCATCTTGCAGCTGGGAGGAGAATAAAATGACTCTGCTTATGCCAGTGCCAGCTGAGTCCTATGACAATTTGTTGTTACATTGACATAACACAGTCATGAAATGTCTGGTGAGATTTGGAAAACAGATGGAAGACTAAGTGACACAGAATAAAGATGCACTCTAGCTGTGTCTTTACCTCCAGCTAAGGAGAAAATACTCCATTGATTCTCAATGAAGTATCAGAGTCAGGGAGAGACAGCTCCGAGTTAGAAACTCATAAGATTGCCAAGGGCCTGGGAACGCATCTAGAAGAAAGAGCAGTGAATAATTGTCTTATACAAGACAAGATCAACTACATTTTCAACAGTAATTTATAAAATGGGTACCCTGGAAGACCAACAAAGGCAACTCAGCAACTCAAATAGTCAAAAAGCAATCAAATATCAGAATATACACACATGCATCTAACAGAATGGTGATAATTTAAAATCTCCCTCTTTGCTGACTGTTAGACAACCCAGAATTTGTTAAATGAACTCCTGTCTGATTTCATTTCCCAAAGGACGTACATTTGAGAAGTTCTATCTCAATTGTCAAAAGTTCTCTACATGCAGAAAGGCCCATGTAGACAAAGCAATTGACCCTACCTGGCCATTTTTACACTGCTTTTGCACCAACACGTGCTTTCTTTCAGCTAAAGTGAATATTATCTCCCAAGCCACTGTTCTAAAGCAAAAGAATTTCAGAGAATGCATTGCCCAAATGACCACTTGAACTGCTGAGGTACTTTGATCAGGATTTACAGCCATGGAGTCTAGTTCGTGATCTCCCTCTCCATTCAGATGTTGGTACAATATGCATTTAAGGAAGCGAAATTAGATTATACTCTGGAAATGGAACCACTTCTCACCAGAACCCAGAACCGGAAAACACCGATTGTGCATGGGCATTTAGAGCTATGTGGAAAAAATGCCAGTTTCTCTGCTTCTTTTTTCTAAAGTCACATACAACTTTCTTTTGTTGAATAAAAGAGAAAGGACAACAGGGTATAGCAATTTATTTTAAAAGCCATTTTTGAGAATATTGTGAATTTTATTTTAAAAACCTTGTGGTTTTGGTTTGGGTTTTCTTGTTACCAATGTATATATATTATTAAATGCTTCTTTTATATTTATCAAAAAGTTTGCTAGTATTTTTAAAATTTCTTGGTAATTCCTTTGATCTTTTTTCATATCAGATATATGAGAAGTGGCTACACAACAAATCCCTTTGCCTTCAGAACAATAGCATAAATAATCCTATTAGCTAGTATAAAAAAAGTTGGGTAAATGAACAATTTAGTTTGGTATACTAAAAAACAGGCATGGGCTATGTGACTGGAAATCTGTTTATAGTCTTTATCAGCCAGAACACATATTTGCAGGGTACACTGCACATGCACAGCAAGTGCACTCTGAACATGTAATTAATGATCTGCAGCACAGAGGCCTGCAATGCAGAAGAAAAGGAAGCAGAGGTGACTGGTGCTTATGGCAGTGATTGGCAATGAAACAAAGAACTAAGATTTGGGGTGAAACACGTCCTGTTCTTGAGCTTTCTCAAGCAGGCATACAGAAGGCAGTGAAGGGAGGACAAAAACACAATCCCTTTTCCTATTCAGCTCTACATAAAAAATGGCAATCACACGAGCAGAGAACACTTGCAGCTGATTCAGCTCATTCATCAGTCCTTGCTTGGGCTTAGACCCAACTCTAACTGAAGTCAAGGGGAGTATTTCCTTTGCCTTCTGTGCTGAAATGGATTGAGTCTTTCAAAGTCCTCTGGGAAAGCAGAGAGCTCTCCTTTAGCCAAAGTGGAAAGTGCTCTTTCCTCAAGCAGCAGAAATGCTAAAGCAACTGCATGTCTGGCATCTCAAAGTGGGCTGGCAGAACTGGTATTAGCTTCCCCCAGAATGCTGCACCTGGAAAGAAGCCACAGTAAAATGGGAAGTTTATCATTCCCAAACATGCAGTTCTGTCTATTAAACTTCATATAAAATGAAGCAGTTCTCTCCTGCTCTCTTCTCTACCTGCATGAGAACAGTGAGGCAGAGCTCTCTGGTGGCTTTCATGAGCAGGAACTGATTGGGTGCTTTTTAAAAGGAACTAAAAGAAAGCAAAAAACCAAACAAAACTGGACTTTATTTAAGGCAATTATTTTCAAAGCTCAATTTCTTTTATAAATTTAAGAAGAAGCAGATTCTATTGCACAATATTCATTTCACACATGACTCTGAATAGTATTTGGGTTTTTTTTCTGAAGTTCCTTGCTTTCACCACAAATCCAGTTTCACTCCTCAGTTCAGTCTCTCTCTGACTCTACACAGGCAATTGTTTTTCTCAGCTGCCTTACTTGCTACTGAAATGCCTGAGGGGGTCTTTCCACACTAACCCCAGCCCCACAACAAAAAAAAACAAACAGGTGAGACTTCCATAGGTTTGAAGATCTCTGACTTTTTTCCCAACAAAGCTAAGAGCCAGTATTTGGAATTGCTTCTTCTTGCTGGCAAAAAACCCTACTTTTTCTGAAACAAGGCTTCTATTTTTTCCCTCTCTCTGCAGCAATACCAAAGCACTCACAGGCCATTTGTGAACATTTTGTTCAAGGGCTTTCATGTGCACCAGTGTATCAGCTAGGTGCAATCAGCATTCCAACACAGACTTGCAGAAAATACCCTTTCCATTAACCTTTTAAATGTGACAGTCATTTGTACAAATTGAAATCCATCATTTTAGATTGTGGTGGGATTTTTTGTAACTGAGACAAAAGTCTTTTTGCTCTGGCTCTACTTACATCTGACAATGTGCCCTTTAATTCCCCTCTGGAAACCAGGTATATCTACAGCTCTCTTGACCTTATTAATGCCTCTAATTTTCTGTAGTTTACACCAATCTGGTGCTGCTATTTTTCTTAGCTCACATTTAGGTGATCTCCAACCTCATATATGACTCAAGGATTTTTCCTCCATGGCCCTTCCTCCCTCATTCCTGCCAACACGGGAGATGGCTTTGGAGGGGTGACTCGTGGTTAACTCTTGGCACCATCATAGTGCAAGCATCACTGTGGATAAGCTGAGAAGCTTTTTTACTTTCTACCCCATTTCAAATGTGAAGAGGTCCAGGGAAGAGAGACAGGTTTGTCTTACATAATGTATTTTCTCTGGAAAAAAAAATTCATTTACATTATTTAATTTAGTAGCATAATTTTACTGATTGGCAGGGAAAACAATCTCAAAGGTGAGTTTGTCACTCCTGTCTTAGGTGGTCAAGACAACAATGCTGCAGAATCTTAGTAATTGAATTAGAAATGTTACAGAACTGACGGATCTTTGATAAGAACCAAAAATAACATTGTTTGGAGTGAAAGTGGCCAATGAGAAGTACATTCTTTGCTTGGCCTGAAATTGTAGTTATGAGTGTATTGATGGAAGTCAAAGACATTCAATATGTCTGTGTAAGAGGCTGAAGAAACTGAGACTTGCAACTGCACGTCAGTCCTGACATCCACACAGATGGAGGGCTTGGGGAACTGCATGACATTCCTGAGTGGCACTACTCAGGTCATAAAGGGAATTAGGAAGGACAGAAAAGATTGGCAGAATAAACACAAGCTCTTCAGAAACAGAACATACTATGGAAATCCTGACCACATCAGAACTTTTAAGAACAAGCCATAATTGAGCCACTAAAATGAGTCACAGCCCTACTTAGCACTTCTGCTGTGACAGGACATGGAGTCTCTTTTCCCATGCTGGATCTTCCTGATGAGCTCTGGCAGAACAGAATGACCCAGAGGAAAAGTAAAAAGCTGCTCTTAAAGCAGGAGAAGGCATCTGACCAGCTGAAGCCCTGCTTTCCAGTGGATACAATGCACTACCAAGCTTCTGCAGTCTGGCTGGGTCTTGCATCTCAGGTCAGATGGAGGAGTGTCTCCAGCAGAGACCCAAATATACAGTGAAACTTTTAAAGATTAATTCCATTATATAAGCAGCCCTCATTGTAAGTTCATGATCCTTGGCCAAAGAAATGTGATTTCTTTTTCAGAAGAAAGACAATTTTACCTTGACCACATGACCTGGGATGGGGAGAATTTCTAATGACCCCCATGACAATTCCCTTTCCCGAAATGAATTGGCTGTACTAAACTAGTGGCGAAGTCTTGACTCTCTTGTGAAACAGCTGCTGTTTCCAAACCTATGTCACTCTTGGGTTAAGAAGGGCAAAAGATCTCATAGTCTCACTGGAATACACAGTAATGGAAACCTTCAAGGGCTGAAAAGAAACCTGAAGTTCTGCGTCTGAATTTCATCTCATTCGCATTAAGGATTAGGGCTAATGCTTTGTGGTTTGGAGGGAATGGAAAGCCTGAGGGTGGTGATAGCTTTGGACAGCAATGGCTTAGTTCTTCAGAAAAAAAAAAAAATTCTCTGCCCAGAAGGAATTGTTACATTGATAGGCTATGAAATGGGCAGTGATTAACTTTCTTAAACTTGTTTGATGTTACTTGAGTAGTGTTATTTTGGGATAGTAATGTGTAAAAATCCTTTAACACAGATGCTGCTGCTTAGATGAAATTCACTAATTGTATTTGTTACACTATTTTACTTGTCATGTGTTGTTCAGAGTAACATTATTTAAACCTCTATCAGGATATTGAGCCATACGGTGATATAGTGAGTTGAGTAATTCCTACTAAAGCTGGTGAGTGGGCAGTGCTGCTTCTAAGATTGGCAAAGATATGAACCAGTTAACAATTAACAGGAATTATCTATAGAATCTGAATGCTGTTATAATAATGCTGTTGTGCTGAACACATCACAAGCTGTCACAAGTAACACAGAAAATACACATTCAGAAGCATGATGAAGGACTACATTGAATTTTCCTAAGGGGTATGTGCAAGGAGTTAAATGAGAAACACCCAAAGAGTGATGAAAGACAAGTTGTTAAGGGAACATCAAGGAGTATGGTCCTTAGAAAAGGCTTGTGGTGATAATGGTGGGGCAGATGAGGGACATTCTACTATTGGAAATCTCCTTCATTCAGGAAAAAGTATACATAGATTGAATTCAGTTGAGGAAGACTGCCAAACCACATATGGATTCACTATTACTGCAAGAAGTTTAATTTCTCTATGATGGATAAATAGTCCTGGTTCCCAGTGATGTGAAGGTAGATTCATGTGACCCTTACTTGCATCACACAGTCTTATTGTATAAATAACCAAAACTATCCCAACCAACCTTGATGTAGACAATTCAACATTAGTTATTGGATTAATGGGTGAGATCTCAAGGAATGCATATGGAGAGAGAAACTCAGGTTGTTCTCATAACCTCCTTCACTGGCAGGCTCTGCCTCCCAGCATCCAGCTGTGAATCCAAAAAGACTCAGAAAATGGTCCCATCTAAATAAATATTTAAGATCAACTTTTAAACACATTCTTGAAACATTCTATTAATTGTTGATAGACTAACACGGTCCTAGGTAGTTTCCTGAATCCAGCTGAGGTGGCTGATGCCTACTTTTCATCTTATGAATCTGCCTGATCCCAGGGGCTCTCTATTTCAGCTTTCCCTGAAAGCTCATCTGCAAACACATTCCAAAGGAAAATTCAAAATTTGGTTCTTTCTTTGATTCACTACAACCCTTATTCTTTCTCTGATAGAATAATGGATATGAAAAATTTAACTGCCACCCCACTTGACCCTTTCAATCTCTGCTCCTGTTCCAGATTCATGACTTAGCCCTATGTGGAAAGCAAAATTTTTGTTTCAATGAGGGCGTGAAGATTTATGAAATCTGTTTTAAAATGGAAATTCTACCATTCCAAAATTTTCCAGAAAAGAGATATGAGTGAAGGCATTTTCTTTTGAGTTGAACAAAAATGCTTCAAAAAAGTTGCTTTTAAAAAAAAATAATTATTACTAACATTATAAAATCACATAAAGTAACAGTGTCAAGCAAGGTAAAATTAAAAATAAGCATTTAAACATTTTTCTCACATTCTTCAAATACTTTTTTTTTGTCTTACCTAAACTACACCAAGAGACTGTATTTTTTTCCCAAAATATCTTATCATGTATGATAGCCTAAGCAGATTTAGGTAGAAACATTTCCTAGTTCACTCTGATTCTGTGAATTATCACAGAAACTTGTGACAGGATTAAAAATAAGGACATTAAATTCTTTCAAATCTACAACAATAGGACAAATGCCAGAACAGTGTTTCGCTTAAGCTAATAATATCAAATATACCGCATTTGTATTCTAATACAAATACGAAGGAGCTGCTTAAAAGATCTTCTTTTAGCAGCTGTGCTCCCTGGCAGTGGGTGACCCTTCCCTTCCTTTCTCAGCATCCCTCGGCTGTCCCGAGGATGCTCGGCAGGGATGCTCCCAGCGGAGCTCAGGGATGGATGGCGCGGCTCCCAGCGCTGCTCCCGCCAGGTGAGGGCACTCACATCCCTTAATGAAAACCCAGCAGCTGGCACCTCGCGAGAAAACCAGATTGGCCGCCCACACATACAGCCAGAGGGATCCTGTTTGGCCTGAGCTTTGTGTGTAGCAGAGGGGGGGAAAAAAAAATCAGAAACAAGGAAAGGGAAGAGCCTGTTTCATGAGCGTCATTTTTTGTGGGCTTTGTCTCACGCAGCCCGTTCTGTTTGAACATCAGCCGCTATCATTTTGGCGGAAGCGGGGGCACTGGGATAATATCCATATTTATGTGCAAAACCAACATGGAAATGCAGTCATCTTTGTCCCGATGCAGTGAAAGACTGTAACATCTGCATATCAATAGCCACAAATTTGATTCAGTTCTCAGGAGTGTCATTCCAGAGAAACTCAAGGCAGGAAAGGGGGGAGTTTTCATGTCTCTTTTTGCTATGGCGCTGGTTTGGGTTTTTTCATATTTTCAATCAAGGAGCCAAATTCAGCAGAGCAGATGAGGATGGGGCAGAGCATATCCACCTGGGTCAGAAAACCTCCCTGTGCTCTCAGAGAGGGATAGGAAACTCACCTTTGCCTCTGGTGAAGGAGAAAACAGATTTACTTGTACCTCCATGGGAATTTAAAGGCAGCTGCTGCAGTCTGTTAGCTAGGTTAGCTTCTCCAGAGACAGTGCTGAGTCTGGATCCCTGGGGAGTGGAGGAATGAGATCAATGAGTGCAATACCTGCTTGCTGCAAACTGTGTGCTGGCCCTTGAAATCTCCTCAGCTCTATGACCCCTTTAATTGCCTGGGCTCCTGAATAACACAGGCATTAATGAATATCCCTGTCCTCAACTTCATCAGAATGACTGTGACATTCATTTTGAAAGAAACCCAGTATTAAAAAGTTATACATCCTGTGCTTTTATAAACATCAGCTATTGGTAACTATCAGAGACATGGCCTGGAAAAGTACCAGATGCTCAAAGGGAGCTCTTAATTTCTTCATCTTTCTTCAGCAAATCCACAAGTGTACCAGGAAACTAGCATGGGCTGACAAAGGCATTGTGGGCTTGCATGATACAGTAAAACATCTGCTTCCAGGCTGTCAGCAAGATGCTGACTATGAATGCACAGGAAAGAAAACAAGTGCCACAGGTGCTGTAATGTTCAGATGCATGAGAAATATTTTAATGTATGGGAAATAGATCAACAGACCTGTGAGCTTTTGTCATCACTCTTATATTTCCCTTGCAGGAATACTTTAAAAAATATACTGAGCCAAATATTAAGCTTTTACAAAATTATCATGCCCATTTACTTAGATGTTCAAAGGATTCGCTACCCCCCCACCCTCCCCAAGTCTTATTAATATTTCCTTCAGTCTTCAAATTACAGGAAATTATCTGATGCAAGCTCAATGTATGCATGAGAAATTAATCCAGCAGTAGAGGCGACATTAGTATTAGAAATTTATAGCATTAATAACTATTAATCATTGGAAGTAACTATGTTTCACCTAACAGGGTAAGTTTAAAATTCAATACACCTTCCACAGAAAAGTGATAACTCATGTTGATGAGAAAAGCAACAAAACAGTTGGAAGAGGGAGCTCCCAGCCAAATCAATAATATAATCTTTTCACATCTTTGCATTTCAGTCTAAAGTAAAGAACTACATAAATTCCCTTGAAAGCTGAACCAAACAAATGGCACATAAGCCACTTTTTAAATGGGAAAAAAGTAGTTTAGAGGAATTGTTTTAAGTCAGTTGGTTTGCAGAGTTCTTCGTTTCTCGCTGGGACAAGTGAAAAGGCATCTCCTCTTTCTGAGTACTTGTCTGTATTTGTCAGGATTTTTCATAGTACAGTCATATGTGGTCCTTGTTTGTGTAGTTTTGGGTGTTTTTAAAGTCTTAAGATAACAAGACTTCTATGCAATAGCTTTTTTTTACTGAGACTGTATTCATAAAGACATCTATCAGCCACAGGCACAATGTACCTATATCAAAGATAAGCAAACATTATCCTCAGCAGGCTTCATTTCCGACTCCTTTAAACAGGATTGTGTGATGAAATTTTAACTTCAGATAAATCAGATTTTTTTTTTAAACTTCCTT
This sequence comes from Rhabdornis inornatus, assembly GCA_013397075.1. Classification (NCBI taxonomy): domain Eukaryota; kingdom Metazoa; phylum Chordata; class Aves; order Passeriformes; family Rhabdornithidae; genus Rhabdornis; species Rhabdornis inornatus. The sequence continues at coordinate 2,562,568 of VWZS01004200.1, forward strand.
TTAATTTAATGGGAAACACATCATGGACATGTTACTTGACTTTCAAAGTTCTGCATCACATAGGAGGTGGACATTACAAATCTTATTGAGTGGGAGAACCTAAAAATACTTATTTAAGGAATTTTTTTTTCTTTCTTACTGAACAGAGGAATTCTGGTAAAGTTTTGCCATACTTGCACTTAATATAGGGGATCCAGAGATTTAACTACACTACTCCCAGTTTTACAAGCTCTACATTGTTATGAAAATTGTTACAGATTTCACTTGAGGTGGAATGTTGGTCTGCTGGATGGCAGGAAGGCTCTGCAGAGGGATCTGGACAGTCTGGATCAATGGTGTGAGGGTCAACAAGGCCAAGGGCTGGGTTCTGAACTTGTGTCATAACCTCCCCATGCAGTGCAACAGGGACAGAGTGGCTGGAAAGCTGCCCTAGAGAAATGACCTGGGACACTGGGTGAACATGACCCAGTGTGTGCCCAGGTGTCCAAGAAGGCCAATGCCATCCTGGCCTGTGGCAGCAATAGTGTGACCAGCAGGACCAGGACAGGGATCATCCTCCTGTACTCGGCTCTGGTGAGACCACACCTTGAGTGCTGTGTCCAGTTCTGGGCCCTCCAATTTAGGAAGGACATTGAGGTTCTGGAGTGTGCCCAGAGAAGGGCAGTGGAGCTGAGGAAGGGTCTGGAACACAAATCCTATGAGGAGTGGCTGAGGAAGCTGGGGATGTTTAGCCTGGAGAAGAGGAGGCTCAGGGGAGACCTTATTGCTCTCTACAACTCTCTGAAAAGAGGGTGTAGTCAGGTGAGGATCAGTCCCTTCTCTCAGGCAACCAGAAATAGGACAAGAGGACACAGACTTAAGCTGCTCCAGGAGAGGTTTAGGTTGGACATTAGGAAAAAGTTCTTCACAGAAAGAATGATTGGGCATTGGAATGTGCTGCCCAGGGAGGTGTTGGCATCACCGTCCCAGGAGATGTTTAAGAAAAGCCTGGATGTGGCACTCAGTGCCGTGGTCCAGTTGGCAAGGAGGTGTTCTGTGATAGGCTGGACTCGATGATCTCAAAGGTCTTCCAACCTGATGGCTTCTGTGCCTCCGTGATTAGGATATACTTCATAATTGGCCAGCCTTTAGTCACTGTCATGTCCTCTGAGCAGTGGATATGAGCAGAACTTCAGTAATTTCACTCAATGCAGCCCCCTTCCCTTGGGCTGAAAAACTATTTTTTCTGTGTTCTTACTCTGCACTTCAGGGAGATTGTGCAATTTCACTGCTGGGAGCCAAAGTCCTACCACACAGCTGGGAAGCTTTCAGCACCTTGTTACTTGTTCCAGAAAAAACAGGCTGGATTTGCTGATGGTTTCATCATGTCATGGTAAATATTTCACTACCACTTTTCCTTTCCCTTTCTATGTGATCAACTTCTGGTCTCATTTGACTAAACCAGAGTGGCAGCTTTTGCAGAGCCTCCTGCAATATAACCTCTTTGCTACATGGGTTGTAAGGAAATGCATCTCTTTTTCCCCAACACATCTTAATATCTCCATAGAAACCATATTAGCCCCCATCTTCTGTGAGCTCCTGCAATAATTTTCTCTCTCACTCACTGACAGGATTTTCTTCAGATGTTTCCAGGTATCTAAAGTTCAATTATATAGCTAGGAAAATGCAAAGATTTGGTGAAGAGGACTGGGAATTGTGGTTTACAAACCACAAACAGGACTGGAAGGCATTTGGCAGTTCTAACCAGACCATAACTATACATTTTTTGCTGCAAGTTGCCTCTACAGTTAAGTCACAAAAAAGTCATTACTGCCACCAAAAGACTAATTTCTGAGTACACAGCAGTGCAATGCTTGTTACTGTGGAATTAAGCAGGTGTGCAGATGAGTCCTACTCAGCATCTGGAAGAAGAAAGTAAAAACATTTTCTCTCAGTAAGATCTGAGCAGCTCATGCACCAATTGTTTATATAATCCTTGCTCTTTCTAACTTCATCTCTATACTTAGCCCCTACAGCTCCAAATTATGGCTTCACTGCAGTATTGCATTTCACGATGACAGAAGGAATTCCATCCTTGATGCTAAAAAGCAGGAACTCTCTTTGATGTGACCTGCACACAGAGCAGAGAATTTCTGGAAATAGCATTCTCCACATCCTGAGAGGTTTGTCATCACTGCAAACCTACAGAACTGGGATATAGACATTAGCAGAAATGCAAATGGTTTTCAGTCACGTTGCATTTCTTGTGCCCTGTACTGGTGGCATCTCATTCATCACTGGAGAATAGCACAGGAGAATAGAGTAAATAACACACAGGTAAACTTCTTTCTGTTTTGACCATAAAAGTTGTAATTCAAATGAGAACAGGAGTGCAGCTCTCAAAGAGCTGTTTCAACACACAAACATGGAGAAGCGACATGCACTTCTCATGTTCATGTCTCAGGACAGACACTAGGCTGGAAGTAGACACCGTGAATCTTCCCCAAGGACACATTTTCCAGTGACCTTTCAAAAGCAACATGCTGTTTTTCAGAAATGTTCTTCATCATGGTGTGACCCAGCAGGTAGATAAACACTTCCCTCTTCCCCATGCTTATATCATCATTTTGTTCACTTCAGGACTTTCAGACTGAGCTCAACATGGTGTCCAAGCTGAGGAAAGCTGTGGAAGAGCAAAGACTGCTCTTATAAATCCACACAGGTCTTCTGTTTGCCCCCAAAGGAGCCTGCAAGGGAGGTCCCTGTGCATTATTTAGCACATAGGTGATTTTCTAAGAGCAAGCCCATATTACTAGTAGCAAGATATATTCCCATGTATAGTTTCCTATCAACGGTTTAATTCTGTCAGAAATCTGCTGGCTTGCAGAAGTCCACAATAACAACTTCAACAAAAGCTGGCAGTTCTGACAGCCAGTCTGTCTCCTTCAGTTCTCCCACACACCTGTATACATCTATATAGACACACAGAGCAGGAGGGAGAGAAAATAAAATGTGTCTTAAAGTTCTTGCCCATATCTTTTTGACACTGGACAAATAGCTTTTCCCTCACAGTCTTTTATGTATTACCTCCTTCTCAGCAAGCTTATAGAGCAATTCTGGAGAAAAATGAAATATTGAAGGGCTAATCCTTTATTTAAAAAGGCACCAGATATGAATGGTTGGCTCTGGCAATTTATTACCAATTCTGGGAAGGTTGGGAAAATAAATGTTTCATATCTCTTTGCAAGTGACAGATGAAAGGAGGAAAATACTCATCAGCTCTAGAGAGCAACAACTTTTCACTTTACAAAAGAAAATTTTTAAAATATCAGGAATTCAGGTATTTTCTTCCTTAAAGCTCACTGCTGATACTTTTCTAGAAGAACTTTTATCTGTTCTTTCTGTTTCACATCCACAGTGGAGCACGAAGATCTTAGATTAGCTATTACATTGAAAGTTCAGCATAATTACAGGTTTGTAGTTTCAGGTCAAGAGACAGGTTTCTGAAGGGATATAACACCTCATGTTTTCTCTGCTTACCCAGGTTGTGAAAATTTTTTAGGCCTTGAACTATTCCTTAGCCTGTTTTTAGAACAGCTAGCTAAGTGGTAGCACCTTCTCTCTCTTTATATTTCTACTACTTTATCAGATATTTCCCCTCGTTATGTCCACTGTTCTCCTTTCTCCCCTCTAATTTTTTCAAGCAAAACTGTTACTCATGCACAGAGAAACAAATAACAAAATACCATACTTTGCATCTGGAGGACAATGTTCTAGCTGAGCCCATGAAAAGGCATAAAAGATCCACAAAGGAGTAAATTACACTTCTGAAAGACAGTATGACGAACTGCCTCTGCTGTGTCCAAGACCAGACCTATGGCCATGCCCTTCACATTAGAACCAGACTAAGAGAAATAACTACCTGGCAGGGGCATTTGGAGAAATTGTTGCTGAGTGCCTGCTCTTTAAAGCTGTTCCACAATTCCTTGCTGCAGATGGGGCTCTGAAGAAGGGCTGAGAAAAGCCATAATTTCAGTGTCAATCAATTGGCTGCTTGCATGGCTCTGAGTGGCTCAGCTTTCAACAGGCAAGACAGAAGGTCCCCTCACAGCAGCTACAGGGCAGGTCTGGACACAAATAACATATTGCTTACCATACAAGCTCCTTCATTGGCATTCTAGGGAATGCCTGGTGGAGGACCATGTGTTGTGACACCACAAATGGCATTTTGCAAACATTATTTGGATATCAGTTAAGATTGCGTGATTGCTTCCATTTCCTCTGCCTACCTGCTGAAATGCACATGTACAAGACAATGGTTACTTAAAATCTATTATTCCTCTAGAAATGGGTTTTAATTTTGAGATGACTGTTGGTTTTTATGCTGTCATTGGTATGCATCAGTTTGAACACAACTCACTGTCATGATTCTGCCTTGTGGTGCCTCTTTACAGCAAAGAGAGATAGAACATCCTTGTTCTATTTTTATGCTGCTTCCTTGTTTTGAGCCTCCTCCAGTGTTCAAATGTACATTCAAACCTGCTCAGATCTCAATGTCTCTCTTTGGCAGTTGTACTGATTTTCATAGAAAAGGCAAGCAGGTGTGTATGGCTCCACAGATATGCTTTTCTGTGTTTGCTGTCCTTGTGTTATCCAAGAAATAAAATGATCTGGATTTGAAACACGAGAAAAAAAGCCAAAGTTCTGTTATGAAGAACCTATGCACTGGGCTCTGTATCCTTCAGAAGAGAAACCCTGAGCAGATAAGCATAAAGGAGCCAGTGAAGTCAGAGAGAAGATTGTCAACCTCTTCCTCAAACCCCAGGCGCTTTACAGAAAATAGGGTAGGCTTTTGGATTTCTATGTGGGTACTAGGCTAGTTTCAAGGCTGGGAAGATCAGTCAGCCTTCACAGGTAGACTATTCTTGGCAATGCTCTTTTCACCTTCCTCTTAGCAGCCTGAAAACCTCATTGGTAGGTTATATTTTAGGTAGAAATCAGTAGGTGTTTGTGAAAATAAATGAGCAAGAAGGTGCACTGGTCCTCAGTGAAGGTGATGTAAACCAGAACTAGATCCCCTGTTGAAAGTTATGACCCCCTTCCCTCCCTGAAGCCAGAGAAGGCATTTTCCTCACCAGCTCTGCTAGAGACACATTCATGAAGCTTGAAGATGGAGTTCATTGTCCCTCACATGGAAGTGGTTACATTAGGCAGACTGACCCATACCAGGTGAGTTATACCTCAGTCCTTAAATGTCACAATAAAAAAAAAAACGTGATTGGATTAAACTACATCCCTGCATCCAGGGCCACATCCATCCCTGCCACAATGGCCCTTCCAGAGCTGGCAGGTGCTGCAGTGTGGGGACTCCACAGCTGCTTTGATTTCTTCCTTTCCTCTTGCAGTTCTGAAGGCTGTGAGTCTGACACAGAGGTTTGCAGAAGACACCAACTTAATTAAATGGAAACTGTCCCTGTAGAGCAATGACAGATTATTTAATTCTCTCTAGACAGCATAGGACATTGATCTCTTCTCAGCTGAAGTTTTCAGATCATGAGTATTTGTGCATTCAATATAGAATACAGCAAAAAGTCAAGTTACACCAAAATTAAATTCTCCCTGTAACTGAAGTGTGTTGGGTTGATAATCCTGAAGTAAGAAGATGAAAGATATCAGCATCCTCTTTGTATACACATGTGCATTATGTTTCCAGGGCAAATTTGTTGCTGTTGTGATCAAGCCCAAAGAATTAGTTGCATTAATAAGAATTTCAGTGTTTCTATGCTCTGAGTCAGTCCATCATTAATTGCTTGCCCTGTGTGCTAGATGCTTTTTTCTATTCTCAGCACCTGTATTTAGACTCAACCTATTCACAACTGAATAATACTAGCAGGTTTTTATTTCAAAACTCATTTTTAGTCCACACTTGCATTTTTATGTGGCTCACCAATAAACTCAGGGGCTCAAACTGTGATTGAGAAATGAATACAGAAAGTGTCATGAAAACTGCCAAATGAAAATTCAATCTCCAGTGAGTACTGACAGAAAAACAGCCTTTTTCATTAAAACAAGGTACGGTGAAAGCTGGTTTTGCCATAAAAGTTTTCTAATTAAACAAAAATAAAACTCACAACAAAGGCCCTTTAATTCATCCACCCAATGATGCATGCCATGTTAGATACCAAAATGCATGCATGCCATAGATACCAAACAAAGCCAAAAACCAGAACAAATTTCCAAATACATTAAAAAAAAAATCCCTATTTCATTGAAAATTAAGAGAAGAATCAGGTAATCCAGGTAGAAAGGCTGGAATGTATAGTTTTTGGAGATAAACAAAGATATGGTTTATTAATTTCTACAAATATTAATTTTATAGGGCCCTTTTAGTTTCAAAGCTGTTAAAATAATGAGAAATAATCTTATTGGAAAGCATTTACTAAAAATCAGATAAGGATTTAACAAGATCTTTTTTTTCTGCACAAACCTAGGTGCAGTATAGTTTGTGCCATCAACTTGGTCAGAATAGACAGCAGAGGTTACATTTCTGAAGACACTGAAGGACTCCCCTCATTGGCATTTTCAGAGTCAGTAAAGCATCAAAAGACACTGGAAAGGGAATTCAGGTATACAGGAGACTCATAGACTTGGGATATTCCTTATATTTTCTTCTTCAACACCATGTGTTTTATCAAATTAAATGTTTATCTTGCAGAAATCAACTTTTGTTTGAATTATTTCCTCTTTACCTCTGTTTGTGGATATAAACCTGTGGCTCTTCTGTTTTGAAAGAGGAGTGCCAAAATACAAATTTTGAGTTCATCCCTTTGAGCAATTTGTGGGTAAACTCAGCTTCCTTTTTCTACCTTTTTGCTTTAATTTCTCAACAACTAGAGTATAAAAAAACTTCTGTGCCAGCACATCAGGGATAAAATCTCAATATGAGCTGGCAAGAGCAGAAGGAAACTATCATAAATATCTAAGCACTTTTCTGTTCAATCCTGTGCATTTATAGCTAAGCTAAGAAGAAGACAACAGATACAAAATAAGATAGGGAAAGAGGAAATGGAGAGGATGATATCTGTATTCTGTATTTAAATTCCTCTGAACTGTTTTGAGTTACTCATAAACCTGTTCTATAAAAACTTGAATACACATAAATGATTACTGATTCAAATCTGAAAACAGGGCAAGCTAGTCCTTAAACCCATCCTTTTATATCTGGAAAGAAATGAAATTGTATTAGCAAGGACTTCAATTATGGAAGCAGACACAGGAGACACTGCCACCAAGCAGTAAAATATTATGCAGCTCTGTAGAACAGTCTATCATCTCTTAACTCAAGTGTAATTTCAGTTCACAAGATAACTCCTGATGATTTAATCACTGGACCGGTGTTGAAGGATGCATTGGAGGCAACGTTAATAACTCATTCATGTTGATTGAGGTAAGTAGGATAATCTCACACACAAGCAGACACAAACACAGTTCATCAAGGCTCAAGAAAGTTAATCAAAGTTAGTAGGAGGAATATTAAAGTTAATTGGGATTTTTTAATGAAAAAAATTTATTAGAGACTGTTTAAAAGCTACAAATCAGTGGATGAATGAAGACAGCAATTACTGTGGATGGAAAATGACAGAAGGGGCAACAGGAGAAATAGATATCAGCATAAATTAGAATTTCTGAAATATAGAAAACTGATGAGAAAATCTAAGGATACCCAGGAAAAATCAACAACTGGCAAAGACAAGAATGTTTTTAATATTTTTGGAAACATAGCTTCCAAAGTCTTATATATATTTCTAAGATACATTATTTGGTAGCATTAGAACACACACATTTCTTGATAGACATGATGAAATTTTAAGTTATACTGAAAAGGCAACACTATTTGAAAATATTTATAATCTATGCTTAGGAAAAAGCAGGTGATAAACATACCCAGAGAGAATACCTTTTAGTTCACTAGCAGATAAATGGGATACTACATCACTGCTTAATCTTTTTTTATTAAAGCAAGTAGTTCTGGAGAATTTGCACCCAAGAATGCTACAAATTCTCCATGGTAAGTCCTGGATACTAACACTCCTACTGTAGAAAATAAATTGTAGAATAAGTAGGAAATACAACAGACAAGAGGAATCTTAATATGTGTGAGTGCTTGGTAAGGATAAGGCTAGTTAGTATAATCAGTATCTTTTAATAGAAAATAGTAATTTTTTTTCATTTTTAGAAGAAATTTTGATGTACATAATCAACTACAAAATATGCCTAACTCTCAAACTGCTTTTCTACATTACTGCATTTTCTGGAAAGAAAAGAAAGCTCTCCACTGTGTTGCTGAAGTGAACAAAGGCCATGGAAGTGGAAAATGTAGCTCTCAAAGAATGAAATGGTAATACTTTTAATGAGGTCCATCACAATACAGCATCTGAGTTTAGCAAACCTACACAAAAGAAGCATTTCCAAAACATAAGTAATAGGAAGAAGAGAGTATTATGGGTAACTTTAACAACATTTAAGTTCTCCCCATTAAAATAAAAAACCCCAAATGTTTCCTCCATATAAGAAATTCTTTGCTAAAGAAGGAAAAGGCAAAGTGAAAGCTATGTACCTGTGTTATAAGGGAAATCAATGCAATATGGTGTAATTATGTCTTGGGTCTCTAAATTTGAGTATTAGGAGCCTGTTTTCTGTTCCTCCCAATTACAATCCACACTAGCAAGGTAAGCCTCCCTCTCACAGTTGCTCTTCTTAGTGATTCTTTGCAAAATCTTGAAGATTTTCCAAAGAATATGTCCCTTGTTTTCAGTGAAAAATGATTTATACTGTGAATCCAATTCAAGAGTAGTAGGGAATAAATTTCCTTAAGCTCTTTTACCTTCTTTTCAGTACACTAAGCAACAGGTATCTTATAAACTAGAAAATAGCCACTGAAATGGATAAAGCTGAGGTCACCAACAGAAGGATTGTCTGGGGACAAGCAGGAAAAGCAGAATAAAGGCTTCTTTACCAACATGCTATAAATTTGAATTTCTGGTTTTACTAGAACCAAGACAAGTACTCCCCTTTTCTGCTTGAACTGATGATCTATGACACCACAATACTGAGCATTACTTCTTTCTTCTACATTTTTAATGTTATAATTTGCAAATCAGAGTCTGAAACCACTAAGCTGCACATTTGCAATGCTTTTTACACATTGTCCAGGGCCAACTGCTGGATTTTCAGAAATGGCAGTTTATAACTACAAATCCTCCCATTGCAAATGAACATGAAGGGCAGGTATGAGCAAGTGCCTAAGAGCCACTGAGTACACAGCCAGTAATGCACACAAGCATTTGAGAGGCACATTAATAACTGAAGCTTGAATTCAATTATGCTCTACAATTTTGACACTAAGACATCAGTAAAAAAAAATCAGTGCTGTTATTTGCACTGTGGCTTTGTTGCATAAACATTTCTGCCAAATGAATCCTCCTTTATTTAGGCCTTACCTCTGTTACTCCCACGTGGAAGCTCAGTGCAGATCTATCTCCACTCTACATGATTGCTTGCCCCTATTACTAGTCAAAGCACCCCATTTTAAGCATGGTATCAGACTACAGTGAGTAATCTGCTTGAAATAAGAGAGGCTTGATAGGTCTGAGCATTCCACAGAATGCTGTAATCATATAATTTCTTTGCAAGTGTTCTCAGGAGCACACAAATTACTGCCTTTATTAGAGACTAGCAAACATGTTTGGATAAAACCAGAGTGGATGCATGCTATCACTTAAACCACAAACAAAACTAAACACAAGCTTTTATGCTAATTATATAGATATAAAGAAATCAATGCATTATTTCTTCTAAACAAGAATTTTTACGTATCTGCAGTTCTTGACTGAGAATAATAGCATTTAGAAACTAGCCCCAAATCAAACAGCACTGGCAAGCTCCTAACTTAAGCTCAGATAATTTACAAGCATTTTAAATCCAGTGAGACTTTTGATGTCTAAACAAATGGAAACAAATCTCTATATGCTTTGATGTGAATATTTCATCTGAAAGGATCCCACATGTTTGCCAAGTAAAGCTGTCTTCCTTGTTCCCTTTAACATTAATTCTTAGATAAATAAGGACATGCTGCCATGTTGAAGGAGAAACGCAGAAACCTGTGCACATATGCTACACTTGCAAATGATGAGGAAGAGCTTATGAGAACACACATATTAAATGAAGTGAATGAGAACTGAAACAAGGAGATGAAGCATTTTATCTAGATGTAGAATGACCAAAATAACTCCATCAATATGAACCCAAGTATCCTCTCTTTAGAATAAATATTAGATGCCTAAAAAATGCCAGCCTGAGCTGGCAAGTCTGAGTGGTTACCTTACTGACCACAAACAGGAACAGTCATGGATCCACAGCACTGCCTTGTTGGGGAGCCTATTTCATGTACAGTGCTGGAAGTTTCACAGACAAATATTTCTTCAATAAATTGAAATTTAATTGAAATATGGCAGATCTCTGTCAGGCACCCACAGCAAGCAATTGCATAGCATAGGCAGGTTTTCTGTACAGTTATTGGAGGAATTGAAAACTGAATTACTCATTAACTTCATTTTTTTCATAGCTCTAATAAGTGTTGTTACCTCAAGCCTTCTCTTTCTCACCCTGTAGTACACTATAGTCAGTATTTCCTGTTAGGCTTCACCAGCTTTTTCACCCCTGTAGAAAATAATGCTTACTCTTTCTCTTTCATTACAGATGGAAACAGCTTCCCAAGCACCACTGCACTCTTTCATGTAAAAGTCACATCCTGGAAGCTTCAGTCAATATCGGCCTTTTCAAGAGCACCCAAATCTGCTGCTGTCAAACGTGGGATGCTCACAGTCAGCTCTTCTATCCTTATCACCCACTCATTCCAGTCCAGTGACCTTTCCAGCACAGTAAAATCTGCCAACACACTGCAGACATAGAAGAAGTATGCAAATACCAAGTGCTATTAAATGTGCCCATTGTCTCTTGAAATACAAGTCATTGCTTTCTCTCCACCAAAAGAAATCTCTTAGATCATTGTGCAAATAAAGACAACTTGAGGTTATATTGATTTACATTCCTTAAATTCAAACAAGCCTCAGGAATATGTTTAAAGGCTGTATGACTTCTTTAGAAGTTTGCAGAAGATATTTGAAGTGAGCACATGCTTTGTAGATCACACTTATATCATAGTCATTTCAAATACTAAGGCAAGGGCTTCCTAAGGGAGCTAGCTGTCCTAGTCACTGCAGCTTCTGAGGACAGCTGGACACCAACTCCCCTTGAGGTCTCAGAAAATCATAAAGTCTTAACAAAGTGGTAATCAAAGACTTTTAATGAGAATTTATAGCTTATTGCCTTCTTACCTGTTCAGCTGACATGAAAGTGTTTTAGAAAGGGAATGGTATCAACCTTTGATGCAGCTGAAACTTGATCTCAGTTGTATCAGAGTGCTGGATAGCCTTTGAACAAGAGGAGAGGTGGAATTAGACAAGTGATTAATGCCCACTGGTTTCATAGACAGTCTGGCATAACATATTTTGTTAGCAGGTCAGTCAAGAAGTAAGATTAGTTTTAGCTTAGAGCTCTCTGTCTCTTTCTTTATGATAAGATTTATGAATTAATTAGGGTAACTGAAAATGTTGAGAAATACATATTTCTAGTGTATATTTTTAATAAAAGTCTACTACTATTGCCAACTGATTCTGATGTTAAAGTTTCCTTTTTAACCACATACTATCAAAATCAGAAGTTTTCAGAGTTTGAATGACAAGCAATCAAGAACAAACACAATGATGAATTTAAAAATTACACAAATACAAAACACCTTCTCCTACAGAAAAATGTAAGACTATTGTGACTAGCTGTTGTGAACCCCACAATTGTAGCATAAACCCCAAATTTTAGGGCATTTAAACAGTATATTCTTGTCAATATGAGACAGCAACAAAGATGAAAAAAATCTTTGCTAAGTTGCAGTTTAGCAGTTGCCATAGTAAGCATAGAAATTGTACTTTCACTTACACATCAGGCCAACTGATTTACAGCTACCACATTTGGCCTTGTAAATACAGTCAAAACTTAGTCCTGCACCTATGCAGACTACATTTCTTTTAATAACCTAGCTCCACAGATCTCCAACCAGAATATTCTGAGTGAAGAAAACTGTGTGAATGACCACAGACATAAATGAATTTTTTTTTTACCTACCTCCTTCACTTTAGGCAGCATTAATGGGGTTTAAAGGGGAATATGACTGTTTTTGTGGGAATCAGAGTCTCCACAAGGACACATGCAAAGAGTGAAGTTATAAACCAGGTCCATGTTTTCATAATTTTTCAATCAGAATTTTCATTGGTACTCATTATGGTTGGACTCAATGACCTTAAAGGTCTTTTTCAATGAAAACGTTTCTGTCTTTCTGATTATTTGTGATGAATGCAATTCCTCCATGGGCAATTAAGCTTAATTTAGCATCCCAGCACACGAAGGAAAAAAAAAAGGGAAAAAAAGGTGCAAAAAATAGTACAACTTTGTATTCCTGACAGCCAGGAAGTAGTTGGACACCTAAATACACAGGTACTTCTTTCATAGGATTTTCAAAATTCATATGAATTCAATGAGAAACAGAACTAGAAAAATTTGGCTAGAAATCACTAAGGAGCAACACATTGGTTAAGTTTATTCAGATCTTATTAATGTATTGTAAGAAGGGTGAGATTATTTTCTGTGACAGAGAAAAAAAGACAGACTAAAGCCTGAACTCTAGTAAAAATACCTCTGGAATTATCCCTGCATCTATTAGAAATCAAGATTTAGATATTCCCTTTTATACCGGTGCTGCATATTTAAATCTCAGTTAACTTTTGTAAAGAGTTATATAAGTGCAGAAATATCTTCTCATCTTGCCTCTTCTGCCACATCTTGTTCTTTCTTTTCTAAGAAATCTTCATAAGGTAACACAACTGTGCACATAGATCTACAAATAATAGCAATAACAACAATAATAACAAACTCGAGAAGTCTTTTCTTCCTGTTCATTACATTTCAGAATTAGGCCTCAGAAAGTTGTATTTCCTGCTAACGGGAATGTAACGGCTCAATTTTTTTCCTGATGATAAAAATTAAGTCATACTTTTATTATGGCTGCATATTTTAATGTAATTTTCATTTTTGGGTTTTGTGCAATATTAAAAATAGGACAACAATGCTGTGCCAACAACCAACAGCATCTTTACTCAGTTAAGTATAATTGTAACAAATTTAGTTAGGTGTTGCAATAAAAAACAACCTATGGTGTGTTGGGTTTTGTAGTTGAATATATGGAAACTCCTGCCTGTAGTTGTTTCAGAATGCATTTCCTCACATAAGCTTCACACATAACAAAATTATAGAGTTACATCAAATTGTTGTTCTATTAAAAAGATTGTATCTGTAAATCCTAATCATAACATTCATAAGAAATACTGAAGGTAATTAATATTAGAGTGATACCAGTCCCTTGAAAAAACCCAGGGGACAAAAGGCAGCACAGGGGAGCTTAATTTTATGCTGGTGCACATTGTGGATTTTTCTTATTAAAATTTAAATTCACTCTCCTTTTTATAGCAAGAAAGACTGTTTAAACATTGTACTTAGAAAAAAAATGTTAGAAATGCTCCTGCCGAAAGGACATTTAGCAATGAAAACGCAAATCTTAAATCTAAAATAAGTTTCTGATCCCCCACAGGACTTCATGGCAGTAGAAAGAAAAATCAAGGGTCCTCAGTATGGTTGGAGTTAATCTTGGGCCCAAATACTTTCTTGTATTATTTTTCTGAACCTTTCTATGACAGTTTCTCATACTGTTACTATCTGCCATAATCTGGTATTTAGCAGAAAGATTAGCATCTGTCTGAGAATTGTCTCTTCTTTACCCCCTGAATTCTATTCAGATTTGTTAGACACATTAAAAAAAAAAAATTCCTTCTTCAGGAGGAAAAGGCATAAATAATGAAAACAGTTTGCAGATAAATTCTTTCCCAGAAATTTTTACTCTAAAGTACGACACTTTTGAAGTTCTGTGGCAAATTTTCATAGCTGAATATTCAACACATAATATATACATTTTCATTCACATTTTAAAGTGAATTACCTTTGGCAGCATTCGAATTCCTTCTGAATTTACTTTTCTAAATATATTCAGTGATGGGAATATTTGGTAAAACAATTAATGTTGCAGAATATTTTGTGGACAGAAAGCTTATTTGAAATATTGCATTGGAAAGTTAAATTTGAAAGTAATTGTCCTCTCTTTGGGAACAAAAAAATAAATTTTTTTTGGTTCACTGAAAATCACAGCAATGAAGACTTACAACAATTCCCTGATCAAAGTGTTGTTTCTGAACAGAAAGCCAGTAACCATTGCCTAACTACAAAACTGGGTAGCAGAGACAAAATGTCTTGGATAAGGTTGCCAGTAAGTGTCTGTACTGGGAATAAAATTCAGACCAACCAGTCAGTTGTTCTCTCACACCTCTGTTCATGAAATCGTAATGAATGGCTTGTTACTTAGTAGAAAAGAAACTAAGAGCAACATCTGTATTGGTTCATAAAAATGAGCACTGATTCCAGTATTGCTCTGCAAGCACTGTCACAAAGGTACCATACTTGTTGGCCAAATGCTTTCTTAAATTGTCCGAACACTTCTTATTCCAAGCCCAATTCTTGTGACAGTTGAGCTTAATAAAGGATATGAAAGTCAGGCCATTTCGGAGCTCTAAACCAGGTGAATTAACAAAACGTTGTAGAGCAGGGATGTGTTTTAAACTCTGATGGAATCTATTAAGGAACTCTACAAGTGTTCTTTATGTTCACAGACTGTTCTGGACACAATGACTGCTCCTGATGTTTTGGTGGGTTTTTTTTTGTTTTTTTTTTGGACTAGAAGGACTTGGTCTACAGAACACCCAGATTCTAATCAGAGGGCTAGAGGAGAGCCTGCAGACTCACATGTTTAAGTGATGTTTCCATGGATACATCTGACTTGAATTTGCAAATTTACCTTCAACAAGTGGCAAAACACATCCCATCTTCCCAAACATTTGAGTGTCAGGATATAGACATCACCTGCCCATGTGATAAATGTGAAGCCACGGACTGGAGTGAAGAATCAAGGAGAAATGCACTTAACTTGCATTGCTAATCTGACAAAGTGCAGCAGTGTGTGCAGAGGAATCTTAAACAGGGTAGGTAATTTTTTAGGTAATTTTCAGCAACATTTAGGCTGAAATAATCAACAGCACAAATAAAGACCAGGAAACAATTGGTTGTGAAGAAGTTCTGGAAAAAAACATATCAAAGGGATGCTGTGGGCCATCAACCAAACATGAGTCAACAATACCATGCTGTTTCAATGAAAAGAGAATGCTGCATTAGGCTCCATTAACAGGAGTAACTCACCAGACATGGGATGCAATCCTTCCATCCAAACCCTGTCTGAAATCCTGACTTCTATTCAAATGCCCACACAGACACGTCTAGAGCATGTCAGATGTCCATGTTGGAAAGAACAAGAAGCAGTGGGCAGATGTTGCTGCAAGGAATATTCAAGTATGCTATTAGGAGAAGTTTTTAGCAGTAAGTATAGTGTAGGCATGCAATATATTGTCAGGGAAAATTCTGAAATCTCCACAATCATGAGTCATCAAGAGTAAGAGGGACAAGTCTATCAGGAATGACAGAAACATAGACCATCACAACCCGAGGCTGGGACAAGCTTTTGATTCTAGGCTGCATTAAAATAAATGGCACTGAAACACTAGGAAACACTAAATACTATAGCCGTCCTGAATTTCATCACACTAACAGACTATCTTACCACATCAACCCCAGAGTATATTACAATTAACAGTCTGAGCAAAGACATACTCTAAAGGTGACTACTTTCCTGAATATTGTTTTGTCCATACTAGAACTACTTCAGTCTTTTTGACAGTTGCCAATGTTGGCAAATTCCCCAGAAATCCAGGAAATTGTTCCAGAAGCTAGTTTTCTACATTAAGAATATGCAGAGATATATACTGAATACCCCATTCTGCCCTAGCTCCATTCTGCCCTCGCTTCTTTCTATAGTCTATCCAATGTCAGCCAGGAAGTTAATTTGGATATGCAATGATAAGGATGAGAAGGAAAGCCCAAGGAAGCCCTAATGAGGAATACTTTAACAATAGAAACAGATTTTCCTACAAAGTTCCTGTAACAAGTCAGAGATGAAAAAAACTTCACCCAATACTCACCATTTCCATTCATTACTCAGTTTTTGTGGAGGCACGGAAAGGATATGATTTAGGAATTACATCCCAAGCTGCAGAGGGAACAAGAATGTATGATCTTTTGCTATAATTAGAAGGAGTACCTCAAGCAGAGCACTGATTGCCTGAAATTGTACCTGCACTATAGGAGGCAAATTGTGGACTTCACTTAAATAAAGCCTCATTATAAAACAGGGGTGTGTCACTGGGTCATTACTGTTGGGGCTGGGCAGCACTGTGGAGCAGAAATGTGGGAGAAGTTTAGGATTCTGGACAGTGCTACAGGTTCTCTCAGCCTTCCCCATGCTGTGCATCAAATATGGGGAGCTCAAAGAAAATTCAGAGTAGGCAGTGGGAGCTTATGATCTCCAAGCCCTAACGCAGAGAAGCAGAAGTCAGAAACTAGTAATAGGGTTTGTATCTTTTCCATCCTTCCCCAGTAAATCTGCCTCTGAGTGGGTTTCATCTGACATGTTCACTGTAAACTTCTCTGCATTGATTAAGATGCTAGCTCTTCCACCAAAAAAAAAAGGTTTAAAATCAAAGTAGCTGGTCTAGTGATAATAACAGCAAGTTTCTGGCAGGGTTATAGAGAGATAGGTTGACGTGGTAGATGGCACTTAGTAGGTCACTGGAATAAAAGCAATGGCTTCCCCTTATTCTGGCAGGAGTTATTGTATGTGTTAGACTGAATAATTTCTTTTCTGAAGATTTAGAGATCTTTTCTTTACCGTAATTGCCATACTACACTGACAATCTGAATGCCATTACCTCAGTAATAACTGAAATTTAAAAGTGGAATAGTGGCATTTGAAGATTAATACAAAGGATATAGAAAGACTCATGCTATTCCTTCCTCTACCTTTTTATTCTTTGTGTCTCTTAGTTGAACTTATTCCAGTGTGAGCACTTTTTCTTCATTTTAACATCTCCTAATGGATTTTACATCTCTTGGCCAACTTACCTCTGATACAGCATTCAAGCAATTAATGGACTCCTTTACAGCAGATCTGTCTCAGACATCAAACCTGAATTATTTAAAAGAAAAATTATAATTAACACAGGATGTAAAGGCATGCTGAACTGAACCAACCACTGGAAGTGGGAACTGCTAGGAAATGGGCTTTAAAACCCCACAAGTGCTCCAAACCAAAAGGTTACTATGGATTCAGAGAAGATGCTCAGGCCACTAGGAATGGGTAAGTGAATTAACAGACTACTGTTCCTCAATTGGAACCTCTTAGAAGTAGTTCAGGTCATCTAAATATTTAAACATTTGAATATTTAAAGGTGCTTAATGGGAGTTGAGAGCTTTTTTTTTTTAATTCCACTTTAGTTTTGAGGGTGGAACAAGGTAATACAGACGCTTGTTAGTGTGTGGCTGCTCTGCACAGGGACAGTCTCATCAGTCTCCTGAAGTTCCAGACCTGAACCAACCCTAAACAATAAAAAAGAAAGAAGATAAAAAGGTGATTATCTTTTTCTGATTTAGCCTTCCTAAGATGCTTTTTCAAGGATCAGATGCCATTGGGAAGTACAGTTTTGATAATCACATCAGAAAGAGGTGGGTGAGAGCAAGATCCCACCTCTTGGTAGCAGCTATCTGGGAGATGTCTTTAGTTGTACTACAAGACCATGCACAAAAGTAGATTATATAATTACTTCCCATAGTGTGCAAAATTGGAAGGATGGGGATCTCAGAAGCAATCAAAAGTGCTATTACCAGAGAAGAATGATAAGGACAACTCTGGACAGCTTTCTCACAATGAAATGTTATTGTCCTCATTAAAGCTTTTTAGTAATATGCATGGGAAGCAGGAGAGAGGATAGATTGGAAATAAATTTTACAAGGTTGATGTCTGCATCTCTGACCTGTTGTGTGGAACAGAAGCAATAGATACAACATGGTTACAAATGCACTCAAGATCAGAAATTACAAGGGGAAATAAAAAATTAATCTAAAAATACATTTCACAGTTCATGCACAGTTAGGTGCAACTTTTTTTTTTAAATTCCCTTCTCTATTTGGGATTCACTTTGCTTGATGTAATATGTGTTGTTTTATACTTATGGGACCTGACTTATGAATAATACAATTAGTGAATTTGGGCTTTTAGAAAAGGTCTACACTTACTAGAATTTATTAAATTTAAACAGGGGGTATTTTGCACTTTTTGTACTCTACAGAGTAACTATGAAGAAGGCATAACTTTGTTGAAATAATTCTTTTCCTCTCATTACATTATGACCGAGTTAGACTCACCTGATTTAAATTCATGTTGGCATCTGACTATAACAGAGTAATAGCACAAGAATCCTAGCTTAGGATTTGTATGGCTCAAGCAAATAAAACACGTGGGCTGGTGTGATGAGCTGTTTGTTCCACACCACAGCAAGCACTGACATGGGGAGAACACCAGGTATCCTCACCCTCTGTGTGCTGCTCCTTGTCAGTGTTTTCCTACACAGCCAGGCTGAAACACAGGAATCCAGAAAAGGCAATTGCACAAGTTGTTCTGAGAGACTCAAAACTTAATGTTATGTGTGACTGATGAAATGTTCCGTTTTCAAACCTGCATCAGATGCCTTGCTAGTGTATGTCAGCACGTCTACCAATATCATGGAATCACACAGTAGTCTGAGCTGGGTCTCCAAAGATCATCCAGTGTTACCCACCTGCCATGGGGGAGGTCACAGGCACACTAAGGTGGGTGGGAGTGTGATCTGCTGGAGGACAGGAGGGCTCTGCAGAGGGATCTGGACAGGCTGGATTGATGGCCCAAGGTCAATGGAGTGAGGTTAAACCAAGGCCAAGTGCCAGGCCCTGCCCTTGGGTCACAACAACTCCAGGCAGTGCTACAGGCTGGGGACAGAGTGGCTGGAAAGGACCTGGGGGTGCTGGTGACAGTGGCTGAACACCAACCAGCAGTGCCCAGGTGGCCAAAGAAGCCCAATGGCATCCTGGCCTGTATCAGCAATGGTGTGGCCAGCAGGACCAGGGCAGGGATTGTCCCCCTGTACTTGGCACTGGTGAGGCCACACCTCAAATCCTGTGTCCAGCTCTGGGCCTGTGAGTACAAGAAGGATATTGAGGGGCTGGAGCATGTCCAGAGAAGGGCAGTGGAGCTGGTGAAGGGTCTGGAGCACAAGTCCTGTGAGGAGCAGCTGAAGGAGCTGGGAGTGTTTAGCCTGGAGAAGAGGAGGCTTGGGGAGACCTTGTTGCTCTCCACCACTACCCAAAAGGACACTGTCACAAGGTGGAGGTTCGTCTCTTCACCCAGGTGACAAGTGACAGGACAAAAGGAAAAGGCCTCAAGTGGCACCAGGGGAGGTTCAGACTGTGTATTAGGAAAATATTCTTCACAGGAAGGGTGGTTAAGCATTGGAACAGACTGCCCAGGGAAGTGGTGAAGTCACCATCACTGGAAATGTTCAAGAAGAGTGTTGAAGTGGCACTTGAGGACATGGTTTAATAGTGAGCATATTGGTAGTGCTGGGCTGGCAGCTGGGCTTGATTGATCTCAAAGGTCCTTTCCAACCTTAAAAATCCTGTGATTCTGTCTTCAACTGGATCAGGTTGCTCAGAGCCCCATCCAACCTGACCTCCAATGTTTTCAGGGGTGGGGCACCCACCACCTCTCTGGGCAACCTGTGTCAGTATCTCACTACGCTCATTATAATAATAAATTATTTCTTGTATCTAGTCTAAATCTGCTACCTTTTAGTTTAAAACTATTACCCCTTGTCCTGTCACTACAAGTCTTACTAAAGTTTGTTCCTATCTTTCTTACAAGGCCTCTTTAAATATCAAAAGGCCATAATAAGGTCTCCCTAGAATCTTTTCTAGGCTGAAGAAAGCAACCTCTCTCAGCCTTTCTTCGTAGGAGAGGTGCTTCAACCTTCTGATCCTTTTTGTTGCCCTCCTCTGAACCTGCTCCAGCACTTTCATGTCTTTCCTATGCTGAGAACTCCAGAGGTAGGTGCAGTACTACAGGTGAGGTCTTACCAGAGTGGAGTAGAAAAATCAAAAGAGCAGAAAATCAAAGGTCTTCTATCCTAGATTATAGACTAAAATCCACTGTTAGCTCCAAACCAAGATATTGGAGCTGACCACACATTTTGTAGCTTACATGAAAAAAAAATTGAATGTTCAATTGGTCTGCAGTAAGATCACTGTCTGATTTATGTCATCATAGTGGTTTCCTTTTGGTCTGGAGACTAACAGGCTCTGAGCCATCAAAAACACAAAACAAAACAAAATAACCGGAAGCAAAGGGGATCAAGCAGATTTTTTTTAGATGATCTCTGAGTGAGAATCAAGGACATATTGTGCTTTATTGAATACTTGTCTTTTCTGAGTCAGATTAGCACTGGCAAGAGTCCAGAACTCCTGCTAATTCTTGGAATTTTTTTTAAATTTGTCTTGGCAAAGGTTGAGTCCATATTTATGAAGGGCCAGTAATGTTATTGCTTGCTTTCTTTTCCAGTTCTATTTCCAGACCATTAGAGGCTATAGATTCCTAACAGTTAAAAACTTAGGTGCCTAATACAGATATTCTGTGATGGCAAAACACAAGGCAAAGATTGCACCTGTAAGTGAAGGACAGAGTTCTGCTGTATCAAACAGGTATCTGAGTTCATTTTGCTGTGGAAGTATAGGACTCCTAAGTCACTTTGGCAAATTAGCATCCACAAAAGCCACCAGTGCAGAAGCCTAAATTTCTCCTTGCAAAGGGCAGACCACAGCAAACAACCAATTTTCTAATATATCAGCTTGTATGCTGCAACAATGCCAAGGAGAAGACAGCTTCAATTAAAGGCTAAGATCACCACCCATGTGCATATGAATGGTTTTATTTTGAGGCTTTGGAACTGACTGTCAGAATGGTTTCGCAGGAAATGCTGAAGATCTCTTCACAAAAGGTCATTTATGTTAGAGCCATCAATGTCAAGTTGGTCATCAAGATTAGAAGTTTTCAATTATGTTAGTCATTTCAGGCAATTTAGGAAAGAGGGAATTAATTTTTGTTTAAAGCATTTAGTTAAAGGTTTTTTTCCCAAAATTTACCATGGGCATCCAAATATATTAACTATTATTTATGAAGATCTACTATTCTTTTGAATTAGAGACAAAACAAGACAAGAAACATTAAGGAGCATCTTGTGGCCTCAGGAACAGAACCACAATCTGAATATCATGTCAGGAGAGAGTTAAGAATAGATGGTCTCCACTGTTTGACCTGATGCTGCACTTGGTGTGCACAGAAGCAGATGTGTTCATTTGTCAGGTGGTGGCTGTTGACAGCGCTCTGTGCTGGCACGGAGGGATAACGATGAAACGCTGTCAGTGGAGAGATGTCAGAGTAACCATGGACTAGAAACCATGTCAGTGTAAAGCAGAGTTCATGGGTCAGCTCTGGAAACAGCTACAAGCCTCTCCACATGTCAGCAGACATTATCCAGCCCTGACCTGAGAGTGAGTAGGGCAGAATGAGCTGACCTTGCTGCAGATCAGCTGAGCCTCCTGCCCTTGGCATTGCTCCTGGTTCTGCTCCTTCTCAGCAAGCCACAGACTGACCTTCAGGAAAAAATAAAAAAGCACAGGCTCTCCGGTCCCATCAAACTCCTCCCCACAACTTTCCCTGCTCAAAGAGAGGAAAAAAACTGCATAACATTGCAGAAAGTCACAGTGAAAGGGATGGCTGAAAGTCATTAACTGTCAGATCCTCTGCTTGAGCAAAGCCATTCAACCTAAACATCCTTTTACTTTTAATGGAGCAACAGAAGCGGATTTTGTTCCAGAGGAAAGAGTACTGTGCTATCTAGGCCATACATGCCTTTAAACTTCTAACTTAAAAAATGATACAAAACTGAATCAGTTAACCATTTTATTCACATGTCAGTAAAACCTCTTGATCATACAAAATCTCACATACCTATCTGAATTCAGAAGGTTTCAAGAACTCACTAAAAAACCACCAAAATAAAAAATAACCTGCCACTTTTAAAATACATTTTTCCTTTCCCCCCATTGATTTAGGCTTCCTAAAGTATTTACATTGCTTTAAACTGTTTTGCAATATTTCCAGCAAGTCTCCTGTCTGGTATCTCCTTGCTACATGCATGACCTCTCTTGCAGCCATGGTCTTGCCTGGCTTTTCACTATATCTACTGTAGCACTGGCTGCTCTTATTAAAACATGGACACATTATGCACTTGTGCATCTCTTATTTCTATGAATCTAGTAGAAATAACTCTAGGCAATTATTTTTCTGTCATATAGCCATTAAGGATAGTGCAGGTCATCACTTTGATTGTATTCTAGAGTCTATGGGACTAAGACACCCCAAATTTAAAGAATTTAAAGGAGCCATATGACAAACCTTTGCCATATTTGAAATGCCACTCAATAAGTAATTTAATTAGAAGGCACACTGGCTGTAATGAATTCCTTCAACTTTAGTTGAATCTGAAGCAGATCTGCATGCAGATCTGCAGACAATTCTACAAAGAAATTGGTAATTAAACATTCTGTGCATACTCTGGGCTCATAAATTTTTCTCTCCTTTTCTCCATGAAGATTTTAAAGTCTATAGAAGGCAGCAGGCTTAACATATGAAGATCAATTTTCAATTAAAACAAAGGAGAGAGAAAGAGTAAAAGATTGTGAAAGTTTCCAGTTGCTGTGTGGGAAATGCACAAGCGTCCTGATACAAAGAACTGTCTGAAGCAAATGCTGTTTATCTCATGCCCAAAGGGCAGACAGCAGAGAATTCACAGCAGGCACAGAGAATGTAAATCTTTGGTACAATGCACCTTATAGGTCCCTTGATGCATCATTAAGATGATGTGCCAAATCTAGCCACATTGACAGACTACATCTCCCTCAGGACAGAAAAAAAATAATAATAATAATAAAAAAAACCCACCAAAAAACAAACCACCACCAAAAACCTAAGCCTTTGCAAAAATCAAAAATACATATTTTAGGTTTTAAATTAGTAATTTCTGATCATAAAAATATTTAAACTTTCTAATCTCTAAATTTGGAGTTAAAATAGGGAACAGTGTTATCTCTGACTAATTTTTCTGGTTTGTGGAATCAGTATGAATGTGGTTTAAGCTGCTGTGTAAAATGATTTCTAAAAACTTTTATTATGTCTGTGTCCCAAGGAAGCATTCTTACTCTCTTCAGGGTGAAAAAGAAGGCCAGAATCTTGCTTCTTCATTACTGTTATGTACTTTTTCTGCCTCTTTTCTCTCCCACATTTTTATACCAGTGAACTAGTTGCAATCTCACTTTTTTTTCCTCATTATTAGGATACCATCAAGAACTATTGGATGTGACAAACTTTCTTCATTGATCTGTATCCTGGTTGCCCCAGAGCTTTGGTCTTCTCTTTTTGAAAACTTGGATACCTTAACTTCCATTAAGAAAAAAAACCAAGCAAAATCCTGTAGATTTGTTTCTCATGGTTTCAGGGAGAAAAACTTGAAGCAAAACTTGAATGAACTGAGGAAAAAAATGTTTCCTGCCATCCATGGAGAGCAGGGCAAGAAAAGCCCAGACAGCTGACCTGCCTTTTCCTCTGGCCACTGGATCCTTAGAGCTAAGAGCCAGTTCCTAAGGTGAGCATTATTAAAACCTTGAAAGATTTAAATTTTCCATGGGGGGAATATACTCCAGGAAGACCTGTGTTAATGAAGGAGAATGGGTGCTTGTTCACAGGCCAGTACTGGCTGTCACTCCCACTCCCATGCAATCAACCTCTGCAAGGCCACAGCTGTGGATTGCCACTGGTGAATCTTCCCGTTCTTCCTCCTGCATTCATGTAATTTATAGGAAATTTCTCTGTTTCTCTAATAGTGCAATTACAAGTCAATACCTCTGAATGATGACAGGTACAATGCAACCAGCTCTCAGCACCAGTTCTATGACTGTGAATACTCAGAAATATATAATTTACTGTACTGAGGCCAATTTCTGTCTTCTGGTTAAGAGAGACAGAAAGGTGGGCTGGATTCAACCCTTTCTGGACTTGTAGATGAAGCTCCTTCTCTGAATTAGTCCCTCAAAGAATACTTTTCTGATGCCTACATAAATAACCTAGAAAGCTTTCTGAATAACCATAAAACAGAAACCTGATTTCTTCTTTACAACCCCCCTAAAAAACACACACAAAAAACCCCCCAAACAAAACCAAACATAAAACCCCAGAACAAATAGTTAGACCCCCTCCCAAAAAACCAAACTAATGAAAACAAAAAAGCAAACAAGAAAGAAAAAAAAACAATCCTCAAAACCTTCCAGCAAAGTTGGGTCAAAGAAATAACTGAGGGAAGAATTTGCCTCATGCCCAAAATATTTGCCAGTGTGAAAAAAATCTATTGTGAGGAATAAATAATACAGAGACTTAGTAAATAAATGGGGGAAAAGGCTGAGGAAATGAATAAAACCTGTGTTCTCCCTTCTGTGCACCTATTCTACTTCTCTTCACAACTAAGGTAGAATTTCCCAAGGACCAATTAGGGCTTTTATTGGCAGAATTGCACAGCAGCACCCTTGGTAAAGTTTTCCATTTAAAATCTCTAATCTGCATGTTATCTGATTCTGAGTAACCTTCTTCTAAGTAGAATTTATGCACTCATTCTCTTTGAATGCCCCTTGGGACAAGAGACTATGTGTAGCACTTAGTCACTTAAATTTCTCATTTATTTTTTTTTTTAAACCCCTCACATGTTCTTCCAAGTTGGTTTCTTTGCAATGATTTGAATTGATTGCTTCACAGCAGCATAGCAATGCAGTGATCAAGAGTGGCAAGAACAGCATGCTCATGCTTGACATGTTAGAAAAAATTTTATATATTTAGTTGTTTGAAAAAGCAATAAAATGACCAGAGTGGAGAAAAGCCCGCAAGAAATCACAATGATACAGTGTTTAAAATGGAAATTCATCAAATAATTAGTCAACTGGAAAACACAGACTCATCCTTGCTTCCTGTGCACAGCAAAAGCTTCTTGCCATGTTTTTCTTCAATTTAGATAAGTATTGCCTGTGTGGGTAATTTTCAGATTACCTGACAGGTAAACATATTTTTAGATCTCTTTAAATAAAAAAACAAAAAACTTGGGTTTTAAGGATATAGACATTATTTTCAGAAAAGAAAGAAATGAGTTTTTAAAAAAAAGCCTTTGAGAAGAGTCTTTGAGAGATGCAGCCACAAATGTTGCAGCTGGAAGCCAAGGGATGCTTAGTGTGTCACATCTGGCCCCAGCTTTGAGTGCTGAGCACTGGAAAAACCTGAACCTGTGCCATTTTGGAGCTCTAGCTTTACTGGAAGGGAGCCTAGAACCTTGCCTGGGAATAGCCTGCTCTGAGTTGGATGACCTTCAATGTTCATCTTTCCCCCACTTCCATCCACATCTGAAGCATCTGGCAGAAAGAGGAAAGACAGGAAAAACTGTTCAAACCAGTAGATAGGGAATTTGTGACCAGTCAGGTTTGACAGCTGTCTACAGATTTTATCCTGTAGAAGGAACCCAAAGTTTTTGAAGAACTTTTTCATGCTGAACATCCTGTAATTTCTTTGCCTCTCTGTCACCTTTTTAGAAACCCAGATACAATCCATAATTTGTGCTGATAACTGACATGAACTTCCTGCATGCAGTACCCTCACCTCAGAGATTTCAGCCCTGAGCACCGTGAAGAACACAATATTTAATCAGACTCCTAGTGCATTCTGAAAGAAAAAAAAATAAAACAGCCAAAAAACCAAAACAACAACAACAAAAAAAACCCCCACAAAACAAACAAACAAAAAAAAAAACCACCAAAAACCCCAAAACAAAACAAAACAACCAAACAAAAACAAAAACAAGAACCAAACAACAAAACAACCCAAGGAACTATACTCTGTTTTTGAGAAACAAATTTGACATGCAGTGATGTATTTCTATATGGTGCTATAAGATGTCAAAACCCTGAATTCCTCAAAATATGTACTGGGACACACAGCATTGAGTTCTCATGTGAAGCTTTTACGTAAAAACCAACAATTCAGATATTAAAAATAATGTTTCTTTACATTTACTAAGAGCCATCACAAAGACAGACTTAGGAAAAGTATTTATCGGCTGCAGCTTCTAACTTGAAGACTTAGTTTGGGTCTTCTGGTTTTGGCTTGCACTCAGTTTTCTTTTTAAGGGTGAATTCTGCACAAACACTTTCCATTGAAGTTAGAAATCCAGTTTTGAAATGCCAGTGCTAAGGTGTCATTTACCGGAGTGAGCCAGTGCTACTTTAATGCTTGATTAGTTTGTCTCAGAATAAGACACAAAGTAAGAAGTTTTAAATGTCTTTTGAAAGGATCCTTTACCCCAGAAAACAAGTGTCTGTGTGAATATGAGTACAAAAAACAAAAGATTGTGACTGAAAAGTTAAAATTTTTAAAACTCATTTATAAAGATTTCTCTGTGTTTAGAAAGAAACACATCTGTCATGATGATGGTAGAGAATGTGTTTCCAAAAACATGTTCAAATTTTGGCAATGCTCAGGCATCCAGCACAGCCCTTGCCACTTTTTGAGGATCAATCTCAAAGCAATTCACTAAATAAGCTCTCCAGTGGGATAAGGAATCTTCTTTCTACAGGTGAGAAAGGGCTTAAAGGAAAACTCATGATGGAAAAGAAACCCTGACTGGTCATGACCACGTTTAAGTTAGTGACAGCTTAAGCAACTGCAAATTCCAGCAGAATCTTCAAGCACCACAAGAGCCTTTGTCCCTCTGAATAATGTGCATCTTTGTGATTTGACTCTATCATACTGACTGTAACCATCCTAAATTAGGTTTAAAGTAGAAAACCTTCATCTCGCCAGCATCACTCCATCCTCCTGCTGCCTCATTCCCTCTTTTCACACTGCACAGGACCTGCCAGGACTGCTGGGAAGCTGCAGAGTCCGTATGTCCTCACAGATGGGCTACAGAGGATACTTATTTAACACATTCACGTAGCTGCTTTTGGCCTTGTGCCATATGAACTGCCCTTTCATGAGTTTGAATTCTACAGATCCCTGATTATCTTCAAGGGGAAAAAGAATTTAAATGCCATTCTTTCATGCACAGCCAAATGCTTTTCATACAATCTAAAAAGCATCTTGTAGCTCCTTCACAGCCCTGCCCCTTTCTCCTCCCCTCTTACATCTGCTGCTATAAAATCCAGCCTGTTCCATATTTCTAAAGATTGAAAACTAAATTTCTGAATCAATTCACCTTTGGTTTCCACTCACATTATTAATCTTTGTGTCATAAATAGAGATTCAGTTTGCTCTAAGCAACTGTTATTTTAGTGTCTGACAGGCGCAGGCTTCCTTCTCAGTCTGGGGATTTACTTACATTCTTTATTTACATTCCTATATCCTGTCCCACTATTGAAGATTTCCCTAGCTCTCATTCAGACAAGATTCCCACTGAGATTTTAAAGGCCCCCTCAAATAAATCCTTAGCATCTCTCTTATGTGTAGAACTCAGGATAATGAAACCTGAATCCAAGCTGTTTGTGCTGATCCCTTGCCCATGTCATTCTGCTACAACTCCAATCAAGTGAAAATTTACCCTGATTGCTATAAGGAAAGGATGCTGCAAGAGTATTCTTAAAACACTGCAATTTTTGGGCAACATTCTGCATTTCTTCGGTCCAAAGTAACACAAATTTGCTTTCTGGCATTCATCAAAACAGAGGCCTTCCACGTGTCACTACAATAAGAATTCAGTGGGACATGAAGGGTTAGACTCTCCTGCCCCTAAGCAACATCCTTCTTCATCTAATGAGATGAAATGACTGCAGTGGCCAGCAAATAAGACACTGGCAAAGGTATTTGCAAAAGCACGTTTAATATTAAAGTGAAACCATGACAAATTTTGTCAGCAAAGTTCACTCTACTGCTATGGCTAAGGCACACAGAGCAACATCAGTCTACAATCTAGAATCAATCAATCTAAAATTAAAATCAGCCTAAAATTACCTACATGGAGGCTGAGGATGGACAAGGGGTAAGGACAGGAAACGGTAATGATGAAAAGATTTAAGGAAGAACCTTCCTGTTGAGTTACAAGATTCAGAGTGGAGCCTCTGGTTAAACTTAGCCCTGGACTTGACCAGTGTTTTAGGCCTAAAGATTTTAACAGCACTTAATTGATAAACAGTATAACACAAGATTCTATAGAATTTACACTAAGCACAACAGTAACTTAAAGCCCTACCTTACTTACAAATATAACATACTTAAGAGTCTAAGAGAGCAACATTCATAGCATATTTGTTATAGCATATCCACACTTGCATACACACAGACCTAAAGGAGAGCCTACGAGGTGTATATCTGTGAAAAAATCCCCTTGAATTCAGTGAAGAGCATTCAGTGAATATTCCTTTGCATCTTCTCAATGGGAGAAGAGTTAAGCCTTGGGGAGTTGTGGGATCAGCCCAGGCTCCATTGCTGCTGTTCAGCATCAGCCCTGCAAGTACAGCAAACCTGTGAGAAATCCCTCTCAGAGGGAGATGGCTGGTCAGTGCCTGCTGCAGTCCAGGAGAGCTCAAAGGGTCTCCTTTAGGACCTCTGTTTATAGGGTCACAAGACAATTGGCTTTGGTCATTGTAATCTTCCATCCTGGCTGCAATTTGAGATGGTAACTTTCTTTGAAAGTTCGATGGCAAAAATGGTGTTCCACTTGGGTTGTAACTTGGGCAAGAAAAATTTTCAAGGGGTTTCCATTAAAAAACAGGAGGTTGTCAGCCAGTACAGGTTCCTGATAACAGTGTTTCTGATAAGCTCAAGAGGAACTTAGCTCAGGTGCTGAGCATTTCTGAGATCATAGTGCATCCTGAGGAGTGGGGCAGGGAGAGGATGTCTCATCACAACATGCAGCTTCAGAGAAGAGAACTGTGGAGACATATTTCTCCATGACCAAAACTAAGTCAGAGTTCCTCATAACTTGCCTTGGAGCACTAGCTTGAAAATCCTTAACTGTCCCACAGATATGAATGTTTGAATGTCATTTAACACTAGGAATTGAGCCTAATTTTCCTATTCAGTGATTCTATCATTTTGCAAAATGTGTACAAGATGTAACATCATTTATTAAAATAAACAGAGAGTGTAAGAAGATTAAAATTCTGACAGAGGAGTATTATCTTTTCTTGGCAACAGAAAAAAACTTCATATATTTGTGAATCATCCCTGAGATAATCATATTCCCTTTTAATATCATAAAGAAAAAATTTTCATGTTGCTTCTGGAAAACATCATGAATATTAATAAAAGACAAATGCAATTTGTCCATTTTGGGGATTAATGAGGTTTTTCCTTCAAAAGATTTTGTAAAGAGAGTATATAGGTTTTGAAATGCTAAAGACATTACTAATCTGAGACAGATTTGTGTGTGAACATTTGTATCATAAATCTGGTAGAAATCACACTCAGTTTTAAAAATAAAGCCCAACTGGTAGCTGTTTGAGTCAGTTTGTACTCATTCCTCCTATGTGAGAAAGGTGTACAGTTTTGGAGACATTTAAGCTCATAGCAGCACACTGCCAATGAACTCTTCGAGGAACTTTAAAGGTTTAGAATTTTCTTCTAAAGACATGAGGAAGGAAGAACAGAAGAAGCATCTCACTTAGTATTTAAAGTGCCTTTTTAAACAGTAAGAGTCTAAGTCATATGGATGCAATAGGTACTGTTTGAATAGACAGAGACTTTCAGCTTACCACATATTCCATGAACTCATTACAGCACAGTTCAAGTGTAATGTAAAACCCCAGCACCATTCCCACTTCACTTCTCACAATCCATCTTACTTGTGGCAAATGCTGCAGGATTGTGGATGCTGTTGCCCAATTCTCATCTCCTCTACAGTCTTACACAACTAGAGAATATCACTCAATTTGTGTTACAGTTTTCTGACATCAACAGTCAGTATAATGATATATTTGCCAGCTTCACAAAGATACAAAGAGATAAAATATTTTTAAGGATGGTCAGAAAGTGTTTCTCTTTATTTACAGCTATCTTTAACCATATATTTGCTGAAGAGACCTATATAATAGGACAAAAAGATGCAAAGGTAGTTTAGAGATCAGGACTTAATCCGATCACTCACGAGAAAACTGCACGGAAAGGTTGCAGGGAAATTGTCTGGCAGTAAAGGCTCTAGACAGGATGCAAGAGCATCACAGTTACATATGACAAAAAGAAATTGATCCCTAAAACATGATTTATACACATAATGCCTTTAAAAATCTCAAACTTGGTCTGAGAAGAGTTGGAAACAAAGTTATGGAGGCTTCCCTAGTGACAACAGAATATAGGTATCTTCCTGTGTCAGTAAGGTTTAATACAAAAATAACTGATGTATCTTGCTTGTGGGAATCACTGCTCCTGTCATTAGCATACAAAAAAAGAAAATAAAAGTCACAAGTACTATGGTTAGTTTATTGGGAGAGTTGGAAAAAACACACACCCAAAATAAAATAAGCCTTATTTCCTTCTTATCTTATATCATGCATAACAATTTCTGCAAAAAAATATGTAGGGGAAAAATTGCAGTCTGGATATGGAAAGATTTCTAAACATTCAGTTTCAGGGACTACACAGAAAAGGAGGAAAGAGGGAACATGGCTGATTTTCTGATAACTGCAACCAAATACCACAACAAAAATGAACTCTGATCACAGAATCACAGAATAAGCTGACTTGGAAGGGGCCTACAAGGACCATTGAGTTCAACTTCCGGCCCTGCACAGGGCCATCCCCAAGAGTCACATCATGTGCCTGAGAGCATTGTCTAAATGCTTCTTGAACTCGCTCAGGCTTGGGGCTGTGGCCACTGCCCTGGGGAGCCTGTTCCAGTGCCCAGCCACCCTCTGGGAGAAGAACCTTTTTCTAATACCCAACCTAAACCTCCACTAACACAACTTTAAGCCATTCCCTTGGGTCCTGTCCCTGTCACCACAGAGCAGAGATCAGTGCCTGCCCCTCCTCTTCCCCTTATGAGGAATTGTGACTGCAGTGAGGTCCCTCCTCCGTCTCCTCCTCCCCAAGCTGAACAGACCAAGTGACCTCAGACACTCCAAATCAAAGACTAGAATTAATTATACAGCTCAAAATGCAAAGGAAGAGATTGAAATAAAAACTTCTGTCTCTCTCTTTTTAAAGGTAATATAATCTAACACTTTGCCAAAAACACACTGAGAAAGTCTGAACTATTTTGAAGTTATTCAGCACAGAAAGATATAAAGCTCGGGTAAAAAACAGTTAATTTAATCAGTTGAAATTGCCTAATAGCTAGCAAAAAAAAAATTGCAAATAATTCAGGCTATGATATAGTTTTGTGGAAGTCACATCATTTTTTTTTTCCGGGGGAAGCATAGGGAAGAAGAACTGACACATATCAAGCCATTTTCTCTACTGCCCTAATTTAATGTTTAACTTGCTCACTGCAATTTTACAAATCCAAATGATTGTGGTGGAGAAAATACTGGGCAAAGAACCAGGATTTACTTTCATTATAGGATTTTCAAAATGATAAATGAAAGCTTGGGAAAAAGGTGCAGGTTAAAAAAATCAGTTTAATGTGGCCCAGAAGTGTCAATGAGAAATCTGAGATACTGAGAAAGAAATAACTAATGTTCTAAAGGATAAATGTGGTAAAAACCTTCAGTGATTACTAGCTTCTGGAATTATGATTCTGTACTGTTCTCAAGGAAAAATAAAAATGTTATCTGTAAGAGTCTAGATAAAAAAGTTATTGCAAACCAAGTGGTTTAAGTGCCCTTTGGAAATGTTAAAGATTGAAGTTAGAGACATGAAGAACTGCTACACTGGAGTAATAAGCTGATGTCATTATCTCGGATCAAATAATGAAAACCTTTTCAAGGAGTTATGCTGCTAGAACAGGAGGTTGTGACAATATAATCCATTTAGCTTCACAGAACCCCAGCTTTGTTTTGATTTAAGCTCAAGAACTGGAATAAGCCTGTCTCAAAAATAGAAACACTAGCATCAAGGCTTGATTAGAGAAAGTCTCTTATCTTCTCTGCTATGCCACTGAGAGGCTGTCAGGTATGCCTGACTTTTGCTCAGACAGAGGGAAAACAAGTCCCTCCTCTCTGAGGAGCTGAGCTGTCTCATCCCATGATTCTTGCTCATGCCAGGAGGAAATTCTGTGATTGAAGGAAGAGCCTGGCCCCTTCTGTGGGTACTACCACAGAGGAAAGGCAGGCTGCTCCAGGAGGCAGCTTGTGACATGTGATCCAGAGTTTACTTCTTTGGCTATGCACTGTGGATAGATTCCTTTTCTACAAATACAGCAGAAGTACAGTGGTGTAGTGGAGATCATAAAGTGGCCAAGTAAATGGGGGAGGTTAATTCAAGAACAGCTCAGGAACAATCACCTTTTAATAATTTATATTCACAGTGCAGCTATGTTGCAAGGCAGATTAACTTAACCACACTGGTTATCAGAAGGTTTTGATGCAAGGAGTAAACATATTTGTACTTGGCTACATGAACACCAAAACCTCAAAGTCCAGCAGAAATTATCAGAAATTGCCTGTACTTACACAACTATGTTTTCTGGTATAAATAAATATATGTATTCATGTCATTAAAACCTGTAACCCATGAAACATAAGACCTCTACATTCCTCATTTTCTGTGAATCCAGATGGATACACAGAGTTGGATTCACAGATTAATTTGAATGTTATAGATGTGGCTGAAAGCTGAACCTAGAGGTCTGTGTAATTCTAAATGCTCTTTGTGTTCTGATATCTCAAATGAGACATGATAGAATAAGCCAGCACATTTTACTTTAGTATACCTGTATCTCCTATTTTGATTTACAAAACATTTGAAATCCTTTCTTCAAGATTCTCTTCCCCACATCAGCCTTCTTTCACCAGCAGTTATACCCAGGCCCACTTGCTCCAAGTGTAAACTACACTTTCTTAGCTAGCCTTAGCTATGTCTGTGCCCTTAATTCTTTATGCAATCACTCCCTATCTGCTTCTTCATTTTAATCTTTTCAACTTCAATTTACTCCCATTTCACTTAATTTCTTCATCATCCAACTTTCATCGGAATTCTTGTCCCCATCTTTCCATTCTGCAATGCAGGTTTTGCATCAGGTATTCTTCCTCCTTCCCTTTCACCAGATGTGGGCACACATGTTACAGAAGATAAGAAAAAGACAGACATCTTCCCTGCTCCGTGCTTTAATGCCCGTGATAATCCTGCTCCAGAACAGTTCTTGCAGATCAAGTTCACATTTTGGGTGTAGCATGAGCCTGACTCAGTTCAATCATGAGGGAATAATTCGACATATTGACCAGTAAAACTGACATCTCACTTGAGCATCTACAAACTTTTTGAGCAGGTACAAACAAATTACTTCAAAATTCTGCCCTGGCTAAATTTCTGCAGTGTTTTGGGCACTGAAAAGCACGCGTTCTGACGAAAAAAGGCACTGCTACCAAATTTAAAACCACTGTTCAAGAACTGTCAATATTTTTCAAGTTTACCTGAATTATTTTTAAATGTAAGTTTGTTTTAGGAGTTTTTTGCTTCCTGAGATTGAGTCTAATCAGTCTAGTGCCTAACATTTAGCCAAAGTTTAATCTTATCTTCCACTACAAAGAGTTGAAAGTTTGATTAACCTTCAGAAGAGCCAATAAACCACTTTTTCCCATGAAAATTACCAGCCAACAAATTCTAGTTTTTAAGCAGATATTGTTTAGGCTACAGTACATTAGATAAAAAGCTATATTCTGCCACCACCATTTTTCTACCTTAAAATGACACATAAACACCCAGAATTTTTCTTCGAAATAAATGCCTATATAAAATTTCTGGGTTTTGTAATTTTTCTGCCACAGCACTGCAATTACAGTCAAGTTAATTCAGCTCAAAGATTCCAGACTCTTAGGACTGAGTAAAGTACATAGTACAATTTATTCTCTAATGCTACTGTGTGAAGGCAAGCCTATCACTTGCTGCTAGTGTTGAAATACATGGCCTTAAATGAAAAAGGAAGCATAAATTAATTAAACACTAAAGTATCAAGATTTTAATGATCCCTCTACTGGGAAGCAGTGAATAACAGAAACCTTAAAACAGCTGATTGGAATAACATTCATATACCAGTGATGTTATTTTAATTTATTAGTTGAAGAGATACTCTGTTGGAAATATAAGAATTCAGGGCAACAGCTCTTTTACTTTACTAGCCAGGAAATAGTAAGTTGCACTTCTACATTTTACAGTCAATTGTGTATAAATTCATATTTGAAGAAAATTCCACCAATCCAGTCAGGTTACAGCACCAGTTACCTCCTCTCAGCTCTGAGCCAAGGGAAAGCAGCAGTGGATTAGCCAGCATGGAGCGACTCCAGCTGCAAACAGTGAAATCCAGACTCTTCATCCAGTCTGTAAGAAGGGCTGGCATCTCCTCTCCTCCCCAGCTGGCAGGCTGGACATCCAAGAATGCCTGGATGGAACAGTTAGCTCATCACAAGTGTTTGCATGGCAGCTTCTCCTCACAGCCTGATCCAGAGGTTGCACCTCCAACTTCCATCCTGTCACACCTCTTATCTCTGCTGAGGAAGGGACAAAGGGCAGGCATTCTTCTCCTTTCAGCATTCGGTTCACTGGTACAGCTCTCCTATTGCTTAGATGAACCAGTTGAAATCTTGTGTCAAACATGCACTCTTGAGGACAAGCTGGTGACACTGGGGACAGCTCTGTTTTCAGCCTGAGGCACTTGCCATATTTGTTTATGGAAAACAGCATCCTCAACTAATGATGCAGTTACCCTGGAAATATTCCAATTCAGTTTAAATTAAAAACATTGCTTCTACTAAGAGAGCTGGCATCCCTAGAGGAAGGAGGGACAATTTTTCCCTTCCATTGCAGCTCAGGTGGGGTATAGGACACAGAGTTCACCTTGGTGATACAGGGACATGCACCCACATCTCCTAACTGCTGAATTTCTCTAAGTAGTATGAAAATAAGTTGGTATTTGGAGGTATATCTACAATCATACTTTCTGGTCTTTTTCCACTTCTAAAAAACATTACAACATGGTTTTATAATCAGAAACAGAAACCAAAATCTTTTGTTCCCCTGGGGAAAGCACAATTTCCTAGGCTAGAGACTCATTTTCATTTTCTTAAGACTATCTCAGCACTGCACTTTGCAACTTTAGAGCTGCCAAACCACCTCAAAACTGTGATACCACTAACCACCAGCCTACATGCCACAAAAGATGGGATTCATTCTCAACCTAGAGGACACAGGAACAGCATCAAAAGTAAAGATCAGAGACAACCAAACTAAAAAACTGGTTGTTAGGGAGCTTCTCAGAGAGAAGTCTGGACACCTAAGGTAAGAAGAAAGAATTGCCTTCAGATCCCTCAAGCCTTTAAACCTAATTTCTGGGGCAGTTAATATGGAAAAGAATTGATGGAGCACTCCCTCTTTTGGCATTCCTGTATATCTATGCTTCCCTTTTCACTTATACGTGCCAGTAAATAAAGCATTTCAATAAAACACCTGTATTAGATAAAATAGCACTGTTTTATTCCTTATTTTGAAAGTCTTTTAAATAAACTTAAGAGGCCTCAGTGTTTTGATTGGGTAGCTATGCCAACCCATCAGCCAGCTGCACAGCCATTGGTACCTGATTGGGATGAGCATGGGAGCTGCCACCTATAACAAGTCTTAACTAGCAGAAAAAGGGCTAAGTTCAGATATAAAGGGATGCAATAAAAATTTGTCCCTCTCAATGAGTGAAAAGAAGTTAAACTTGGTGTTTAATAGGTCACCTGGTCCTTTGCAAACATGAATCTATTGCCTTCACAGTATCTTATTAAGGGAAGGTGAGCCAGCCCCATAGAGTAGGTTATTGGTGGAAGGCTGTTTTGCAGTTTAACAATGCTAATTACTCTTTACCTCTGCCAAGGCCAGCTGCTTGCTTTCAGTCTTGGGTAAACTCTGCTTCATGGCTCATGACTGTCAGGTCTTGCCTGTCAACAAAGCTTAGCTGTGGCTGCTAGGGATGTCGTGGTGATGTGCCTTCATGCTGCTGGCTGCCCAGCCCCTTCTGGAGAGCTCTGCCTTCGCCCTGCTGCTCTCAGGAGAGCATCCTCGCTTCAGCTAGCAGCCAGCTCTCGCTGCTGTAGCTCTGAGCCATGCACAGCAAACAGAACACTAATGCAGTCTCCCAGCACAGAGCTCTGAATAGATGTTTCTTTGCAAGGCTCCTGTGGTGTGTAAATGTCTCCTACCCTTCCTGCTCCCCACTGAAGGACTAAACGTTTGTATTTCAATACCTCCTGATCTTTTGCTTAACTTAAAGTTGACCATTCAGCCCAGGAATAAAAAGGTGTTAATTAGATAGCCTAGAATGTCAACACTGTTAGAATTACATGGTTTTCCCCACTTGAAATTCTTTATTTGTTCTTTAAACAGGAAGGCCTCCCAACCTTGAAAAAAAGCCCTCAAAACTGGAATTCAGACCTATGTGAGGATCCTTTTCATTTATATCCCCTTTCTGTGCCTTTTGAAGGAAGAGGTTTGGAGAGGGAGAGGGAAAGAGTCTGTTTTTCTGTAGGCTGTAGCCATTGGCTTTACCCATGGAAGGCCTTTCCCATGAAATTAAAGCTTGAAATTTATGTAGATATATCACTACATAAAACATCCCCAGACAGTATTTTTAAAATTTTATTAGTAAAAATGAGGGTTTGAAACTTACCCCTACAAAAGGATTTTAGCATCTCTAACAATTGCATACCGAAGAACTGGAGCCCAATGTCACAAATCTACACTACCTTTGTCCAGTACAACGAAGGCCCAGTTAAGTCAAAGCAATGTCTTTAAGAACATTAAATATAAGCCATTCACGGCTGTGACACAAAGCCCAGCACAGAAAGAGTCTGTCTCTTCAGCACAGTGTTTTGGTTTCTGCAAGGACGTTTTTCTAGTGCCAGGATAGGTTCTAGCAGAAAAATTCCTTCCTAAAACTCTCAAGTTCTAGCAGTCACTATGGCAAAGAGAAACTACAAATACCATTCTGTGTCAAACTGGGCAAAACAGAAATAGTTCCACTCGTGTACAGACTCAGCTTCTATGCTCAGGACAGAACACAGCTTCTCTTTTATCTCTGAGTCAACAATGTGTGGCTCACAAGACAGAACTGCAAATATCTTAGTTTCAACATAGAATTTGATATTGGAGCAGCTAGATCGACTTTTATTCTGTGTAAAGTATTACTTGTACCTTCTGATTTTAGGTGTTATGTCAAAGCTAATATTCCCATGCATCCATTTAATTTGTAAAAGTAAAGCCTGACAATTTCTAGGCGCAAACAGAGAACATGTTGGGCTATGTTTGGCAAAATTTTCCAATGAACTAGCAAAACCAGTCCCCATCTAAATAATCTATCACTAGTTCTTCCCATGTTATAATTTAATATATACAATCAGACATAACATTTCAGTTTAGGTTTGCCCTGATGTTTAAAACTAATATCTTAGCAAACAAGACCTTGCTATTGAATTCTTTCTGTACTAGTAAATAAGAAAATCTCATGAAGTGTAAGGACAGACGATATAGAAAATTATATTTTCTTCCATCTCCATAGTTGCTTCTTCTACTCCTACTACTCAGGAAGACATCAGGAATAAAGACAAGCAGTTTTGTCATTCATGTACATAGCTTGTACATGGAATTCTTTGCTCTATTTTTGATTGGTAAAGCAACAATTCCATTAGGTAAAATTTCCAAATGCTGCACTACTTCTGATGTAGTTCAGTTCAGAAGTCAAATTCAACTTTGGTCTCTTATCTCCTTGTGTGGCTGCATAGACATGAGCCTCATGTCAGATTCCCTATCAGCATCTGTACAAGTAGAGTGTAGGAATTATCTATGTTTGAAGCTAAGTGTCAGTAATCTATTTTTCAGTATAGATCCAGTCTTGGCTCATCAGTTTTAATCATATTCCCATACACATTGAAAATTTCCTCTGAATAAACCTTGGGAGAAAGATAAGTTGTGTATTTGACAGTGATTTTAATAATGGTAGGCTCCTTTCTTTTCTTCCAAATCCACAAATTAAAGGAGTTATACTCTACTGCTGGTAGTACTGCTGGTACTTCATTGTCATACTAGAAGCCACATGTTGGCCTTTCATTCTGCACCTTTTTTTCTGCCTTGTGTTTCAGAGGAAAAAGAGAAGATCATTCAATTCTAGGGATATTCAAACTTTCTTACAGCAGCTTGCTGACAGATCTGACATTGATAATCATGTTTATTGCTGAATAGAATCTTGGAGCAACAAATTACAAGGCAGTCTATAAGCATGAGCCAGAGATTTTGTGTCATCTGTAAAACAGAATTAGTAAAGGTCCCATGGACAGAAAGCTGACAGGAAAGGCTTTTTGTTCTACCTTAATAGTAAAGAATAATCAAAATATCCCACATTTTAGAATGAAAATCTCTGAGTTCCAAGTAGGAAACTTCAGTCAAAACCTATGGCTTGGACTATGAATAATAATATTCAATGAAATTCATGAGTGTATAATAAAGAATTATTGGCTGAGTATGCAACTCCAAACAGTGATTAGAATATTCATTTTATTCAGTCAATGTGTTTGTGAGTCACTGGATGACACCAGCTGACTGACAGAGGTGCTCTGGGAAGTGAAGCCTGAGCATGTTTCAGTAATGATGTGGTGAAGTTTTGTCTCATGCAGTTTGTACTGAGAATACATTTGCACTCTTCTAAAGAACATATTGTTTTCAGGTACCATACTACCCAGGTACAAGGCTGAATAAATGGCAAACTGCTCAAAACAGTGCATTTTCTTAAAACTGATAGGGATGTTTCTTTCCAATCTGACCTCTTTAAAAAAGAAATTAAGAAGGCAAACAACTTTGAAAATTGGCCATTTCAGATAATAGTTCAGCCTTTTTAGCCCCTGATATACCTGTTTTCTAATTTTAAAAAATAATATGTTTGGGTACATCATACCAGTCATTTTTACAATGTAGTGGTTTATACACTGCAGAAGAATATATGCATATGTTTGGGCTTCATTCTTCTCATACTGAACCTCTCTCAGCACCTTCCTGATTCTCTGCTCTCAGTGTGTCATAACTCTTCCAACTCATGCCACATGGGCTTGTACAACTCCTGTGTAGTTCCTGGGCATTCTATTACCTGGCATGGTTTTGTCTTTGTGAGATAATTACAGACTTGGAAATGAATAACCAAAGACTGACTGGCTTTCCCAGGCTCACACATTAAGCAGTGGAAAGGACCTACCAATTCAAAAGGCCACCTTACGTACCGAGCCACCTCTAGCTTACAGAATTGAATCATTTATTTCCATCTCACCTGCACTTCCTTCTCCAATTCTTCCTTCTAAGCTTTGAAAGGGCTTCTCATTTAGCCACATGGCAAACACCTCTTCCCTATTTCAAACCTGTTTGGGGCTTATCTCATTGCCAAAAGCATCTTCACAACTGTGAGCTTTTATTTAGGCCAATAATGAGGCTTCATTTTCCCCAGAGCCACAAAAGATTTTCTGCAAGAACACTGAAATAAAGTAGCCACATAGAGAGATGCTCTCTTGAGACCTGTCTTTGGTGGCAACAACACAGTGCGAGCTTTTGATCCTCTGCAAGACTTTTCACAAATCAGCCTAGCTTCATGTCAGCAATAATGGAAGTGATGTTATTTTCCATTTTCCAATAACACCTTTATGGCATTATGTTATTTTTCATTTTCAGATCATATTTGCAGTAGGACATAAATCAAGCCAAGTCTGGGAGAGGACTTGATTGAAAGACAATTCCCCTTGCAGTGAGTGAGTGACCTCTCTTAGAAGTTCAGACATCTGCTGGAAACCATTCATTCATTTTATCAAATAACAAATAGGTACATTCAACTTTGACTTGTTGCCAGCACCTCAGATCCTCACATTCAGTTTCAGTACAATGCACAATCTAACTATAATAATGGATTAGAACTATTCTCTAAAAGTGGTCCAAAATCAAACCCCCTATTTTGATGTCAGGATCTGAATATTAAAAATATTCTATATCTTCTCAACTTCCCTCTGCACCCTGGTTTATTGGTGACTAGCAGTAAAAGAGATTGAAACAACCAGGAGTTTCCACAATAGGTGAAACTGCTCTCTCACCTGTCTATAGGGTGGATGCAGGTAGAATCTGTAATTCTTTTCTCTACCAACTTCTTGAAACCCATAGGGATACCCTAACAAAGTCCCTTACAGGGCTTTGATCTTTTAGGAAGGAAGGCAGAACAGGAAATGCCAATGTATCTGAGCTAAACAAAGGCAGCCTTAGAAGCACAATAGGCAGAGAATTCCATTGTTCCCTTCCACTTCCTTTACCCTTTCTGTTCATTTTATCATATACAAATACATTTAGGTCCTCTCTTTCTTTAATTAAAGGTAAGTTACTGGTTCTATACCTCAAGGATAAATACCATTAATACTGCTTCATTCTGCTTTGTCTAATGCACTCGTCTTAGAGTATTTGACTGTATTTTTGCTTATATCCATTGGTTGAATGATTTTTCTTTTTTTTTTAGAGTTTTAAAAAAAAGCTTCTGCAAGCTTTAAGCAGGTTATATATTTTCTGTCAATGTTATCCAAGACTCATAAAAATTTGCTTTTTTTGTTACAAATAAAAGTTCATTTCCCCCTTTAAAAATGAATTTTTAAATAGTGAAAAATTAGAGCAATACCCACTGAATTTTTAAAAGTAAAATTTTCAGCTTAGTTATGCAAAATTGCTTTAGGCATGGTGATACTGGAAGTTTTCAAGACGTAACTGGACAGGGTGCTGGATCCCATCTAGGCTCCCCTTGCCATGAGAGGTTGGACCAGATAAACTTTTGAGGTCTCTTCCAACATTGGCTGCTTGATTCTTCACCACTTCCTCATTCGCCTTTCAAAAGCAGAAGCTTCTCCGGTAAACATTCTTTCCCTTTCGATCCTCAAAACCATATTTTTGAAGTGAAAATGAGAAACTGAGAAGAACTCAAAATACAATGTTCACTTGTGCCAAAAGCTTGTAATGAAGGCAGATTTGCAGCTGAAACCAGTTTTAATTAGCATAGTCAATACCATGTTTTTTGAGATAGCCAAAATTCTTGAATGACCAATGCAATGACTGTAAATACAAACTGAACACCAAATTTGGTCCCTAATCTTAATTAATTCCTAATAAGTTGCTGTGCAAAAAATGGTATTTTTTATGGGCCTTGTAAGGATTTGCAAGATTACTGTCATGGAGAATAATGTAGCTCACAGCATACATTCCAGAGCTCCTTAACTCTTAAACTACATTGTAGATAACAATACATATTCCATTCAAAAATTTGAGATAGCATTCCTGAAATTTTAATTAAAAATACTTCATAAACTTTATGGCATTTCTTTTAAATAAAGTATTCAGATGAGGTTTTGTGGGATTTACTTATCACCAGTAATTACAAAGTTATGAATTCTAGTGCAAGTCTATTCCTAGGCATGGACCGTATTTATATGTGGTGCCACAATATTTAAGCTTAGGTATCTAAAGTTAGAATTTCAAATCCATGCACTAAGGAATAAAAGAAGAACATACTGATTTTAGACTGTACTTGTTCTAAGCAATGAGCAGAACAGATAAGTGTAAAAATACAGGTGGGGAGGTGGGGGAAAGAGGAATAGAAATCACAAAAAATGAAAGTGGTGTTATTTCTGGAAAACCAGCAGCATAGAATTGATGGATGCTGGTTAGGTAAAAGAACAGCTACTGAGGAATACTTTCTGCATTGAACTCAGGGAAAAAATAATTAGCTGAACCATTATATTGCATTGAAATTCAGTGAAACCAGAGAGGTAAAAATAAAATGGAAACAGCCCCAAAATCCAATGTGATTGTGACTCTTGAGTGGATGAAGAGCTCACTGGATTATTCAAGGTGCAGACATAATGGAAACAGGTGCAACAGCATATTTCAGTGAAATAAAAGAACAGTAATAGCAAGGCTGTTATCTTAACTGAGTTTAAACAGCTGAAAATTGGAGAAGAAACAGAATTGTGACAGAATCAAGCTCCTGCAGCTTTTTGATAAATGGTTATGAGAAATATAACTGTCCTGGTAGACAGACCCAGGTTCGTGAACATTATGAAGAAACATTCCCAGGCAATGAAACACAACTATCTAAACCATTACAATGACATTATAGCCTGACACAGCTTTGACTCAAGATATTTAGCCCTTGCCTAAATCCTGGGCACAGTCTAAGAATCAATATGGACAAATAAACATTCCAAGCTATAATCTACAGATAATTTTTCCATTTTGAAGACTAAGAAAGATCAAGAGTATG
Organism: Rhabdornis inornatus; assembly: GCA_013397075.1. Lineage (NCBI taxonomy): Eukaryota > Metazoa > Chordata > Aves > Passeriformes > Rhabdornithidae > Rhabdornis > Rhabdornis inornatus. The sequence goes on from VWZS01004200.1 coordinate 2,605,332, forward strand.
GACAAAGTTATTTTGTGATAGTCAGCCTCAGTGCTAGAAATGTTAATTTATTGATATAAAGATATCATTCAACTTTCAAAAGTAGAGCCTGCAGACCTGATCCCAAGACTAGTTTTGTTCATCGCTTCAGTGAAACTTGGACCCAAAAACTGTTGAGCCACAGTGGTCCTGAAGAAATTTCAAAGGGAAATCTGCTTTGGCTGTGTAAGAGGGTTGTAAGCTATTTTATGCTAAGAATATCATATAATGCACTTTTACTAGGAGCTGGAAAAATATCTCTACAATTAGTTCAGTGAATTGGGTATTCCAAAATAGAGGTATTAGTAGAAAAAACCACAGTGATTAAATCATGCCTAACATGGGAGAGAAAAAGTTTGGCCTCAGAAGTGCTCCCTGAGGAACAGAACGCTTTGCCTCAATGAAAGGTGTGATAAGCACAGAGGTGAAGGTGCACTGCATTGTACCATTAAATGTTTTTTCTGGAAAGCTACTGGGTAAACCATCTTAGTCAGGCAGTGGAACAGGCATAAATGTCAAAAGGATGTGCATGATGCACAGCCAGCTGCTAACTCATGGAAGCAGATAAAGTTACTCACAAATGAAGTTACACCTCTTCTTTCTTTGAACCAAGGTGCATATTTACAGCACGCTGAGCAGTGATGACATGAAAGCAATTAATGAGGATCCATGCCATTTTATAAACTGCAATACACCTCTTTTACACAGAGATAATTTCATCCATCATTGACTGTAGGCACTTTGGGAAAGTCTATAGGAACTGCTGTAAAGCACAGTACTGCATAAGAAGTTCTAGCTAAATACCAGACAAAAGTAAGCTTCTTATTAGCCTGGAATTAAAGAGAAGGCCTTATGAACAGAAAATGAAATTTCAGCAGCTGCAGTTTGAAAGTAGGTCTAATCTAAACAATTTTTGGTCAGAGCAAAACAGGAACCTGTCTTCCTGACATAATCTATTACATGCATTAAATCTAGTACATTGCTCTGATAAATAGTACTTTAGCCTTCATAACTAGTGTACTTCTGTCTGCACTTTCACCTACATAAAAATGCATTAACTAGATATCCTGTATCCTGATATCCAAAGTCAAATTCTGACTTTTCTTGTTCTGCATTTATTTATCCTGCATTAGACAGGTAACTGTAAATGCATTATTACCACAATCCAATCACAGCAAATATTATGGAGTGTTTGGGAAAATATTTCACCTCCTCGTTTGCAGCAATTGACTTGATAAAGTACCTCATATGCAGCCCTTGTACTTTATTGTAAAACTATTAGCATGATTGGTTACTAGGATATAGGCTCTGAATATCTTCAACTGGAGAAAATTGCTACAGGAAGGAAGGAAGGTACTTTGCCTTCATCTGAAGCAGCCTAATTTGATGTGGTACAGGATTTTATGTGAGATATATATTCCATTCATATGAGAGATATAATTTTCCAAACATTTTCCTGTGAGGGCTATGTCTTTGAATAGGATGACCTGCTAGAGCTGACTGTGTCACTCGGAGTCCTACAGAGCATAACTCAGATCTGCCAGACTTCAGGCATTCAGCAACGTTTTCTTGTTTCTTCTCTCTGAACACACATCAAATCAGGAACATTGCTGACATCTGGAAAAAAAGGTAACAGATTATATCAGAAAACTATCGCTAAGTCAGATATGCACCCAGAGGAATCTGGGATGGTCACTGTGGCCCAGGAGCTCGCTGATAACCAACCCCTCATTCAAGGCTGAAAGGGCAAAGACCAAAGACATTGTTAAACCAAGGAGTGCTACTGTCCCCTGAGAAAACCATTGATGCCTCAGATCAGCAAACACCACCAGGAGACAACAATCATCTAGTTCTGTGTATTAGTGGGTCTCTAAAAAATTACAGTGCTGGAGGCTTGGGTACTACCACACTGAAACATGAGGGATTAGATTGAATTTTAAATGGCAGTAGCATTGAGTACTTCTGAAAATTATCATCTTCTAATATCATAAAACTGACATACTCAAATTTGCATTCAGATCAGCAAAACATCTTCATCAAAATTGCCTGAAAACATCAGCATTTCTATATGATAAGTATGCTAGACTGATGAGAATTTATCCATTTTCTTAATTCAATAGTTTCATGAATCTACCCTTCCTGCTCTCTTTCATACAAATTTATATCCCACATATGATAATCTCTCTAAGCAATTCCTTCTACCTGCTAGATGACCCCTCTTAGCTTGTGATCTTCTTTGTAACTTAAGGCAAGTTTCACACTTTTGAAAATAGTTAATTTGCAACAGACAGCCATTTCTGTTCACTCAAGGGTTTCATACAGTGCTAGTCTCTTAATTACTGTTTACCATAAGATTATTATGCCTCATATAACATGCTTGGCCTTTCCTGGGAGCTCTGAAGTGGCTACTCTGAACTTTGTAGGCATTCCTCAGTTTTCTCCTTTTCTCTTTTTAAAGCTCAAGAATCACAAAATATTCTGCAGGAATAAAAGGCCCCAAAGGTGCACATCCCACAAATTCCATGCAAAAATATAATTTTACCCAACCTTGTGACAATAATGACAGTAATGACAGACAATTAATTTTCGTTTTCCTAGTAGGAATGTGGGCACAGGTCATTGGCTCTCAAAATCCTGGAGCAATATACAGTACCAAAGTAAGAATCTGACTTCTCCCATAAATGAACTTTCTCCTCTAAGAAACCCTTTGATTCACAAGTCTACTGAGCAAAATAAACATGAATACTCAAATACAATCCTTATGATTTGCAAGAGGGAAGGTCAGAGAAAATATCACATACAGCAAAAAGAAACAGATAATGCAATAATGACAGTCTCTATTTTGTTAGTCCACTATCTCCCCCTGCAATTCTTCATCACTACCTGAGTACTTTTGTCAGACTGACTGTGAATTTCTTTTCTGTATCATTTAATGGAACCTGCCTCATTTTAATTCTCTTGACAGCAGAGGAGTAAGAGATGATCTGACAGAGTGATCTTCCAGATATAAAAGACATTTTAGCAGAAGAAAGCTTCTTTAAACAATATGTTTCTGAAGGGAAATTCATTGAGGACAAGAGCAGCAACAGAGTAATTTTTCAACAGTTAAGACATGAAATACAGGCTATTGTGTAAAGCACAGCTTTGCCAAATTCCATATAGAAGACTGAAACACAGTACTATGGACAGATTTTTAATAAGGCATCAGGGCTATTCAGCAGTGTTCTTATGTAACAATCCTAAATGGGATATCTGTCAGTTAAATGGGAATCTGTCATTTTAATGACAATTTCAGGCTAAATATCTGAAGATCCTTGAATTTTTGGGATGATTAAAAATTGAAAATTAATCCAAACATAACCATTTGGATGATGAAACTTTAAGCCTGCTCATTTCCAGAAACTTATTGAAAGTTTATTAAATATATCTCTAGCATCTATGCACCTACAGAGGATCACCTAGAACTTGCATTTTTTGAGTTTAATCATTACTGCAGTAGATGCTATTATGTTTCCTCGGTAGAATCAAATAGGTCTGAGAGCAATTTGGTTTAGTCTAGATCATCACTTTCCAACATTAAGTCTGTTTGGAGCTGGTTCGTGTTTTTTGGGGTGTTATGCTGTTTGCATCATGTCCTGGAACATCTTTAAACTGCAAATTGCAATGTGAACAAACCGTCATTTCCAGCTAATGAAAACTTGTTTTATGAGTCACACATGATACAAATTAATTAATTTAAAATAATGTTTTGATCTTTATTTTGGGGTTTACCACTTCATTTTCTTTGCAGTTGCAACATTAGCAGGTATTTTTACTAAAAGCACAGCTTCCTCTTCTTATAAATTAAATTCAGGAATCACACGACTCCATGATCTGAAATCTAAATAAATTGTTAAATATTTAAATGAGAATACATTTTATGAGACTGAGAAATTTAAAAAATGGGCTGATTAACATGATAGGTGGCATAAAGTGTTGAAAATTTATTTTCCCTCTAAGAATTACCTTAAGAATTCTGATCCTGTGCTGTTGGCATTTAGCCAGTGAGGAATTATGGTGCTCCTTGTGGGCAGAAACAATCCATCAGTTGCTGGAAGAGAGACACTACATCTCAGCAGAGAAAATAGCCCACACTATTACCACCCTGCAACTGCCATGCTCCATGGTAGAATGTGATGTCACCTACCATTAGCAGTATGTTAATGACACCTGCCTTGAAACATAATTTTCAGAGCTGATGGGCATTGGATTATGGTTGAGGTTAGGCTTACAGGGGGATCTTGGTGAGTTAGAGAGTTTTGTTTGTTCTTCATATTCCCAAATAAAGCAGGTTGTTCAAAACAGGGCTCTGAAACAATACCGGTATTATGTCGTGGGATGAAACATGACTCTAAAGCAATCAATATTTCCTCAGGCATTCAAGCAAGAAAAATTATTTTGGGAGTAGTCAATCAACATCTTCATACCAAGAAGTGACATTTTGTCTAAATCACAAGTAATCTTTCCTGCCTTTAATGCCTTATAGTACTGCATACTATTTCATTTCCATTCATTTTTTAGAGATTAAGAAAGACCGATTAGAAAAATTGTACTATGGCAGTTCTAAGAAGCAACTGTATCTAGAAACCAGATACGTTTATGATTTGAAGGACCTGTTTTCTCAAATTAGTTAACATGATACTGCCCCTTTTCTACCTTGAAGGGACTGAAAAGATTCATTTTCAAGTGAGTCAAATTTAACAATGTACCGCAAATATACTTAGCAAAAAGCTGTCTAAGCAGAGATTAACAGGCATATGCATTTTCACAAATTGTTTTGGCATCTGGGATCTGATTTTTCTCTTTTGCCTTCACTACATCTTCTTGAGGCAATTGTAAGAGAAATAACTAGAAAAGCAACATTGGCAACATATTGGGAAAATGATGGTTACAGATGGTATAAAGAATACTATCCTGTTGAAAATCTCTAAAGATTCGGAGCAACAGACAAAAATGAGATATTAAAATACTTTATAAAATCCAAAAGCATTCTAGTTTAGTAGCTTTATCCACAGAGTTAGTAAAATACACTTGAAATTTGAAGGTAGAGGTTGTAGCAGGTCATGTTCTTAGCATTGCTGACTCAAGATGAAGTCCAAGTTGCTCCAAGCTATGTTGGTGTCGATACCTTCAACAGGACAATATTATAATCTCTACTTGTAATAATGTTCTCAGCTTGACACCATCAAATTATTATATATTTATTTTGACAAAAGTCAAGTTTGTATTTCTCTAAAGTCATTACATATGACATTTGCATTGTCTTTTTTTTTTAACCTTTTATTTTGTAATAATAAAAGGGACAAGGTTTACTGGAATACAAAATCTAACCCACAAGTGTCCAGAATGACCATCACCCAGGAAAAGAGTGGACTCTTCACCAACGCTCCCATTAACAGCATTAATTTTCAGTGTATGCTATGGTTTCCATAGAGGTGTTCAGATGCTGACACAAATCTGAAATGAATGAAGACTGTGGGAATCTGTGCGTAGGTGTGCAATAGCCAGGCTGCTGAGAGTTGAGCGTGACTGGTGTGCAGATAGCAGGCTATGTGTGGAGAATGATAAACATGGGGGGGAAAGATTAGTGCACAAGTGAAAGGGAACTTGCATTCTATTGCCTGACTTTGCAGCACACCCCCTCTTTCAAGGTTATCTCCTCTCTCCTCTCCCCATATTCGATTACACTTGACAGTGATGAGTGCTGCAGCCAGATGAGACACACTTATTTTGCTGAACAATCCCAGAGGACTCTGAAAGACAGAACAATCCCCCAGCCAGGGAACGACTTAGGTCTCCAGGATACAAGCTGGCCATTTTTATTTTTTCTTTAGAAACAGAAGTTCAAAGTAGCTGAGGTTATTTGTAGACTGAGGTCAAACCCAGCAAATATCCAGATCGTCAGTTTTAAGGGATAACTTTATCCAAAAGTCCTGCTGCACCAATATAAAGCATTTGCAGGACCAATCCTTCCTGGGAATTCTGTTTTCAGTGATCCACTCCCATCACCAACCACACATAGGTTCCCCAAGGCTGTCTAAGAGACACAGACAGCACAGGGCAAACACAAGGCTCTGGCAGGCAAGGACTCAGAGGTTCCTCTGGGAGCCCCTGGCCCTGGCTGCACCCTGACAGTTTTCCTCTGTAGGTTTTGAGTTAGAAAAGGGACGTCAATGCCCCCTTTCTCTCTCTCGCTATTAAGGTCTGAGGCTGTGAAATTTTGCCCAGCTGTTGTTGGACTGTCAGGGAAGGATTCTGAAGCCCATTCCCAAGCCCCTTCTGTTATTTTGTGTCTTAGCATTTGAAAATGCTCCCTGTACAAAAGGACTGGGTAAGCTTCTTTCTCCAAACTTCCTGCTTGCATCATTCCATGAATGGAGGATGAGCAAGACCAATCAAAGATGTTAAATTCATTGTAATGGTTGGTCACTTTAATGAAAAATCCTATACTCAAATACAAGTGGCTGTTCCATTTTAGTGTTCATCACTTTTTGTTTTCCATGAAAGCATTAATTACTTTGCAAATCAAAATATATGTATATTTATATAAGTGTATGCATATACATACAACAGAAGGCAGGTTTAAATTAAATATTGGGAGGAAATTCCTTGCAGTGAGGGTGCTGGGAGACTGGAACAGGTTGCCCAGAGAAGTTATGGATGCCCCATAGCTGGGAGTGTTCAAGGCCAGGTTGAATGGAGTTCTGAGCAACCCGGTCTAGTGTAAAGTGTCCCTGGCCATGACAGGGGAGTGGGAAATAAGTGATCTTTGAGATCCTATCCACCCCAATCCATTCTGTGAAATTTAGTAAAAATTCTAAATTCTCAAGAATTTATTACACTCCATAGCAATTTGTTTCAGGGAAGCCTACTGCCTTTATTTAAGTGTTATGTTTTATTATGCACTGGGCAGTTTTCCAGCTACTAACCTCTGGTTATTTTATATCTAAATTTGAGGTGATGAGGGTATTTATAACAAGTATTTAAAACACTATGCTGAAAGAAGGTGACACTAATAGACACTAAACTTTCCAAAGCTCCTGTTATTGTTCAAGTGTTGTGACTCTTTTAGCATGTTTTACCTGAGTTCATTATAGATGCATTCTTCACAGACTCTTAGAAAATACTTGAAGTTTCCTGGCAGTATTTCAGTGGCAATGCCTGTTATTCATCCAAGTTGAACTAGTATGTACTGGAGGACCTAATCCTCATTCTGTTTTGTGCGAAAAAATATTGTCCACATAAAGTCACCAACAAACTGTTATACAATCAATGACCAACTGAGCAATGTCTTGCCCTAGACTTTTGCTTTTGCCTATTGGCACGCCAAATTTACAAATATCTGCTTCGTTTAATTCTTTCTCTCACCATTCTGAGATGTATCCCTCACATTGAATGAATTTTAAAATATTCAGTTCAAATCCCATAAAACGGCAAGGCCAAAGACTTCAGTCATATTACTGCTGAAATTCAAAGTTGAGCCTTGACTGTACTTTCTTTCCCTATTGCTGCAGAGGTTATTGTTAGCAATAATTTTACTGAGAAAAGAAGAAGGTGGATTAAAAAAAAACCTTCAAGAAGAGAAAGAATGAGTGGTTAAATAGCAGAGTTCTGCAAGATATACTTAGAATCAATCTTTTTACTGTTTCCTCAGCCACACTAGTGATCATAAATCCTGTCTCCAAGCTCAGTGGTTGTGCCAGCCCTTCATTCTGAGGAATTTCATGTGTCCTGTACAGGACTTCACAGTAGGATTATGGATTCAGGAGAAAGCTCTGCTCAAAGAGGGGAGGAAGTCAAAGGAGATTTGTTTGGTACAGCACACCAGCATGTGCAAAAGTAAAAGCAAGCCTTGAAGACAGAGAAATGGAAAAGGAGGTAGAAAAATAAAATAATTTATTTGCAGCTCATGACAGACGTTTTGTTTATTGAGTTCTTCTGCCTTGACTTACTTTCATTTGGTAACTGGAACTGGAATTCCATTGGGCTAATTTGGAATTGACCACTAACATATGGGAAAACATTTTTCAACCTGCAAGATTCGTAGACAAAAGAAATACTCACACAGACCTGACAAGTATTTTGTCTCTCTAATCTCCCAGTTGTAGGTATGGCAATGGATAAAGCAAAATCTGCAAATTAAGTCATGTTTTCTCTCGTCAGGTCACTGGGGAAAAAGTGCATTTCTCATAAGAAATGCATTGGTCTTTGTCCCTTCCTCGTACATGGAGGTCCTGACATATAATCACTGCACATTTGCATTTGGTTCAGTCTGCTTCTAAGATATAATGGAGCTTGAGGAGAGGATTTGTTTGTCTAAAGATCTTATAATGGAAAAACTGTTCCAGAATTTTGCAATGGCCTTGCTACCTTGCAGCTGTTAGAAGCGAGTTTTGAGTTTTGAATCCAGAGGCATTAAGCATTGTCTTCCAAGAAGCAAGGCCTGTTTTTTTTTTTTTTCTGCTGAGAGGCACACTACTGTTAAGTTTGCCCCTGGGATGCTGTGAGGATCTGCCTCCTTGAACAGACAAATTCTTGCTTGCACATTGTACAGTGATCAAAACTTAGTGGGAGCAATAAACCCAAATGTCCTGACAGCTGATAAGTAGCAATTGTAAGGAGGAGCTTCTGAGCAAGCCCACTCTGGCTGGGATGCAGGTAAGAACTCAAAAGCAGCACTTCAATAACTTAATGTAGCCACTTATTCTTCCCTGTCCCCTGACACTTTTGGTTTTTTTTCAAGTCAAGTCATGGGATATCCCTATAAATATCCCCACCTTGCCTGCCCACATCAGGCTGGCAAGATAATGATGCAGAGTATGGGTAATATCACAGTTCAGCTCTGTCTCCACACCAGAGATGAAAGATCCAGTCTTACGGGCAAACTAAATCAGCCAAAATCTGACTACTCAGAGGAATTTCCAACCGACAAATAGATCAGAGATCTCTCTCTATCCTGAAGCATTCTTGGGCAAAAGACAAAATATTTTTCAAAATACAGGGATAAATTTATATATGCAGTGCAATACTGCAGATCTAATAGACTATTGGACCATGATATACACTTTTGTGTTGGTCTTTCCACAGACAGAATTCTAACAAAAACATTTAGATACTTTAAATAGTGATATCACTAAAACTTAAAAACTGTGAGTGGTCCTAGATACATGTGGATAATTTTATAACCATATTTACCTCTCTTCATAATTGCAATGGTTTGACATCAATGAAACTCCAAAACTGTGTGTGGTTTTATATAGTAAATATATAGATACATATGGATGATTTTATAACCATAATTACATGTCTTTATAATTGCATTTGTTTTATGTACACACATAAAAAATGCGATGCTTAATAGTCTTTCTCCCAAAATATCAAAGGCAAACCAAAATACATAGTTTTTCACATTTGTGTGATCCCTTTGGGGCAGTTCCTACACTCTTTTCCTAGGGCTGGAGCTCTAGACATAGCACCCAAGCACCAGGAGAGTAGCAGGTACTGCAGATTCACTGCAATCAGAGCCTTGTTCCCTTTTAAGAGAATTCAGTGGGTGTTCCAAATTGAGAGATTTTATACCTATATTCACAAACAATGCTGCCTCAATCACTGTCAATCTCAAGTGTGCATGACTAACTGGTAATTTCCTGCATTTGTGACATTCCATGATCTTGCTTGATGCTGCCAAAGTTTGCGACTACACAGAAAAGCAGGGGCAGGTTGAGAGTGAATGACCCCCGGTAAGTTATTTTGAAATTGCCAGACTTTGCTCTGCAAGTTTAGTCTCTCATAGCAACGTGGGCAGCATATCATTCTGTGCTGGCTTCATTAAAAGAAAACGATTCCGTCTTTCAGTTAAAAAAAAAGAAAAGCTGTAACTGTTGAAGCAGCATACACCTAATAAGCTACTTCTACATCTGGCTCCATCATTTCAGTCTGTGGACTAGCAGAACAGAGCTTGCAGAATCCTTCTCAAGTAAGTATTTCTTTCTCTTTACTGCATGTTTTTATTTTATTAAATTTAAAATTCATAACAGGTAGTAAAGAAGTCTTCAGCATTGAATTAGTGGTGCTGCAATATGACAACTGGTTGCCTGCTTTAAACATGAATTAACATGCTCTGTTGTTTTATTTGGCAGACATTACTGTCTTTAAAAGGACATAGTTAATACATTAAGGTGCAAGGCAGCAAATTATATGGATGAAGCTTCCTAAAGCTGCAGTGCTGGAAAGCTAATGAAATGATTTATAATTGACTGCCATGATAGGATTTTTTAAAATGAGTTATGTATCTTTTGTTTGCATAATGCACATCATGGAACATGTCTATTTGATCTCATCAAAAATGTATTCTGAATATGCTACTGGCCATTAAGTATGAAATTATCAAAATAATTTATATCTTCAAGAAAGGAAAAATTAAGGCAGCGGCATTAATATTAATAAAACTAATATATACACATTAAACCTACCTTAGGTATGTATTAAATGATGAAGGAAAGTATATGTAGTGCATGACTTTGTTTAATTATACAAAGTATTAGTCAAACATTGATAAACCCAACAGAGTATAGATGAAATAATTGTTTGTATGAGAAACAACAGAAATGCATAACATTTGCCAAAAAAACCAGCGCATACTGTAGCATGCTTTCTGCAAGAGTATTTAAACAGCTCTGATGGACACGTCTCTTTAATATAATGAATGACGTGGGACTATGGCTGTGGAAGGAAAAGAAATAACACTATTTTGCTTCGTGTTTAAATTGCAACTGTTGTAATAGAAAGGAGTTAGGAACAGGCAGTGCACAAGGCTACTTTTACATTTGGTATGCAAACACACACATATCCAAATACAAAAGGATCTTTTTTTTTTTTATTCAGTCATACCTGCTTATCACCAATTCCTGTGACATGCCACTCTGATTGCAAACATGCAGGTTTGCAGCCCTCAGCAGAAATACGTTATAGCTGCATCTGAGGCATTACAGCACCAGAACTAATATTCTGGAAACATTTAGCACAAGCATGTCTTATACTCCCAAGTAATATTATTTGTCATAGCTTTTTATGTAGGGAAAATTATGCTGCAAAAAAAATCATACCGTTTAGTTAACTTCTGCAGAAAACTACATAAATACCTCACTCCTGCTCAACTTATCCATCCCCCAACAACCCATGGTAACGGCAGTCAAGAAATTGCCATTTATTTCTCTCAATATATTTTCAAACGACTCAGAACAACAAATTTTAGAACATACTTCCAGCCCTTCCAACTCATTTATATACAGGCAAGCTTTTTTTTTAAGCAAACTTTTTCAGGACATATTGAAGCATGGAACTGGAACAACCATTTTCTTATTTACTGTGTAATAGACATAGAAGGTTTTTGGCATATATGTGTAATAGACATAGAAGATTATGTATGTGCAGAGATGAAGAATGGAAACAGAGATAACAAAATTACTGTGTTCCAGGTATGGTGAACAACAATATATCCTTCCTTTTACAAGCAACATTAAGCTTCCCAAGGGCCAGCTCTGAAGAGCTTAATAAATTAGAAGCCGATAGTGGAGAGGTTTAGTCTGACATTTCACAGCCCTTCTCAAAATCTCAGGAAAACACAGTATAGTAATAACAAGACCAGTAAATAGTGGTATTTATGGTACCACCCCCACAAGACTAAAGGAGACATCAGTGAGCAGAAATGGCACTAACAAGCTTAGACCATTTCTACAGCTGTTACACCTTATCAACTAGAGGAAGCTATCTTTGATACCTGTTTCTGAGACAGAGTAGGAGGGTGAGGAAGAGGCAGAGAACTGCCTTTGGGAAGCCTTCAAAGGGAAATGGTGACTTATGATTGAGGGGATTGCCCAGGTAAAAAGGCTTATTTCTTCCTTATACTTTGTGATTTCCTAATCCTGCAAAAGAATTATCCTAATGAAATCCCACAAACCTAGTATAGGTCTATTGTTCTTATGAAGTCAAAGACCCTATGTGAGGGGCAGGCAGGATTTGACCCACTACAAAGAACTGTGAATTTTTGTGTTATGCTCTGGAACAACTTCGTCCAACACATAATTCACTAATTAGGATAACCTCATTGGACAGGGGGAAAAAAAAAAAGAAGAGAGAGAATATCATAGCAACATCTTATCCCTTTGTGGTTCATGCATTTAACAAAGACTTACCTTCCAGTCTTAAACTCCCCTCTATGTTTAACATTTAATTAGCAGAATTGCATATTCCTGTAGATAGAAAAGAAAGATGACAAGAAAAACATGTTGTACTGAAAGGTCTCTTCAATACTCCTTGAAGCATCAGTGGGAAGGACTTTGGGTAGCCTTAGTTCACCACTAATGTGCTATCACATTAGAAAGGGATATTCTATGGCTTCAGAGACAGTAAGGCCTTGCAGATTGTGGCATCCATCATAAATTTAGGAATGGATTAAAGTAAAATAAACTGGTGTGTAAAATACAATTATTTTTAAAATATAACGTAATTAATGAGTGGGAAATATTTTCATTCCCCTGAAGAAAAAGGCAGTGTATTTTTATCCTAAGCTTGATTTTGCACGAGAAACTAATTCCATTCCTCCTCTCATTCTTCCTCTCTACTGTCTTAAATTTTTTAATGCTTTTTTCCCCTCTTCTTAATGATGGTAATGATGATAATAATGATGATGATGATGATGATGATGATGATAGCTATTATTATTATTATTATTATTATTATTATTGTTATTATTATTATTATTATTTAAAAAGAAGATAAAAAGAGAGAGGAAAATGAGGAAAATGGTATGCCTAATTTTGAAAGCCACATGACACTGCCAGACTACCTCAAAGAAGGACATGTTTAAAGACTAGATTCAAAGGATTTGACACTTTCCTAAAAATACACATTTTCAAGGAGCAGTGGAAGAAACTAAGACACCTCATCTGTGTATTCTCAGAAGGATCAATTATTTTACGTCTTTTCACCAAGCAACTACAAAGTGAACTGGAGACACAGAATCAAATGCCAGTGTAATGCAGATGACCTACAGCTCTACCCATCCTACAGCACGGCTACAAAAACGGTACAGCGTGTGAAGAAGAGCTCATGGAGCAGCTGGCTAAAGCAGAAACTGAGCAAGAAAAAGATGATGTTGGCAGAGGATAGAGAGCATTTTGAGGACTCCCTCACAGTCAAGGTACGCAGCCGCGGGTGGTCACTTAAACACAAATCTGATAAAGAACTGTACTCTGGTATAACTGTATTCACAGATGCTATTAACTTCTGTTAGCTAGGAAGTTCTATCTCTCTTGAATGGGGACAAAAATTTCTCAGGCAGGTGATATCACAAGCTTTTTAGTGCTAAGCAGTTCCAACATGAAGGAAAAGCTATAGTGTTTATGGTCTGAAGCTTGGCCTAACTAGACCACTAATCCATTCCCTACACTGTAGCTCAGCCTCATGTCATTTTGTATTCCTCTCTTCCAAGCAGTCCATTGTCTGGACTGTGGATAAATAACTTGGAAAAAAAATGCAATCTGCAACTTTATTATTCTGGCTTTTCTCAGCAAGAGTAAAATTTCTCTTCATGGGAGAGAAAAAGCCTCGTGGTAATTAAGAGTAGCCAAATATCATTAGCTGTTGCCATAAGTGCCTTGTATATATCTTTGAAAAACTTTAAAGATATGCACAGTAATGTGTGTCCCCAGTGCCATGTTATACTGCTAGGGAGCAGACAACACAACAGCCAACATCTTACAACTGATACTAATTTGGCTGCTTTCACAGTAATGGAAGGTGCTCTGACAGGATGATATTGAGTGCAGTAAGGGTTTGTGTCCAATGGAATGTTGTGCTGGAATTGGAAAAAAAAATTGATATATTAAAATATTTTGTCCTTGCATTTTTCTCTTTAATTTTTCATTTATTTTTAAAGATATAAATATAGCTTGCATTTTAATTGGGTGTCTGTCTCTAATTTTACTGCAGCTGTAGCATTTGCCAGAGAACAGTGGCTCTGTTTTCAGGGTGATGCAGGATTTATACAAAAAAAACATCTCTTCTCTAATGCTCAGCACTTCTTACTGGCCTATCACAGCTCTGTCTAGTACACAGCTATAAATTAAATGAATTATGGATGTTGACAAGAAAGATGACACAGCAATTTGATGCCTTTAGTTTAGTCATCCTGTAGTTGTAAAACAGATAAATGTTTTACTCATCATGCTGGAGAGGTTGCTTAATGAGAATTTAGAACAATTTAGATCCATTATATCTTTTGATTTAGATTCAAGGCGGAATGCAGACACTGTCCACCATGCAGATTTCTGCACAGAAATATAAGTCCCTGTTCTTTAAGGCACCACAGTAGCTTTTCACCTCCTTTTCCCGCCAACAAAACCTACCATTTCTTAAGTCCAGATTGATTTAATGGTGGCAGTACTGATCCAATTTTCTGTTTGTCGTAACACATTACAATTCTACCAACAACTGATAAAGGAAAAACCCATTTTAACTTGTTCTCATTAGCAGTCATGCATTAAAATAAAATAACTGAATTTTCATTCTACCGGTCCTTCAGACAGCTAGATCTTACAGACTTAGAGCAAATGTCTGCTTAAATTCTCCTTAGGGCTGAAACTCTTTCAAGCAGAATCTAGTGAGATAAAACCAATACATACAACACTGACTACATCTCCACTCAATTAGAAATTTTTTGTTCCACAAGGAAACAGAAATAGTGAAAGTAATATTTAGTGAAATTGAATTTTTGCTGTGTGAGGCCAAGCATCCTAGAAATAGATATTATTCCCATTAATTTGAAAATGTGGCAGAATTTCTGGAGAACAACTAAATAAAATAATGCTGAGAAGAATTTAAGGGGACTCTGTCTTGCTGATGAAACTGATGTAGGCAAGCTTATATTAAAAGTAAATTTGTATTTGGCAACCATTACAGATAAAAAGAGAAAAGGAAACCATCTGTTGGAAGGAAACCCAGAGAGGAACATCTGCATTATTTAAAGGGATAAACTGAAGTGCAAAACTGAAAGGTCCATAAAACACTTCAAAATTAACTGCATTAAGTGTGAAGATAAGATGAATAAGATGTGATAAAATTTTCATTAAAGGCAGTAGGGAAGAGTACATCTGAGCAAGAATGGCACTGGGAGAGTTGTGATGTAGCTATTTTAAGAGTGGAGTATCTGCTGAGGGATGTACACATCTTTACAGAAAACTGAGAACTTTGAACTGAATCCCATTCCTACAAATTCTGAGTTGTGAGAACAAACACTACAAATAGTGAGTTTGGCCCTGGTGCTTAGGCAATATTTCTGAATAGTTGAAAGGCTGAGTGAGAACTAGGAACACAAATACAGGAAATACACACCATTATAATGGAAAATTCATTCTTTTCTTCAACAAGGACAGCATAGACAACAGTGCTTTTATTCATACAAAAACTTGAAGTCTACTCACTGACTCTAAAAGGCTCTGGAACCAGTCTTATTTGCAATTAAAATAAACCTTAAAAATCAGATTTACTTTTTTTAAATAATAATAACTTAATAGTTCCTTATGAATATCAAAATGTAAAAAACCTTTATATATATTTGGGTGTTTTAATGTAGATAATCTACTGAAGGTATTCTTGTTCATGTATCAAAAAGCATACTTTTAGATGCAGAAACACTTAGTACTAAAACAGTTGAATATTGTCTGATTTGACCCAAAAATGATCGTATCTTCCAGAGCTCTACAAAAAAACTTCTAGTTGTCATAACAACATCCTGCAGCAGATACAAGACGTTGACTTTTGCTAATTGTATTTTAATACAATTAGTAAAAGTTAACATCTCCTTAAAATTAAAAAACAGAGATATTATTTTAAAGGGAGCATGAAATTAATTTTTTTAAATTCCCACAAAATTCAGTTTTTAATTTAAAAACTTCAGTCAATGTAGAAATACTCCATTGTATCAAGCCATATTTGCAGGTAACTGTTATGCTCCATGTTTATACAAAATATGCAGGTTTCTAACAATGCCTTTGTAAAATGACACTCAGAATATAAAGAAGCCTAAATTTAGAAAAATACTGATTTTTTTCCTGAGTAACAAGTTTACTTGATAAATTCCTGAATGCTTCAGTTTTGTCAGATGCAATACTAAGCCACTATGAAAGTCCTATTTAAGCTCTGATCTTAAGCATCATTCCTTTATAAATATTCCAGATTCAACAGTCAGTTTACCAGGAAAGGATCAGTGCTGTTCTGGTTATGTTCTTATATTAACAGTAAAATAGAACATCTTAGCCATTGCAACATGCAAAATTACGAACTGTGTCCACTCAAGTCCCTAGAAATGTTTTGTCACTTACGAGCGAGTCTTGATGGTATCTGGAGATTTCCCCTTGATCAGGGTCACATTATGCAAGATTGGGTATCACAGAAGTACATGGAAAAATACAGTCCTTTTATAATTTAAAGAGTACAGTCCCTTCCTAATTTAAAGGCCAGTTCATGGCAGCTACAGAGTAAAGTGCAGGTGTTGAGCAGAGGTCAATGAACTAGATAATGGCATAGTTGATGATAAAGGACAATCTTATTTACAGTGAAGTCTGTCACTTAGGTCAGACAGATTTCACTCAACTTGCACAGATATTGCAACAATGGTGCCCACCATTTCTAAAGTAGAGCAAAATTAACGCATAGCTTTTTCTCTTAAGTCTATTTAATGTTAATATGACTGGTTCAGAAGAATTTGGTAATCTGGAGAGCATCCACCTAGCTGAGGTATATTGTAGTAATAAAGAACAGAAGAATTTGAGCTCAATAAAGGTATTTATTTCAAGAGTACAGCCCAGACTACTGCAACAAAGTGTTGCCATTCATGGACACACCTGCTTGCACTGGAACAGGAAATTCCCTATATCTGCAATGTCTTCAAAGTGATTTAAATATATAAGGTAAAATAACTTGAACACTTCAAAAAATAAGTCACTTAACATACAGAAAATAAATCATTAACATCAATTTCTAAAAAGTTCAAGATATTAAACATTCAGATTTTTAAGCATATTTTGTTTTAATATTCAGCTTCTCTATTTGTACACATAATGGAAATAATTTCTGCAATTCAGCTAGTCTCTAGAGAATATTTTGGTGAGTTTATTTAAGAGAGAGCACTGAATAGTTACTGTTACTATAACCTTTGATAGCATCTGTTCTGACCAAGATTCAGAGTGATTGATATGAAAAGATCTCTATCATCTAAGTAAGAAGAATTATTTTTCATTTTGCAGCTGTGGATAATTTTTTCTTAATAATCAGATATGTCTGTGTTGTATGTCTAGAGTTATTAAGCAGAAATCACCTGTAGAAAGAGAAGGAGCAGTATGAGTAGTATGACACCCACAAGTGTTATGTACCTTACCTAAATTACCTATAACCATTTATCTTTATCTATACCTATACATATATTTTACTGCTATGCAAATAACATCTGTCTGAACAAAACAGCTCTTTCCTGGCAATAAAAGAGAATGATATGATCCATTTTTATTGGCTGTACCACAGACTTTTTAAATTCATGCCTTAAAATTTGCACATAAGTAATGGATATCTGAATTTATGCTTGTAGTTAACATAGCTTTATTCATGTACGAAGGAGCCCAGTCTCTCATGAATGAAAAAGCTCTTGTCCAAATAGGTACAAGTCATTACAGGTTCTGGCTCAATGGTGGGGCTTGCTCTGTTTCTAAAACAGGCATTATTAATAAAGTCCATTAAAACTGCAGAACACACACTTTGCCAAGCTCTAATGGATCTGGAAGGCAAAAGACCTAAGATGGATTAGTATAGATCCTCTGTACTTCAGCATCCTGCTTGCTTCAAGAGTTACATTAAGTTCATACAAGTCTGTATTGGACATACTGAAAAATCCCTAAATCCTGGCTTTACAAGAGGAGAGTGCTGTTGTATTGTTCCCTGACTGTGCTGAAAAGGTCATGAAAATCTTTTTGTTGACAATTAAAAGCATTTGTCAGCCCTTTAAACTGTTAGCATTCACATTCAAGTGAGAGAGACATAAATTCATCTAGAACAAGACAGTGTGAGCAAGATTTACGCATTTTAATCCACATTATCTCTGTGATCAGGATAATGTTTGTAGCATGCAATGGAATGGCACAGTCCCATAGAAATATGGAAGCGTTTCAAAAAGTAATTCTAGTAAAAGCAATTGATTTCTGATGTGTTAAAAGGATCTTCATGTGCCCCTGTTATTTGCAAAATTAATGTACTTACTATGTTAATTTGAGAGATTTGCAACACTTCAGCAGATTTTATGAACTATGATTTAGATGAGTGTTGGAATTACCAAAGTGGAGACAATAAATTCTAGGCAGTAAGTAAAGTGCCTTGTAATGAGGGACTTAAATGTCTGCTTCAAAACCACATGGAACTACATTTCAGCTAAAGCTGCTGTTGACCTGTCAGCTATGCATGATGTTTTTAAATGTGCTCTTGTGTTTAAGGGAGATCACTCCATTTTCTGCTTGTGGGTCTCTTCTTTTCTCTTTCTCCCCTTGCTGCATTCGACAGTGATGTAAGCAGAGCCTGAATCCCACCACACAAAAAGGGGTAAATTGCTTTCACCCTTATGCTAACATAAGGAGATGCAAAAAATCCAAAAAAGCACCCTTTCAAATTTATTATTCAGTAATTTCTCTGGTCATTTCCTATGGCAACACATCATTGGGACACTACAAATATCCACACTAATTATAAAGTCAGACCATATTTTTAAATCTCTCTTAAACTAGTCCTTAGGTTCCTGCTTATACAAACCAAAAATAGAAATTCTTCACTTCACAGTTCAGACTTGCCTGCCTATAAAATCAGTGAAAAATGAGAAGAACTTCACATACAAGGTACTGAAAGAACTTATCTTTACTCCAAGCTCATTGACAATGTTGAAATATTGTGCCTTGCTTTGGATCTTAACCTTTAAAAATTATTTTAGAATTAAAGTTATGGCAAAAAACAAGCAGGTAGAAAGTGAGAATCATGTTTTGTTTGCTTTTCTAGCAGATCTAGCAGATTTGTCACTAACTTTTTTAATAGAACAGCAAACACTAGTAGCATTAGGACAATACAGCATGACCTTCTCTACTATTGGATTTTAAAAAGCCCTGAAACAGAACCAACCCAGACTTTACTTAGTGAGAATTGATCTACATCGTGGTAGTTTGGTTTCCAGTTCAACAAACAGGAATATATCATATGTTGCTTTGGGTCAATGAAAGCCCATGCTCATCTACTGAACACTCAATACCCTGGAAAATTTGCATGTTCTATAGATTCCGTTCATTAGTATGGTTAATTAAAATGATGAGATTTTGCTATTGATCTAATTATGAAACATATGCATAGTTTGGGGTGCATATGGAGCAAAATGTGGTGGGTGCATTGTTATGCCTTCCAAAGACATGCCTGTTGTCTAACAGGTTAGAAGAGGATTTATGGGAATCCCTCTTTCAGTGACAGTATTTGACACACAGACACTAAAGTAGATGGAGTCACTGTCGAAAGGCTCCATTTCCCCAGCTGAGCCAGAGGGTGCTGTGCCTGGAAGTCCAGCCAAGCAAGAGGGGGGTGGCAGGGTGAATGAAGAAAGAGCATGCAGTGCATGCACAGCTGCATGTACACCAGAAGTAGGAACTGGTGCAGAGAGGAACCTCTCTGGAGATTTGACAATGAACAGTTACTCAAAACGCTGCAGCTCCAGTGAGGACAGCTTTGAGTTGCAGGGCAGCACAAGGTCAGAAGCTAAAAGCTTTGTTAAAAGCAAAAATAAGGATGAAGGCTATCGACCCCATCGATCAAAGCACTGTCAGAAAGGGGGTGAAAAAACTCATGGACTGGAACACTCTTCTCTGTATCCATCAGAAGTGGGAAATGCAAGCCAAAAGCTCCAGAGGCAGAAGAAGACTCACAAGAAAAGCAGTTCCTCTACATCTGACTTGAGCTTGGTGAGTCAAGGATCATCAAGTTCATTGTCTGTTGTGGAAGAAAAGATAGAAGCTAAACTCAAATTCTCTCAATTTATTAATGAAGTTACTTTCAGAGTGCTTGATCCCATGAGCCTGAGGGCATACCGAGCTGCTAAACTGAAAAATACCTTTCCATCCAGTGTGAAAAGCCTAGATGATTTTCACATTAAGAGAAAGTCTCCTGAGAACTGGAAAGAAAACATTCTAGATGGGAAGACCCATGAAGAAGTAGACTTAGAGACTCTGAGAAGTGACGACATCGTGGCTGGAGCACGACCACACAAATTAGAGAAATCGTTGTCCATGGATACAAGTCCCTCTCTCAGGTCGTTTGATAACGGTGTCTCATGCAGAACAAGACCTGGCTTGCCAGTAGAAATTATGATTTCTCAAAGCAAAGGAGTGCCAGCCACAAAATCTGCATCTCTTCCTAGAAGTACAAGCATGGTGAGCTCTCTCAAATATTTTGTTTGGGTGATATATGACAAATACTTATGTATTGGTGTGACTATTTGAAAACTGTTTCTGTCTTCCTGGGTGGGCTCTTACTACATGAAAAACTTTTCTCCAGGGTGGGAACAAACAGAGAATGTTTATTTTAAGTAGCTCAAGAAACCAGCTGTAGAAGGTATGGGAGGAAGGAAAAACGGAATACAATTCCCTAGGCCTTTTAGTTTGATGTCTGGAGGATGGCGTCACAAGATCAAACAAGAAGGTTATTCCTGCACTGCAATGAAGCTTATGACCAGGTCAGCTTGATATGAACAGTCAAGGCACCCTCAGAAAAGGACAGAGAGCACTGTGACAGATCACTCAGGTATTCAAGGTCACTAGTTTAGAACTTGCTCAGGTGTCTCTACACTAAACAAGAATAGTCAGTGAGTGTGTTTGAATGCTACTGAGAGCTCTGACATTCTGAAAGTGTAGCTAATGTTTGTGTGTCTGGAATTAATACATATCAGTTGATAATTTCTAATTTGATGTGCTAAAAAAAAACCCCAAACAACCTCAAAACCTTAAGAACCAAAAAAAAAAAAAGAGAGAGAGAAAGAATGGCTGAAGCTTTTTTCTATGGTCTGGTAAAAAAAAAAAATTATACTTTAAATTTTTTCTTGTGAGAGTCTGTGTTTGGATGAGGAAAAGGTATTTATGCCCATGAAGGAGGGCAAAGGGAAATTGTTATTTGCTAGCATGGCGCAGTCTGGAATCCTGAACTGCCAAACTTTGCACTGATACAATATGTTAGTATGTCTCCAGAGAGTTATTTGCAATTCCACTAAAACAATAAAGGTCCAGGAACTATTGCTTAAGACTATACACATGTACACATAAACTAGGAGCTATTACAACTGCATTACTCTTTAAAAAGTCTATTCAAGTTTAAAAACAAAGAAACAAAAAAGTTGTTTCACTTCACAGAGGACTGTAGCTAACAGGAAAACATCCCAGTCTTAAGAATTTTATTCTTAATTTTAAAAATTAATCTTAATAATTTTATTCTTTATTCTTCTTCATTAAGATCAGCAACCTGAGTTTAGGACTTTATGTCCTTGGATGTTTTAATTGCCACCTATCAAAATTATCTGGAGGGAGAAGAGGTGAAGGGTAATGAAACAGAGAGAATATGCACACTGTGTTGTATCATAGCTCCACAATGAGAGCTGTCCTACAAAGGGGTGAGGAGGTTTCAGTCTAAGCCCATGGCAGGGTATGCTTTTTTCAAGTTTCAGTTAAGCATCTGTCAGAACATCTTTTCCAGTGGACTTGATTATATGTACAGATTGAAACTTCCAACCAATCGAGTACTGACTGACTAAACACGTCTGAGTGCTCTGTAATTGCACCCAGTCAGTGTAGGCATCAGTCTACTCCAGCTGAAGCATCAGCCTGCTCTAAGCCTAGTCATTTAAATTAAACACAGTAAGTACCAGACATTTTACCTCAACAAACAATGCCTCCGACTGCAGAGCTCAACGTGAGAAAAGAAAGGAGTGGGAGAGCAAAATACAAGAGCAAAACATGTTCAGCCTCATCTACAGATTCATGTCTCCTAC
Organism: Rhabdornis inornatus; assembly: GCA_013397075.1. Taxonomy (NCBI): domain Eukaryota; kingdom Metazoa; phylum Chordata; class Aves; order Passeriformes; family Rhabdornithidae; genus Rhabdornis; species Rhabdornis inornatus. The sequence continues at coordinate 2,627,500 of VWZS01004200.1, forward strand.
ATGCAAAACTTTTGATTACAGTGCAGTTTATTTAGGGCCAAGTCCTCACCTGAAGCATGCCTAGCAAGGAGCAAAAGCATAACTGTATAGACTTGGGTGTCATTGTAAAGATATTTTAAAAGTTCTTGGTTATGTAATGTTCATTTGAATACACATAGAGAACATTGCCTAAAACTGTTCCATGTTCTAGTTGCCAAGTTATTATTCGTGTGCAGAAAATCTTTGAGAGAAAGAAATTTTAAGATTACCTTGACTTAAATATAAAAACTGGATAGCAGAGGTATCATAACACATATTGAAGAGTATGAAAGAACATGTTGGAAAGTTTGAGGTAAAAAAGCTGCACCTAATAAAAAATTGTGACTCAGAAGATGAATGCTGTGACATTGCCTCCTGTCTATTATGTTTTCTGAAGACCCCTGAGGTGTCCACAACTGCCTCTGTACTACCTCTGATAGGATCCAGACCCACTAAAGCAGTTTTCAACTTTTAGACTTCTCAGAACCGATCAAATTTTCAATTTCTTCAGCAAGTATTTACTGGTTTGCAAACAGCTATTGCTGAAATGAAATCTCAGAAAAAAAAAACCAAAAACTGTAGATTTATGCAGAGGAATTTCTGGACAGCTAGAAGGAAAAATAAAAAGGACACTTCATTGTGTGACTGAAGTTAAAAGGGATTATGATAGGTAGAAAGCAATTCCAAACTACGATGGAAATGACCTTGGTGTGGTCTAAATATTTTAGTAACCTGGCCAGCAGGATGAAATAAATTTTCATTTCTATGTATTGATCTAAATTTGAAGTCACTGGACAAACAAGCAGGAAAGGAAAACGCTGTAACTAAATGAAAGCAAACCTCTGAATCCACACCAGTGTAGTGGAGGGTGTGCAACTCGAGACTATGTCATACTTCCAGACTGAAATGATATGACCAGTTCAGTGGGCTGAAAAATGCAGGAAATGTCTGAAAAGGGTTGTACACAATGGAAACTTTCTAAGAACTGGAAAGACATGCTTGTCAGAGACTGTCAGAGGACAGATCAATACAGAGAGAAATGTGGGTGGATCCAAACAATACATATTTTTTGCTTAGGGTGTGTTTCAAAGGAAGCCAGGTATGAAAGGAGATTAGCCTGTCTTTTAATACATATTTTATCTCAAATACATTTGTTCCAAGTAACCAGTGCATTCAGGAAGGCTTTATATACCACTATTCCTGTTCCAGGAAGAAAATACAGGTTAAAATTTAATTCTTAAATAATCATAGAGGATCGTGACTTCAGATCTGAGTAAGTCTGCAGCACTTTAGGGTTTGAATCAACCTGAAATTACATTTCAGTAACTTCAGTAATACACGAATGAGGATCAACTTTCCAGTTATGTCTCATCTTTACGTATCTACTTTTACCTACACAAGGAACCATATAACACAACATTAGACATTGACTTTTCTTGGTCACAGGAAATCAATTTATTTCTTAGAAGAGCTCTTTCCATCTTACATTAAACTGTTGGTAGTACACATTGTGTGTGCAAGAGGTCTTAGAAACAATTTTTGACCTCACCATTGCAACTATATGTATACATAACCTAAGGAATGGTGCATTTCTCATCTAAGACCATGTCACTATCACACAAAATAAATACAAGCAAACCTGATCAATACAAATGACTGACTAAGCTGCAGAGGCTGTCTCAGCTGTGTCTCAGGACAGTTGTTCTTCTGGGCTGTGAGCGCATTTTGCTGGTTCATATCGAGTTTTTATCAACCATCGTCCCCAAGCCTTTCTCCACAGGGCTGCTCTCAATCAGTTCTCTGCCCAGCCTGTAGGTGTGCCTGGGATTGCTCTGATCCAGGTGTAGGACCTTGCATTTCACTTTGCTGAACTTCAAGTCTCAGAATAATTTGCTGGACCTGCAAAGCTGCACCAGTGAAGATAGATGCAAAGGAAATTGCTTATTTCCTAGACATCACCTGGCTCAGGCTGGTGCTTCAGCCACTGTGCAGTCATACTCCCTCCTGTGTGATTTAGTCTCAAGGGCCAAACTTTGACCCTTATAAGCAATTCGATTCCCTCCTGGAGCCTTAGCAAAACCAGCTGAAAACAAAGTATTCATTCTTACTCTGATTTCAAGCAATGTATGCCTTAAAGGATTTAATTTCTATAGCTCTTGAGACAAAAGGGGACAATTGCCTGTTACAAAGGATGACATCCTTATAAAATGCATATGAATTATGAACAAGGTAGAATAACAGAATAACACCCTTTTTCATTCCTCTCACAAGAAATCATTATTACAATGGCTATTGTAAAGAGGAAATATAACCAGAGTAGACATTTATTTAGGATATTAAGAAGATTAATAGATTCATGTTTATCTCTAATCCAGGTAGACTATTTAATTCCTAAGGAACCTGTAGGTAACCACTGAAGCAAAGTGTCACAGATATTAACATAAACAAGGAAAATTATATCAATTTCTGCTCTGTTACTATTTGTTATCCATGAGGATTCCTGCTGTTCATTACTGGTTCTCTTGCAAGACAAATGCCTGAGCACAGGGATGGCTCCCTGAAGTTGCAGAAGCATCTTTAGAAATCACAGCCTCACACACCTGAACTTCACAGACATGAAGGGGTTTGATCCCCATATGGGCCATTCTCTTAAGAGTTGAACTCAAAGATCTTTGTGGTTCCCTTCCAACTCAGAGCATTCTGTGAAAACTATGAAATCTGTAAGAATAGAGGAAGACTGTCATGCAAAAGCTCTGGTAGAATTCCACAGCGGTAGAAAATGCAACCAATCTCCCATTCTAAATGAAAGTTTCTAGGGCAGTTTCTAGGTTCTCATTTTCTAGGGCAGCTGAGTACTAACAGAATCTTGCTGAAAGAGCAGACAAGATTTTGTTGCTCTAGGTCAAAGCTCTTTTATACAAGGTTTTGAGTCCTCTTTCAGCCCTTCCAGCCTGCCACCATGATGTAAAAATAGCTATTTGCTTTGTTCTTGAATGAATACCAAATCTTTCATTTCTATTTACAGTACAGTGATGTTTACAAGTAAGATTTGGGTTCAAATACATTATAATGGAAAGTATATATTGTTTCACTGACTCATGCATGCAATATGCTAAAAGACAAATAGTAAGAGGTGGGACCAGAAAGAAAGGGTAATGACCTTTTGCCCAGGTCAGTGATCAAGCCAGCAGCCAAATACCTGAAAAGTCTTCCAGTGTCCTATTTTCTGGTCTTTCAGACAGGTGGGTCAATGTGGAACTGCCCTTGTTAGCTGATATAATGAAGCTGTGCTATCTCTAGGTTATCAGAGGAAAGTAAGAAAGTGGACTACAGATGCTTCAGTTCTTTAGCATGACATCTACATTCCAGAGAATATAATTAGGGCCTTTTATGAGTCTCATACAGCACTGGAAAATGCCCCGTGGCCACCTTTCCTGACATCCTGGCCTCTTTCTTGCCATGGTATTCCACATGACACTGCACAGTGTGTTCCCCTCTGCTTTGCAAATTGGAGGTGACCATCAGGTTTTCAGTAGCCTAAATTGTTTTTTCAAAATGGGTATTAAAATAGATGGCTTAATTCCTTTACCATAAACTTGATTGACAGAAGTGGTGTTCACTTCTTTTTGTGATTCAGAGATAGCAGGCAAATACAACAATTCTAAGACTTACTAGTTTACACTAATTATTATGTGAAGTGAGCACAGCCACTGAATTGCAAGCAACATACACCTTAACAACTTCACTCCTTTTTCTTCATCTGCAGATTCCTGAAAACAGTCTCTGTCTTATTATACTGTGTATAATAACAGTATTATTATACACTACTGTATAATAATCTCAGGTCCTAACAATTGCATTTGGGTGTGGAAAGCCAAGTGATAAATCTTTAATTATCTGGGGCTGCAGTTCCTTGGTACTTCTAAGGATTTCTATTGCATCATTATAACCTGTCTCTCCTGATACCAATGCTGTTTTCCTATACACCACTATTATGAAATGATCACTCTGGGTGTAGTAGTAATGAGTAGTATTGCAAATGTACACCAGTGTGTACACTTGGAGCTTCCAGGGTAGGTAAATTAGCTTTATAGCACCTCATAGGTGTTAGGCAGCCAAATACCCTAAGCTATAAAATCTGATGGCCAAAGGAAATGGTGGTGCTTTCTGAGCTCATTTCATCTGATATCAAAGACAAATCTCATTTTCCACTAATCAAGCTATCTCAAATATCTTCTCAATCTCTGAGATGATTAGCCATGTTAGGCTTGAAGCCTGCAGTAGTATTAATTGTACCAGCAGCAGCCAAGCTGGGGCAAGATGTAGCTCAGCAAAGACTAACAAAGTATTTACCCAGTTTCTCCAGTTAAATCCAGAGCGCTAAATCCTGTCCTTATTTTTTTTTCAGTGACGTTTATGGTTTGTTCACAAGATATGGAAGCCAAGCAGGCCATGTGCAATTTCATCTATAGTTAACACCTCTTGTCCCAGTACTGTGGCACTGACTCCTTGTTCCAGAGCCGAGAGCAGCGCAGCAGCCGTGTACTGTAGGAGAGATCAGCATAATGTTTTTAGAGCAGCAGATGTGACATCGTTTTACAAGCAACAGTATGAGCAGATGGTGTTTAGAGAGTTCTCCTTGCCTGCTCTAAAACACCTCCATTGGGTCACTAATGGATCCTTCGTCTGGTTGAACACTGCATAAAGCTACAGTGTTCCCAAGATGACGCATATGGTCATTCACAGCTTCCCAGCTCATCAAATACAAATTAGATCAAAATCTTCTTCACAGAGCATAGATGTCTAGAAGACATGGCTCAAAAGAATAAGCTATTTATTCAAGACAGGCTAAAATAGACAGTCTGAGCTGCTTCCCACTAACAAGAATGTGTTTTCACTGAAATTAAGTGTTTTGCCATAAAGCCTGCATTTTATTAGTTAGGGGTTTAGTTCAGTTGTCCTCGCTTTTCTGCCCTCCCACCCCTTTTTTTTAGAGAAGGAGAGCAGCGAGTCAGGAGGGAGATATTTGTATAAAGGAAAAAAATCCAATACTATAATGGTGAATTTCTGCACAAGATTCAGAGCTCCAACCAGAAAACAAAATCATTCTCCAGCCACATCTACTATTTGCCTTCAGAGGGGCAGCTACACAGACAGAGAAAAATCCTGAGTGCATGCAGTTCACATTGATTTTGCTATCTTTTGGCACATGCAACAGGAAAGCAAAATTTGCAATCAGAAATGTTTAGTGCTCCCAGTGATTTTTGTTAACATGACTTTTCCCCTTCCTTTGAGTTTGAAAAACACTTCTCAATTGTACCCTTTATCTTTGGATACCTTTAGAAAGAAATGGTAGTTTCAGAGTAATGGAAGCTAAAACAGCCTTAGAACAATTACCATCAGCAGAGATGCCTGAAAACTGTGAAGCCAGGCAAGGGAAGGTGAAAGAGCAAGAGGTAGAAAAGACTAATAAATCTCTCTTTTCTGGTCTAGCTTTGGTCTACAAGAGTTATTTATGACAAAGATTTTAAAGACACTTAACTAATTTTTCATTTCTTCCTTCATCCAGCAGTCTGTGTTTATCATGTTTACAAAATGTGGGCTTTTGCCCTGCCATAGCATGGCTGTGGTAAATCAGAAAAGCAAAGACCTGGGTATGCAGTGACTCCCTCACAGAGCCATACACTATACTTAGTATTTTCCTGGTCCACATAGTGAAAATCTCTGAACTCTGCCAAGAAAAGATTAAAGTGCAAGGCACTGCCCAGAGCCAGAGCTTGCTCTGATTTATTTTTTAGTTGTGACTGATATTTTTCCCCACTCATTCTAAGGTTTTCAGCTCTATTAAAATTCTGCTCGGCGATGTACTGCATGCAATTAATAGAAATATAGATGTAACTTTGCTCCTGCACTCCCACTGTGTTCTAACATTTAACTGGAGTAAAATAAAAGTTTACTTATTAATATGAACCCATCACAGCAAGCATTTTGGGGACAGAAAAGAGGGAATCAGAATTACATTAATCTTCCAGAGCTGCATTTGCATTACTCTGTTTTCTCTGTAGGCTTGGTGATCCATGGGTTTTAGTCTCCCATCAGAAAATGTAGCATTAAAACTTTGAGCCCAACAAATTCAAAGAACCAGAAACATTTATGAATTATGGGGTGGTCTAAAAAGTTTCTATACTAAATGTGGTTCCCAGTATTAAGCCTACCTGCCCCAATAGCATGACTCATGTCTCAAAGTATCAGGAACTGCTGGTTTTGACCTCAGGTCAGATAAGGAGAAGCAGGACCCCATTTGGGAATCTATTTTATATTTATAAAGTACGTATTTTTTCATAAAGCTCAACAAAATTGTATTTTCACAGACTAGCTCAGACACTTGTTTCAACAACTTCCTCTTTGCAAAGCAGCTTAAATTTGACCTTCTCAGATGAAACTCTTCAGTGCCAGGAGGTTTAGGTGACAGGAAAAGACATCTTGTGGATAAGGAAGAAGAAGTAGATGCCATAAATCTTGGCTTTAAAACAGTTTCCCATGATATTCTCAAAAGTAAGCTGGGAAGGTAAGGGGGGAAATATTAAAAGGTAGAGGCAAAACTGATTGAAAAATATTATGGAGAAGGTAGTTCACAACCCTTAGTTGTGACCAGGGTCCCAAGGGTACCAAAACTATTTGCTATTAGAAAGCAGTGCCTTTGTTTTGAGATATCATTTCTTTCTACCAACATAGAGTAAATAAAACATGTATTTCTGCTCCTTTATCTGAGTTGGAAACTACAGTAGTGTGTTTATGTCCCTGTGTAATACTCTTGAGAGGATTCTTTTGAAATTTCAAAAATGCTGATTTCCCAAAAGTAAGCAGGTACTTATCAAGTTTAAAGAAAACATTCCTGTATTGAAAGTCACTCTTAGTTGAAAAGCCTTCAAGTGTTTTTTTCTGTGACACACTTACTCAGTAGCTAGAATGGACAGAAATTGTTTAAAGATCCCAGTCATCTCCATGCCTCAAATCAGCACTGTATCTACATCCAACTGCCTCTCCTTTTTCACTACCAAAAGAGAATTTCCAAACCTTATTTGGAACTTAACGTTAAAAAAACCCAAGGGACCTGGATACAACAGTGTTGGAGCACCTATTGTTGAACAACTAACTCCTAGACTGTAGTCTGCAGAGTCTTCTGTTGTGACACTATTGGCCAACAGCTTTCAATTTCTGACAGTAAATTCAATACCTGCAAAGACAAACTAAAATTATTCATATCACACCTGTATCTGTTGAGCTTATGAGCTGTTTGCATTAATATTTGATGTTAGTTGGGCAAGAATGATCAGGGATATGGCAGTCTCAGCCCTCTGCTCCTTGCTTGGATAGAAAGAGCATTTTAAACAAAAGAGAATGAGGAATAAATACCAGGCCTGTTCACACAGCTACACTTGCTCTCTTAAAAATGAAGAGATATTTCCCCCAAAGAACAGCTATTCCCTGGATAACTGTAGTAACAAAAACCCCCCGTGTGAGCATGGCTAAAATGAGCAGCTATTGAGGATTCAGGAACTGGTTCACAAGCACTTATTTCTCCAGCAGCCAGCCAGAGCTGCATTCCGCTCGTGATGCTGCGCGGTGCTGCGAGTGCACGGCATGAACCAGACACGTCCTATTTCTGGAGACTCACAGCTCATTCATAGTCTTGCAAGGGAAAGCTGAGAGTGCTGGTAGGAGAGCAGGATTCAGAGGAGCAGCAGCTGTGAGCAGTCAGAGGATGGAGGGTGTGAGCAGAACGTCATGACCCAGGAAGGGGCGCAGGGCGCGGGGCTGGAGCTGCCCCCAGTGCCCCCAGGTGCCCTGACAGAGCCAGGGGAGCCCCAGCCCACACTGGGATGCCAACAGAGCAGAGATGGTGGCAGAGCTGTGCCAGGAACTTCCACCCTGCCACCCTTACCCAGCCCCATGGTGGGGATGCCAACAGAGCAGAGATGGTGGCAGAGCTATGCCAGGAACTTCCATCCTGTCAACCCCACCCAGGAGAAGATAAAATATTGCCCAGTTATCATAAGGAGCAAACAGAACCACCATATTGCAACCCATGCAAAACCAGAGTTACACATGGAGGAGCAAACTGCTAACAAATTTATATGGAGTAACAGATAGCTAACAAAAACCCAAAATTTGCTTCGTGAGTGCCCATATTCACCAGCAAAATGCAGAAAAGACCCTTCATTTTCTCTGGATAATCCTGTCTTCTCTTGCTTCCTTTTTTAATGTTGTAGTGAAACAAAATGGAAGCTAAACCAGTCAGCAGTTCTGTGAGGGAAGTGTACAGGCCATTGCAATCAATGCACTTAATTAAAAATACGATTAAAACAAAATCAGTCATGAGAACTGGAACACCATAAATAATTAAAACAAAATTAGTTTAGGGTTTTTTTGAGCCACTCAGTCCCCAGTTAAAAGTAAATGGCTTTTTAATTCATTGATAGCTACAAAAGCAGACCTTTGCAGCCCCCAAGTTCTCCTTCCAGTGTTAAGGTGGAAGTATATAAGACCCCCTTCTCCCCCTTCCCCTTTCTCAACACACCTTCCACAACCAATCTGCCATTCAACTCCCAGTGCTGTAAAATCAGGAGCTGGTCTGAGGAGTTGCAAATACAGAGCAAAAAAGCAGCATATGGTGGTAGAAAATAACAGAAAACCTGCTAATTATTCCAACCAAACATGAAACATTTCCCTACAGCAGGAGGGAAACTGTTGAAAAATTATTATTTATGTGTTTATTTATGTTGGAAATAGGCAAGGGCAAAAAGAAGTAAGAATGTTCCACTCACAAGCTACTGGCAGGTTTTTTGTGTCTTGCTCATAATCATTCTGGAGTGTAGAAACTAACATAGCAGGAAGCAACCTAGGAAGGAAGGAGTCTTTGTTCTTCAACCACCAGGCCTTCAGAACAAATGTTGGGTACTAACATAGCTAATGTCTCATTTCTCAGCTCAGGTCTGCAGGAATTTCTTTTACAGGTGATTGCATCTCTGACTGATATTACCCCAGCAGTGTTGCAGCTCTATAAACTGTGTATTGACAGCTGTGGTTGGTTTCCTGCTTTTCTTGTATTTGTATTCATCCATGTCTTAAATGTTCCTTCCTTCCTTGAAGGAAATACATCTCTCCCCCATGTTGGGAAATGTGAGTAACAAAGAGTGGGATGCTGAGAAGAAAGTTTCAGCTTTCACTTTCTCATTGCATAAGCTTTCAAGTGCTTCCTGTTGAGAAGGAAGAAACAAATGAACCTTTCTGGCTTAGTCACTATTTAATAACTCAATAATTAGCTAAACATCATGACAAGCAGGGATTAAGTATTTTCCACTCTTAATGAACTTCTTTCATCAGAAGAAAAACAAGAGGTAACTCTTCTAGTAACTCAGTAATTTTAGTACCACAGATCAATATCTTGATTTTCGCATTTCTCAAAATTATGAAGCCTAATAGCCATAATAAATATCAGTATGTGTCCTCTAAGCCGTAATGGAATTTTATGAAGGTGCATATGCAGTGCTGCAATTTGTCAGGACGAACTGGCTAACAAATGTCTTTTAAATCCTTATTTTCTGTGGAACAACAATTGCTAACACCACAGCTGCTCCAGTGCTGACTGTTACTTATTGTACCAACAATTATTTTCCAGATAAACATTGTGGTAAAATGTAGGTAAATTTAGATGCAGATTTATAGGGAATAAAACTGGCTTTTGTTACAATTGTCTCCACTGGTTTATTGTGGAACTTTGGGTAAGGGTCAAACTTGGCAATTCCTCAGTTTCTCCAGCTGCAAAATAAAAATAACTCTTAATCAGTTTGTTTAGTGTTTCAAGATCCTCTCATAAAATGGATGTGTTGCAAAGACATCCTTAGAAAAATGATGAATCCTTATTCTGATGTATGCTGGAAATTTTCCCTATCCCCCTGTAGTACTTATCAAATCTATGATATTTACAAGTGTTTCTGTTCTTGCTATTCTGAAGTGTTTATGCCTTGTTTCGGTTTTTGTTAAAAACTTTTAAGATGTAGCCTGCAACTGAAAACATGGGATCTTTTCCTGAAATAGATAATTAAGTAGGTAATTAAACAGATAATTACATTATGATGAGTGTTATAATATCATATAATCTTTATATCTGAGAGAAAATAACTAAGAAATGAAAGAGGCTCCCCATGGAAGTGAACACAGCACCAAGCCCAGCAGAGTGTTTGGACAATGCTCTCAGGCACGTGGTGTGATTTTTGGGAAGTCCTGTGCAGGGCCAGGAGTTGGACTCGATGGTCCTGGTGGGTCCCTTCCAACCCAGGATAGTCAATGAGCACTGTGGGCAGCCTGGGCAGCAAGGGAAAGGTGTAGCACTGCCTGAGTCCCTCTTGAGGCACTGAGGGACAAAGAAATCTTGTGCTTACTGCCCTAATACTCCAAGGCATGAACATATATTTATTTAATTCCTCAGTTTCTTAAAATTATTTAAAGTGAGCAGTCCTTTTTCAGTGGTCAGTTTTGCATGTATCATTCTCAGGTCAACTAAATTAGACACACATTCACCAAAAGAGTTACGTGTTTCCACAAGTGTCTGTACACCTTCCTTTTTTTACCAGAGCACATAGATTAACACTGAATTGTGTCACTATTACCTTTTTTATTATTTCACACTTAGCATAGCATATGAACCTCCTAGTCATAACAGAATTTTACAAAAACATGGATATGTCCCTCCAGGGTAACTAGGGAATTATGAGCTTCTCAATTGCTTCAGTTTGTTGAAAGGAAAGTTTCTGTATTGCAGTTGATAGTTTTTAGCTCCAGACCAGTAATTTGGTTATTTCCAAAGTTACTTACACCCTATTATCACATAACCTTATTATTCTTCTTCCAGATTAGGGCATCAACTCTGTAAACCTTAGTAATGGCACTAATGTGTTTTCTAGGGAAATGTCTTGGGCATTGAGTTTAACAGGATTTTCCAACAAAGGTGCTGGATGTGAAAAAATAGATCTGCTATGCTGCCTTCTTTGGTCTTTTTAAGGGCATCTAAATCTATGAACATATTAACACCTCTGTGTGCCATCTAAATTTCTTTCCCAGAGAAATTATTCTTTTGTACTTATGTAATTCCAGTTGGAATTACATAAGTAATGGGGTGGATGCAACAAAATTAAAATAGAATCATAAAATCATGGAATCATGGAAGTTGGAAGAGACCTTTAAGATCATCCAGTCCAACCATTAAGCTGTCACTGCCCCTGTAACCCCTAAACCACTAGGTCACATCACCCAGCACCCACCCAGTTACCTCTTGAACACCTCCAGGGATGGTAACTCTCCAAACTCCCCGGGCAACCTATTCCTATTAATAAATTAAATTAGGCCCATCTATAATGTCAATGCACTGTCAATCCCTGAAAACTTTGATCTATATAGAATGACTGCATGCCATGGCAAATTTTACTGTCTTGTCTCAGGCTTGTCTTGAGTCTTCCAGTAGTCAGTGCCTTTTTTGCCAGCCAGAACTGGCAGGACTTGCAGCCTGCAAAGCTGTTGTGGTTCAGACTTAGTTCAGCTGCAGACTTTCTATATTTGCACTTTCCTTTTATAGCTCAGAGTTAAAAATATCTTACATTTCTATGTCAAGTACAGCACTCAAATCCCTGTAATGCAGTTTTGCAGTTAAATTACCATGTCTGGATTAACTGTAAACTATTAACTTCAGTAGAAGTGCAGCAGAACTTGTTACCGTGAGAAATAAATCTACCTTTTTATTATCTTGCTTTCCATTGCCATCCATTGCCTTCACAGATGATAGGTGCATCATTAAAATCTTTTCCAGTTGTCATCTGTATCTCCCAAAATACCTGATCTAGCAGAACTTTTTCACAGCTCTGCTTCTCTTTAATAGATCTACATTTTTTATTTACCACTGGTGCAATGGGGTGTTGCATATTCACCTTGGGCCTACAGTATTTCAAATAAATTCTTTTTATTCAGTGATGCATTTATACCTCTTTCCATTAAAATACATTAAAAGTTAACTGACAGCCATGTCACTATTTTATATTAATGCTTTACCTCTCAAAATATTAAAAGACAACTCAGGGAAAAAAAAACAAACCCAAGTGCTGAAAGAACTATAGCTTTTTGTGCACTTCTGACATAGAAGCCTGAAATTATCTGTTGCTGGGTTTTAATTATTTGGGGAAAAATTTGATTTAAGGATTATGACAAATACAGTAAGTAGGAAGTCTAATGATACATGTGCTGTTATTATCAATGTATTATGCATTATGGCCACTGTGGAACTACTCATTATTGAGATGCGAAGTCAAAGACAAAGCAGTAGGGCTTGAGAACCTAATCTTGCAAACATTCCCTGTGGGGGAATGTGCTCCCTGATGTGTCAGGCAATGAAACAAACATAGGCAGGAAAGCACTCACCTGTGCTTGGAGTCACCACTCATCCTCATTCTTTGGGTTATATTCCCAAACTGGGTGAGCTGTATGTGACAGGTACTGCTTGGAGGTGAGAGGGAGTATCTTTGGAATTGATTCCCAGGACAAAAATGGTAATGTTTCTCTGGAATCTCATCACTCAGGAGCTGGTCAGCCTGGCAGCCAAGTAAGCTTGCAGCATTCCAGTGCCCGGTAATCCTGATTCTATACCATTTGAGACTTTGGTTTGTATTCTCTCTACTACCACTGTCCTGTCACCCTTTTGATGGGAAGGAAAGCACAGCTACCCATTGCAGACGGAAGCACAATGTGCTTCAGTCAAGTCCCCAGTTTTAACAGCAAGGACCAAAGGATGCCCCCAAAAGAAGGCACTGCAAAGTCCTCATAGCGCCTGAGTCTCAGCTTATGATGCTAAATAATTGTAACAGCTGATTTCTCAGTTTGAGTCTTGCATAATCACAGCAGGTTGGAAGGAAATAATTAAACTGGGTTTTTTTCAAAGTTCTATAAAATGTCATCACTCTGATAAGAAGAACTGTAGTGTTGCCATTCCTATTGACAATGTCAGCTTCACACTCTGGCCAAAGTGCCCCGAAGGACTGATGAATTTAAGAGAACAGCTGTAACAGTCTTTTACAGATATTTGACTTAATATGACACTATGCTTTCTTTTGAAAAATGTATGGATTATGCTGTGGCAATAAAACACTTTTGCAGTGCATACAAAACAGACTAACTACTCTTTAGAGAGTTGTTTCAAAAGAAATCACCTTACAAGGATCTGAAAAATCAGGTCTAAGACTATTACGCCTTTTCATTGGTGGTTGCAAGGAAAACCTTTTATGATTAATTTATAGTTAATGCAAACATTCATAGTGTGATAAACAATGATATCAGGACAGAGTGATCTCACTTCTAACTTACTGAAAGAACATTTAAATAGTCAATGATGAAATTATACATCCAGGTGTAGAAAGCTAAGATCATACTTTTAGACTAGGAGATCGTAAAACAGAGTCTGCTGAAGATTAAGAAGTTCTGTTTAGCTGAAAATAATCTAACATAACCTCGGATTTGAAATGTAAATGGGATGGAATATTAAATAGGTATATTCACCTCTGTGCATGGAGTAAAGCAAGATCAGCCTTAGAAAGACTGACAAAAATTCCAAGCTGCTGTTGAAGAAAGACACAATTATCCTGTGACAGAAGAAACTCATGTGTGTGTGGAAATGGATTCAAAGAATATATGCTCCATGGCAAGGCTGACTGGTGTGTAATTTTCCAATTCTTCATTCTCAAAGGCTTCTTAAAGTTACTGTTCTCCAAGTCATACAAGATTACATATGCCACATTTGGTAGGTCCCAGAGAGGTGTGTACTAGCTGAATGAAGTCTGAAATTAGTAAGAGAGAAGTAAAATTTTTTTTGTCATTCAAAACAAACTAGGAAAAAATAATTTTAAGGCTAAATGTTCAAAAAAGTTAATAAAAGTTAAAGGCTAATAACAGGTTAACATGAGGACTGCTGAGCCTTACTTTAGCAATAATGTAGGAAAAGTAGATGAAAAGTGAAGGAAAAAGCCTTAAAGATGCAGAAACTTGTTCCGAAAAATCAGTAGATAAAAGATTTCAAGGAGAGCTAACAGACCTGGAAGAAGAGCAGAAGGCAAAGTTCAATACTGAAAAATCCAAGTGTGCTTGATGACAAGAAGTCTAAATTTATTGTGAGGGAAAAGACAGGAACAAAAAAAAACCCTTATTGAAAATGCAGTAATAAAATCTGCTGAAGACTGATGTAGTCAAAACAACAGAGAAACATGCAGAGAAAAATGTAATTTTTCTGACCATATCACTGTGGTCTAGAGTACAGAAAAGAATTCTGATCACCACCTTGCCAACAACAGTAAGAAAGAAAGAAAGCTTTTAGGAAAGATGGACTAAAAGTTAAAAGAGTCCTTTAGGAAGAGACAGCAAAAACAACGCATTATGTTTAGGAGAAACATATACAAAACCATTGATAGAAAAATGACTGTCAGGTGCTCCACTTTCTACTTTCATAATGCAAGAATGAAAGACTTAAATGACACAGAAAGGCAATAAGATCAAAACTGATCAAAAGTGATTTTTAAATAGAGTAAGTTGCATGTGGAGCTTATTGTCACAAAACAACCTGAAGGTCTAAAAAGATCAATAGGAATCAGAGTGAAGTCAGACATTTATCGGAAGGTATATAAATCCCCAGGCAACAAGGCATAATCCAAATTCTACCTGGCAGGAATTTGAAAGTTAGTTCCTATTTATGAATTCTTCCCCAAGCACTCACTATGTTACTTCATTCATTTTCTTGTGAAACATTAGGAACAGGACTTTTCGTTTAGATGCTACAATACCAGGAACATTGAATTCTGAAATTCAACTCTGGAGATCATTGAGGTGGAAAACTAGGATGGAAGAGAGTGTTTAGGTCATCACCAAGCTAAATACAACTGTATACAGTGGTAGCAAAATATGGAAGGATATAAATCCATGGCATATATTTTTGCAGAGTTATTCTAGTTTTTGTAATATAAGAATATAAGCAGACAATATTTGCAGAACAAGAGAAATTCTATTGGGCCAAGTGATACAGCTGGGGAAAGCAAGCAACAACAACGAAGACTCTTTGTGTTTAAACCTTTGTTTCTCCCAAATAAAGTTTCAAGAATGTCATGGCTTTTCTCTTTGCTTTTCAGAAATGTACCAACTGGTGTAATAAAATGTATGAATTCTCCTTATAAAACTTGACTGGCTCATTTCATGTGTGTCAGTTATTGCTCTAAAGAGAAAAAAAGCAGCTTTTATTTTTGAAATAATGACCTGGTAGCATGAAATATTTCTTTCAGAGGGTTCATTTGGCTTTGTAGTCATAGCCAGGATGCTAGACTGGCCTCACAGCAGCCTTAAAGATGAGATGATCCCAACAGCCCTTTCCTAGTGATGTCTGAAGTACAGGCTTACAGGCAAATCCTTGCTATTCCCTTTGGTTCAGGAGAGAGAAGTGTGATGTCATTTTCTCACTGAAAAATACTGACACCAAACTGGAAGTTAAAGTGAATTCTCTATCCTAGAGGAATATGCCTGTTGGAGGGAATTCTGGAAACAGTTGCATCAAACAGCAAAAGTCACACAAGAGATCAATAGAGCTAGAATTATAGCCTGTAAATTTAGATCCTTTCCCACTTGTAAAAGGATATCATAGGAAGGGCTTTCCTTGGTTAGCTCTGACATTTTCCTACAGTGTTTGCGAAAAAAGTCTCTTGGAATCTTGATTTCAAAAATGTCATAATATTATATACCTAAACTTCATCTGCTCAGCCTTATAGTTTCCATTTGCTCCTAGATTTTCTAGATACATTCTTTTTTAACTCTTCCCTATTTTAATTAATTATTCACTCCCTTTTATTTTATGCTTCATAAAATTTTTTTTGTTTCAATGGATTCTGTATTCTGCCACCCTGGTGATAACACTTTCTCTGGTTCTCTTACTTGAGTTCCTCATGTTTTCACTGTTTGAAGAAATGTACAGCTGTACGAGATGAAAATTCCCTACCCTGAAGTTCTCCCTATGACTTTTTCTATTTTGGCCACCCAGGAAGCTATTTGCCCCTATGTATATTGTAGGTGCTTATATGTTTTACTGTTTATCAATCTGCCTATCCTATATTAATGTCTCAGGTGGATTCTCAGCCCTAAAATTCCTTCTACTTCACTACAGAGCATTTGGCAGATGCATAGCCTCCCTTTGTTTATTTCTGGACAAGGGCTATTATTTTACAGCTCTATATTCACAAGGCTATTGTCACACCAAAGACCACTACCAAAATAAATGTGCCTTCAGTTTAATTTATACCTAATTTAATGCCCCATTTCCTTGCCATAGTCAAGCATAAGTGTTTTACAGATACAACACTGCCTGTGGGGTTTTTTTTTACTGAGTCCATCTCCTTTTGCTTCTGAAGATTTCACAGTCCCTCTCTCCACATTTGTGATATTGTGAAGCTTTGTTTACAATCTTTGCTTTACAGGTATCAATACAGAGATACTAAGACACAAATCCATCTCCTGAGTAGTCTCGTTGTCACTCAAAGAATGAGGTGAAAAGCAAGATTTGTGAAACTAGATGAAGTCTTGAACCACAGCAACATCTTTCCTCTTTGATAGAAAAAATCAATTTAAATGCAAAACAAAACCTTTGACAGATACAAAATATATTTCAGTTTATAGAGCTTAACTAGCTTATTAGTTGTATTGTCATTGTCTTTTTTATGAAATCAATGCAGTAATAATACAGCTTTCCTAACTGAATTAAAATTATGATTGTAATTGTGTCTGTATGATTGTGACATAAATTTACAGGAACAGTGATATTTGTAGTGCTGGTAAACTGTAAATTGTAGGATAGATGGAGACTTAGACCCTAAACCTCCACATGTGGGTGCAGTTATTTATCTTGACAATAGTAGTGTTTAAGAAACTTACTGGTAAGGAAATGTGAAGTAGATGAAAGAATTGAATCAAGGTTTCTAACAAGGTTTCTTTGCTGCTTGAATCACAATCTCCCTTTTATTTGGCTTCTTGAAAGAAGTCACTACGTCTTCATTTAACCTTGACTGGAAAGCCAGCATGCAGTGACACTATTTATAAAGCACTGTTCATTAATTTATTAGGGTCCCATTTAGATGTTTGTTTCTCCAAGCCTGTGCAGAATCCTTGAGTCTTTGCAAGTGACTGTTCTTGTTCATGCTTATGCATTTGTGTTTCTGATGCCCAAACCTGCCATTCTCCTACAGCAGTGATGGGCATAACACAGTTCAAAATATGTTCAGCCCCTTGGAAATAATAAGAGCTGAAGAAAACCCACTCTCAAAACCGCAGTTCTGGTGCCAGGGGAGCAAAATCCTCTCTACTCCCACTCTTTTTCCATTTGTAACTATCCAGAAGCATTTTTGAGATAATTAACAGGGACGCTCTGACTAAAGTCACTTTAGTGTGGCTCTGCTCAGTCTTTTCCATTGACACTTACTAAGGGAGAACCTTCCCTGGCCCATATTAAAAGCATTTATTCTACAAACACTCAGTATTCTGTGACTTTCTGTTGACCTCCTGAGAAAGAGAGCAGTTCTGTAATGTCTGTTTGGGAAAAGCAAGAACTTCTGCTTCCCAGCTCTTTGTCAGGTATTCATCAGGAAACCATTAGCCTAGCAAAGCACTGGAAGACACATTTTTAAAGCAATAATATTTCTCTTACAAATTTATTTAGTGCAACATGACAAGTTTGCAGGTGTAGGCTGTCATTATTTGATACCTCTCCATTCTTCTTCTCTCTATAGCTTTTTGATAGGCTCTCCTTATGTTTCAGTCCCTTTTTCTAGTCTCAACAGCAGCCACCTGGGATGTGACTGACTGACCTTGGTCAAAAGCACTGCTTCACAAATGGTCTGTGGCTCAGAAATAATATGGGGTCACAGAAGAGGACAGTTTGCATAATCTGTCTGCCTTATTACAAGAAATCAAACTTGGGGACAAGCTGTACTATTGTGCTAAACAGTGATACAGGCATAAAGAAAGAGTGTCTTGTTGAATAGAGAAAAAATATATTTCTTTACAGTCATCAAATGATGAAATTCCATCATAATTTTTCACTAGTTAAGGGGTAGGATAAAAATAGAGAAACATTTTAGTCCTGTTTACAATCTTCATCTTTTGTTTATAATTTCACTTATAAATAAATAAAATTTGTAAAAAGCTTTCCTTTTGGACCATTACAGTAATCATCTGAGTGACTGTATCTATAGACAGTACACACAGTGAACTCATAGAAAGACATTTCCTTGCCTTTGCAGAAACTTCTAAAAAGATTCTGAATATCAGAGCTCCATACAAGGACACAATCAGATATCTGCAATATTTCTTAGCAGTTTAAGATATCTAGAAGATCTAGAAATACCTGTTTGCAGTTACCCAAAAGAAGGTCACAGTCCTCAATTACAGAGAACTTCATTACCTGGAGAATCCCCCTCCACTTTGCTGCAGCTTTGCTTAATGATTACATGCACAGAAATTAGTGGCAGCTCTTTTCAATATGCTACAAATAGAAATGCTTTAATCAGAAGGAAAGTCCCCTTCTTCTTTCACTCAAGAGCTCAGGCAGGGCTGCTCTGGAGGAGACAGACATGACACTGCCTCTCAAATACTTCACTTCTTTTCTATCAACTCTTTTTTTCACTCTAAAATAAGCCAAGCAGATATTGAAAGCACAAATGGTCAGTTGTGCTTTGCCTATAAGGAAAAGCCTTTTTCCTCTTTGTGAAGCCTCCATAATGAACATGATAAAGACCAAGCTAATGAGATTCTATGGTACTTAAACAATAATCAGCACAAATGGATGAGAAATGCTATATGTTGTCTAACTATCTCAACTACCCTACAGAGACTTAGCATGCATGTACTCTTTATAGCTCAGCTCCATATGGAAAGATACATTTTTGCTAATTCCAAGATTCCTGAGAAGCTATTTCATACAGTTTGTTCTTTGTTTAATTCTTTTGTCTCTTCAGAAAGGCATGGTTGAGGAGGGACAAAAAAACATTTGTGAACTCTCCTCCTTATTTTTCAGAAATAGGAATTTCACTCCCTTACAATAAGTTCTGCCTGGCAGTCCTTCCTGCTTCATTCATTAAAAATAGCAATGCAGCAGCATGAATAAATCCTTTGGGATTCTACATTAAATGCAGAGTCTTGCATTCTGGGCTGGCTTACATCTGTGTAGCCCTTTTAATGTCTGTTGGCACACCACTGCAGCTGTCCCTCGTAGCAGGCATTTGAATTGATTAACATGCTTGCTCCTTTTTTATTTCTCTCCTGCTCTCCGGGCCTCACCCTGAAAGATTTACAGCACTTTGGAGGGGTGAGGCACTCTGTAGATGCTCTGAGAACAAGATAATTGCTGAATCAAAATCTCCCATAAGAATGTGAGCTTTGAACTTTGCTTTCAAGATTTAAATTCTCTATTTCTGAGCATGTGTATAAAAAATTGTCAGAGAATAATCTCCTAATAAGATGCCTGTAGATAACCAGGGGAAGAGAGAGGAGCAGTCCTTTAAAATATTGCCCTCTAAAATTCAGAGAGTAAATCTTCAGTCCAGCAAGTAATTAAACACATAAATAGTCACATGAAGTTCACTGGGACTACTCATATACACAATTATTAGTATAAGCATTTGCACTACTGGGATTTAGCAATGCAGATCTAATTAAACAAAACAAAAATGGTTAGCAACCCAAACTGGGTTGAGTCACTGTCGGAGCTGTTGCTGACTAGTTCATTGTTATTCTGGACTGAAAATATAAACCAAAATTCCTCCTTTCATTAGGTGTGAATCCCAATGTTTTATTTTGCAATATCTAGTGGCATTAACATATTTTAAGAACTATCAAAGAGAAGATTTTTACAGGATCTGTGGTTGCTAGGAGACTGCTGTTTCGTCCTGCAAATCTTCCACACTGCAAAGAACAAACTGGCAATAATCAGGTTTTGCTGCCAGACAGAACTCAAACAACTGAAGTTTAAGGCTTATTGTTTAAAAATTATGATTTAAACTAAAGTTTGTACTACAGGAAAATGTAAGAGTCCTTGGATTTCTCTGAGGAGGTATTTATCTTGCATCTATAATATGGCACCCTTAAATCCTTTTTAAATCAATAATACCTTGGGTGTCTGATATCTAGAAACTTGTTTTCAGTGTGCTGACAAGTTTTTGCCAGCATAGGAAGAGCTGAGCTTATTTAAGGCAGTTCAGAGGGAGTGTTTGGCCATGTCCAGCCCTACCATTTCCATTGCCTTACAGGCAGACAATCTGCACCCTGGGCCACCTCAAAGCACCTCCTTTACCACCTGCACCTCTGGGACCTCCCAGGTTACAGCTACAGCAGCAGAAGTGCATTGGTCTCCCTGGCACCCGAACATCTCAGAGTATGTGCAGTCAGAGGTAGGGGTGCCACCCTGTTTTTACATTGACTCCATCTCCTAATTTTAACTAAATTAAAGGAAATAGCCCCTATCTGCTAAATCTGGCTCATTTTATTGCGGTGACTGAGAGGGCATAGTAAGGATCTGGGAAATCACTCAGGTCTTTTATTTGGTGATCTTTAAAATTCTGTATACTTTATGACCGAGGAGCTCTGCTAAGCACAAGAGCATGCTATTTCCAATGAAATAACACTTGTGATCAGAGCTCTATATCAGTTTTATGCTCTACTGGATCACTGCCTTTAGTATGGTTTAAATAGATATATGCTACAAAGGTATTCACCTGTGAAGAATAATGTCTATTTCCTCATTCGTGGCTTTTCAGTTATTCAGTGTAACATCACAATATTAAACGCCAATCTGTAGGTGACGGAAGTCAGCATTTTGTGGATTTTAATCCTGATTCTATTTAACTGTAAATGCCTTCATTTCTTCCCATGCACGAGGACAGAATAATGTTCTGATCTGATCCTTCACTGTTCTCATCTAACACCATGGCCAAACTCTTTTCTCCTTCATGTATCTGTAGGAGCATACATAAGAAAGTGCCCACAGGGACAAAAGGGGCAGGAGAGAGGACAAAGGGTAAAATGTTAGCTGAAGTCACAGTGTGGGCGACTGTCATTTCTTTCATAAAACCTATAGCTTCCCCCAGAGTCTTCTGATAATCTTCTACTTACTCTTTAATGATTCAAACCTGGATTGTAATTATATTTAAGCACTTTATAATTTCAATCTAAAGCCTGACAGTTCCATGCAATTACATGTCCTAAATGTGGTATTTGTCCCCCACTATGGTAAGATTATATAGTAATAGTAGCAACGAACATGGCTGAATCATTGACAAATTCAACCTTAACTATCTTCTCGTGCTTGCCTTGACAACTAGACTATTGAATTCCAGCAGTATGAAAATCTAAAAATAGCCCTGTTTGAAGAAAGACTGCAGGCAAAGCCACTAGATAATACAGGCTCAATGCTCCTGTGAAATGTGACACGTGCAAAAGCCAGATGTAATTTTAACAATACAGCTTCCTTTTCAACAAAGGAATCTCCAGAGTCTGATTTAATGTCTCCACAGTAAAGCCTAGCAATTCCACGTTTTGTGTAGGAGTAAGAACAGACTTCTTTAAACTCCCAGAAAAGAAACCCTGAGAAGAATGTTAATGCATAGTGCAATGAAAATAAAAAGACCTCTGACGACCCTGTAGCAATTAAGGCACCATGCAAGTCCAGCATAAAAGTCACCTTATATTATACTTCAAATTATTTCAATGACACCAGTGGATCTCAGCAATGCTGACACATACCAGTATTACTGTGGCTTTGCAGAAACAAAAATCACTGCAGCTTAGGAAATATTTCCTAGACAATACTGGAGTAAGAACCTGGCTGACTCATGCAGGAGTGCAGAGGGAAACTGGCAAAAGGAGCTTTTCTTGCTCTCATAGCCTGCCCAGGAAGTAGTAAAGAGACAGATGAAGTAGTTAGTAAATTAGTTAAAAACTAGGGAGAATAAAGTACAAGTCTCTTCTGCCTTTTAATATCACTGCCTGGCCTTGGGACTCCCTTAAGGAACTCGAGCTTTCTTTAAAACTTCTCTAAGCCCTATTTTACGTAGCAGATTAATTTGATGGTAATTAATATTCACCATCTTAAGGCTCTAAGTGACTTATCCATTTAAATACCTCCACATATTATATAGATATATATTAGGAATATATGATGATCTCTCTTCATCTCTTGACCTCCATGTCAAGATAGCAGAAGACACTACAATTTAACAGAGAAGGACTGAGTTACACCTGTTTTACAAATGCATAATTTGCATGTACCCTAAGACAACTGAGGGCACAAATGTACAAGGCAGGTTTTCCACTGGCATGAAAAGAAAAGCAGCATCAACCAACAGCACTTCTAGGAATATGAACTCCTCTTTGCTTCCCCATATTTATACTTTCCTGGCACATAAGTAAAAGTTGTGACTAGAACAAGTTCATTTCGTTGGAGTAACATCCTAGTTCTCTTCTAGTCTGGGTTTGGGGAGATTTTTTTTATCTTTTGTGAAGTTCCTCTTCCTTTGGTGAAGAGATAGGTTTGAAGGAGGAAGATCAAAGATCTCCTTAGCATTATTCTCTGGCCT
This sequence comes from Rhabdornis inornatus, assembly GCA_013397075.1. Classification (NCBI taxonomy): domain Eukaryota; kingdom Metazoa; phylum Chordata; class Aves; order Passeriformes; family Rhabdornithidae; genus Rhabdornis; species Rhabdornis inornatus. The sequence continues at coordinate 2,650,215 of VWZS01004200.1, forward strand.
CATTCTTCTATTGCTTAAGTTCTCTTAAACAATTACAGGCAAAAATCCAAATGATCTGTCACAGGCCATGGCTTTTTATTCCCTGGAATTACTGTTGTTCCAGAAATAGATGTAGCACCACTGGTATGACTTTGAAGACCCACTCCCGCTGGTTGGAATTAGGGTGAAAAATGAGGCAAAACAATAAACAGATACTGTTTTCCACCAGTGTTGTGACAGGAGAAGTGAAAGCTTTGAAATTTGCCTTTCTTTTGAAGGAAACATCTGGGATATTGCCTGGGTATACTGGTGCACCTTATTTAGTTTACTCTTCCCTGTCCATGGACAAGTTCACAAGTGACAAAAGTCATGAACACAAATTTCCTACTTTTAGGAGACCTGCTCAAGTGCCCAGTGTACAGGTCCCAGGGAAGCAGTGATACCTTGGGAACTGACTCATGTTGAAGGCAGTAAAGCAGAGAGAAAAATCCGTTTGTTGTAAGAAATATTTGCACTGATTTATATTGTCCTTTGTTCATGGGCTCAGAAGAGTCAGGAAGACCATAAAAGGTGTCTGGTCTCTCCTCCTGCCCCAAGAAAGGGAAGTTGCATGCGAATCCTTCCAATCTTTATGGAGCATGCCGCAGCTATTATGGGAAATCTCCTCAGTACATAACTATCTCTGTGATTAAAATAATACCTCTAATGCTTTCTCTACATTTTTTGTCTTCACTTTGAATCAATTATTTCCTCTTTAATCCACACCGAACACGAAAAATGGTAATTTTCATTCTCTTTACAGCCATCTCTACCCTGTTTGAAAACAAATATCTTTATTCATTGAAATCTTGGTTTTGTTAGGAAGTTTTTTGACTGTCTTAGGATTCTGCCTTCCTCGGAACCTTTCTTGTAGGGGTGGTTCTGAACACAGGGCACAGAAGTAGGGACCACAAAAAGAATTAAAGGTGAAGTTTTGTTTAACATGTCCCCACATAATTACTTTTATAATCTAGACAGGTATAGATGCAGTTAGAGCACAAAATGCATGCTTTGTAACAAATAGTTCTTCAAGGGTAGGATGTATGAATTTTGCAGTTCTGCTTGCCCTCTCATCTCTCATTTCCCTTTCCCACTTCCCATCTTCAACATTCATGAACGAAATATCCTCACAATGCAGGGACATACGTAGAGATACAAAGATGCAAGCACAGAAGTTCATAGGAGCAGCTATGTTAGAATTTCATGTGCCATCCTGGGTCATGATAACCCAAGCCTTGGTCCCACCCAGTACAAATCCACACCTGCCCAGTCAGGAGTCAGTGCACCAGGATATTGCAGTTACTCTTGACTGTATCAGATAGCACTTTTCATTATCTATTGACAAACAGGAGCTTTTAAAATGACAACTGCTGTAGCTAAATTCTTTAATGTCATGTCAGTATTTGCAGGTACCACAGTCTGTATAACAGACAGCCACATGTGTACTGGCAATGTACAGTTAGTAGCGTTATGTATTAATTTAGGAGACATAGAGTCCATTCAGTCAACTAGATTGCATTTTCCTCTGTCTCCTCAGTCTCACTTACAGTATTTATAGCAACACTGTTGCTGGTGGGGTCACACTGGATGGAACTGAAATGTACAGAGGATTGGTTAGGAAAGAAGTGTGGCTTCACCTCACTATTTTAACATTTTTGTAATGTTACAGCATCATAGGAAGATGAACAACTCTGAAAAAACAGTTCATCAATCCATTGTCACAAGTGCTGTTGTGTTGCTGATAAAGGAAACAAAAATAATGTATATATCTGTCCTTATTTTAGTTGGTCAGGTCACCTGGGAACATTTCCTTCTGATTTGAAGAGTTTATACAGCTCCTAGAGCTATGGATCCTCATCTCTGCTGATGACTACAAGGACTGTTTTCATAAGAAACAAGCATTTAATCACAGCAGTTACATGCACAGGTTCAAATAATCTGACCATGCAAAAATATACTGAATATTTTAAGTGGAGTCTGAACTACCATTCTAAGGCAGGAAGCCCCCTGTTTTCAAAGGTCTTTGTTCAGGTTTCACTGGATGGTTTGCCCAGTGACATGGAGAAGAGGTGTAGGTTCTTTTGGGATCATTTTTTTAGAGAAACGGTAACATTCATGCTACTTGGGGGTACTGGGTTTGACAGAAATCAGCTTGACTCATTGAAACAGCCATTTAAAAGCAGAACCTCTAGTGATATAAATCAGCAAGACTTCACTCCAGTGGAGCTCTGCTAATTTACCCCTGTTGGGAATGTGGCTTTGAGACTTTACAGAGTGTAAAAGAAACTAAGGAAGCAAAACAAAGATTCTAAAATATTAGGAAATAAAACAGCTTGAGAATGCTATGTTTTCTCAACCATGCAAAAGAGAAGCCTGTAGGTTACAGATTCAATTTAATATGTTGTTGTTTGATACATGTTCACACATGCAGGATGTGTCATGGAGAATTTAAATGCCTGTTGTGAAATGCCTGTTCTTTTTATCTTATTCTCCAGTCTGTTTCAGCCAAAAATTCAGTGAGGTCAGACCTTGCTAATGATTTTTAGAACACTAGGACTGAAAAGGTCTTCAACCATACAGACAGAAAAATAAAACAACAAAAAAAGAAGGAAGACGTAGTGTATGTTGAAGGTCACACAGAAGTTCAGAATAACTTAGATGTTGTCGAGTTACTAAAGAGATTCTCTGCCTCATCTTTCAGTATGAATGATAGTGAATAGGGAATAATTGGAAGATATATGAGGAAGGATGAGGAAGGTTTAACAGAAACCATCATCATTAAGGCAGATTCAAACTTCTACTACTACTATTGACTCTGCTGATGTCAGGAATCCTGCAGTAATCCCCAGCCCAAAATCTTGCTCACTTGACACATGAATAGGCAAGCTCGGAAGCAAAGCTTTTCTCTGCGTGCAATGGTACAAATATATCCTAAGTGGTGAAGAGAAAACCTAACATGAAGTGAAGCCAAGGCTTCATGGTCAAGCAAGCTGAGCAATCAAGGATGAAGAGAGGTGGCATAAAAAAAATAACAGTTTTTTGCAAAAGTAACTTTTTGTTAAGAGAAGCAATTTCACAGTTGGGGAACAAGTCGTGATCTATCTAGATTTGTACAAAGTAGCTCATAAAGTGCTCAGTTGAGGATTACTGTCTAAAACTTATAAAATGGAGAGTAATTCAAGATGATTAAACTGAATGAAAAGCAAATGTAAATGTTAAAATGGAAGCCTGTCGTGTTGGAAAGGGACTATTGGAACTTTCAAAGAATTTGGACACATTTTGTTCCAAATCCTTGTTAGTGACTTTGAGCCAATAAACAAGCTTGCCTAAATAATAAAGGCATTTTGAGGTATTGACAACAATTAAGAAACTTGTATAAGAACTGGTTTATTTGTAAGGAGAATAATGGAATTTTAACACAACATATCCACATCAAGACTTTATTTTGTGGAGATCATTTGGCAGCAGCAGAGAAACAGAGATCCAGGTGTGTTGTTAGACTGTAAAGCAGCTGTGAGCCTCCAGTGAGAGAGAACCACAAGAAATCTCAGACAAGCCTAAGATGCACTGCCAATATATTTTCTTTAGAGTCACTGAAGCATACATATACCATACAAGGTACTGCCAAGGTGATTTGGACATGATGTATATTCTGATCACCCATTTTCAAATCAGATTTAGGGTAATTTGGAACAGATCTGGAGAAGGACTGAGGGAAAGGAGTGCAATCTTCTGAGAGCAGTCAGAGAATCACATCTTGTTTTCCCTCTCAAATAAAACATCTCTTCATAAATGTGTATGGGAATGTAAGAACAAGGTGGGAGTAATAAGCTTTAAACATAAAATTGGTACAAGATCAAAGAGTGAACTGGTCATACAAAATTTAACATGGTTAAAATCATCCTCTGATTTCAACCAATTTAGTAGAAAAACAGGGTAAATACAAATCTAACTGTTTCAAGACAGATCCCAGCTGCCTCATGGACATTGCATGACAGACTACAGGTGTTCTGGTGCAGTGTAAAAATTCTGGGTGTTGAACTTAGTCATCTGCTCTAAGAATTAAAAAGACAATTTGTCTTTCGGTTTGGTGAGTTAAGCCCATTTGTACCACATTTTTGCTGTTTGCAGTTAGTACCAAACATCTGAGTTTTCATTTGTAACTTAATGTTTTTGTGGAGGATTTCTTCTTTCACCCTAAGAAACATTGAAAGTTGGTCCCAGACAGGGAGGGAGTGCTGGGAAAGTGCAATGCTGCTCCTGGTGGTGTTGAGAGATTTCTTATGACTTGCTTGTTGTTGGTAAATCTAAACTGGTTGACAAATGCCTTTCCTTATGTCCAATGTGAAAACCCTCCACAGCTTAATGGAACCTTCCCATTCTTTCTAACATGTGTGACATTCCTCTTCCCAAGAGAAAATGTTTTTCATTTCAGTGGCTCCAACAAGTTCAGTAGTATGGAAAGGATAAAAGCTGTTATTCTTGGCAGCTTCTGCCTTCTTTCCTCAGTGTTAAATCTCTTCACCTTTTATGTATGAACTATCTTCAGATGAGCATAGTGGAGGTGTTCTATGGTGTGGAGGTATGGCTGGAGCACATGTTGTCTGAGCAAAATATCTATTGCAGTGGCAACTGTGGAGACTTGGACTCTATTTTCTGTGTATCTCCATGAAAATTTCAGGCAAGAGTTTTACAGAAAGATGATACTTCTTTCACAAACATCTATCAGATACATTCAATACAATCAGATGCTAATGGACAATTCTTCCAGCTCTTTTAAAGTTTCGATAGATTAAATTTTAGTCTTTCTTCGGGCATTGCCTGAGTGGTACTTTAAAGCTAATAAAAGAAATCTCTAAAAATTGATTAACATCTAATTAAAGATTGATCCTATCAAATTATGTAGTCTGTAATTTTTATTAAATCAAATTTTTAACTCTTGTACTCTGTAGGAAAAGAAAGGAAAAAGGACTACAGTGGTTTCTATCAATAAAACTTTAGCACAATAGTGAGCACAAAAGAATGTTGAAGTAATATATTTGGATTGAAAACATGTGGCAGTTTACAAAGGTGCCAGAAGTCCAGACAACTTTAGTTGTGAATAAGCTCTCATTTACAGCTTTCTTCAACAAAGAAATAAAACTAACTTCCACAATAATAAACAAGTCTGAGTAAACAGTAAGAATAAATGAGTGGCAGTAACTTCCTGCTCCTCTTTCTTTTCTCATACCTTTGGTAGAAACAAGCCAACATGGGACTCCAAAGTCACTGAACACAGTGGGAAGATTTGGCGAGCATGGAGCCAGACTCTGGGTCCAGTTCCTCCTTCTAAAATTAAACAGCTTTTTCCAAGAAAACAAGAGATAATAAGTAAAATAAAAAATTCACCTCCAGGGTACTTCTCCTTTTTCACATTGGGCAGATGCAGAAGGATAAAAATTAACCTTAAGATCCTAGAGGAAGGAAATTTCATTAGACATCTGAAAGATATGAAATCTCATGATTACTTATCCCTCAAAAAGGGATCATAAAGGAAATAAAACATAAACACACTGTGAGCTGAATAGAATGATAGGCCGTCAGCATGACTTTTTCATTAAAAATATGTTTAGGTGCAATAATCAATACTGTAGACACTGATTATATAAAAAACCCAAAGAACTGGATCACTATGCGAAGCTTTATGTCTGTCAATGACTAAGAATATATTTTGCCATTGTCTTGATCTTGTTTGACTCATTAATGAAACATGGAAAGATAAAAAATTTAGGGATCACAGTATCCTTCATTCACTCTGCTGACTTGAAAACAACCCAGAGGTTGTTATGCTGTCTAAAAGGCAATAATGATATTCTAAAGAGGGAAAAAAGTACAGCAAAATTTCCTGGGGTTTCCATTAACAGCATCCATACTTTCATTCAAGCCAGCGAATGACTTTGTTCTCAAAGAATATCAAAGAAAGTCAACTTGCAATAAGTGAAGGGTGGGGGATTATATTATAAAAAAAGAAAGAAAAGGTAACTGATTTATTTTTTAAATATCCATTCCAAAATGGACTTTTAAATGTCTAACACTTCCAAAAAAAGTGAGTCTTGGTAGTTGTTTGGTGTACCACACTTGCTTCCTTCAAACACTTAGGAAAAAATCAGGTTTCTAGCAATATTATTAGGCATTGCCCAAAAGCGCTTCCAGGCAGAGTTGCCACACCAACTATGTCTGTAAAAATTAAAATCTTCAAACCTTTTAGTATTTTAAGTAAAGAGACTGTATATAGAAATGTAGCCTACTGTGTTAGTCAGACAAAACTTTTTATTAAAAGCAAAAAATTGTTATTTTTAGGCCAATTAAATAAATTCTTTAGTCATACTGCATTGATACTGTTTTAAAAAACTCATGTAAATAAATCACATCTGATATTTTTATAATTAAAGGTAATTACTGATCTTAATTTAAAATATTTAATTTTTAAAAATCACACAGCTTCAATCACTGCTCACTTTAGGCATCAAGAATTACTTCAAATGAATCAACACACTAGCAAGCAACAATTTATGGATGACTTACCATTAAGGACATTCTTGCACCAACCTTTACTTCAGCCTATATGCTTGAAATAGGTCCCATAAGAATTTAAGGTAAAGATTTGTCTTCCTTCAAGTGGCCAATTCAGAGCTGTTTAGAATATATTTTTAAATCAAATCAGTAAGATATTTCAGATAGAAGCCTTCATAGACAGCAGTGGGAACATGATACAACCTCTAAACTTCCACAGGCTAAATCAATGGCAGGGATCTGGCTAGGAACAGCAATTTTGCCTTAGTAAAAATGTCACCTTGTGATCACAGAGCTGTTTCAGAATACCATAGACTTTTAAAATAGCTGTGAGTTGCTGAGGTGCTTTGTGGGGGGGGAGAGAGAAAAAAGGAAAAAAAAAAACCTAAAAATTGAGAAGAGGAAGAAATGGAAGAAGGAGAAGAAAAAGAAAGAAAAAAAAAAAAACCCACAGGATAAAAAATGACCTTTCTAAGAGACACAGCTATCTGAGAAAATAAACTGCTTGGGATGGAAGCTACGTTTCTACAGATGTTCCTGTCTTTGTTTTCGCCATTTCCAGTATCTATATGCTCATTTGACTCCCTAGGCTGAAGCTAGGGCAATCTGCTGAAGAACATAGAGGCCCTAGTCTTGTCCTGTGCTCCTATTTATTTACTGGAAGTGGATCCCCATCAAAAGACATAATAGAGCATTGCAGTGCAGCCCAGAGAGGCCCCTGACCTGGGGCAGAGCATCCTCCTCAAGGAGGATTGATCTGAACCCACAGCTTCCACATCAGAGAGGAGCCATCTCTTTACTGCACAACCCGTCAGAGAAAGGCAGAGTAGAACATCCTCAATGGTCCAGAGGAAAATTGGCCATATTACATGGAACAAAGAGCTTTTACTGTGAGGAGGTAAAAAACCCAGCTCTACCAGGGGAATAAAAAAAAAAAGTAATTGAAGCTTGGTTTAGTTTTCTTGTTTGAATTGGTGTTAGGCATTTGCTGTGTTTTTTTTCTCCCTACTAATTTCCTGTCAGGATTGGCAGCCAATGACTCACTTGCATTCACAGATGAGTATCACCAAAACATCAGTCTACAGCTCCTCTCTCAATACTTTGATTTAATCACACAAAGCAACCCCCACACTGACCCCATGAGTGCAGCATTATTCCAAGCACTAGGCAAAAGCAAGGCCAGGTACCTACCCTTTATGTCTGCAGATATTGCCATAATAGAAGCTCTGAAATGAGATATTCAAAGTACCCTGTCTTCACAGGGACTCCCAGAGTTCAAGGCAGAGAAATAGTGAGTAGCCCTGTGAAAGAACTATGTCATCTCCCCAAAAATTAAAGGAACATGATGAGTAGGGCAGTGTCGGAGAGTTCATGTCTGGAAAGCCAAACTGGCAAGCCCGTGGGTCTGCCAGTAATTTCTCATGCCCAGGGAGAAAGGCTCTGTGGTTTCATTTTCTGATCAGCAATGTTGAATCTATTTCCTGTGTACGACAGAATACACAGGATTCAATGGATAGACAGAAATTAGAGAAAGCAATTATGGGTCCTCAGGTTACATTTTTAATCTCAGGATTCCACACACAACCTTGTGGTTCCAACAGAGCACGTATGTAATACTTGTTTACATAGCAAGGAGCATGTAAACATGTATTACATATGTTACTGAGAAACTGAGGAGGGTTTTCCTGCAGCTGGCTTCCTGCCTACCAAGTTATGGTGAATGGCTAAAATCCTTAATGTTTGTCATCAGAAATTACCGTGCAAACACCAGCCTGACTGACAACTTCTCTAATGGGCAAATCAAAAGCAAATGAGAAAAAGGGAAGACAAGTGACCCAATGAAGAACCAACAATTTGTCATTTGGGATGTTTTATTAGGCAGTTTGACAAATTCCCTGCTGGTTAACTGATTAAATTTACATTTCTCTATTTTTAATCTTTAATTTATTTCATGCTCAAATATGATTGTTAGCCATTAATCAATAAGGTTTAAAGTGCTCACGATTAATGGCCAATGCTTTCAGTATAAATAAGATATCCTGTGATGCTGGGATTTTTCTGGCTCTAGAGATTGCAGGATTGCTCCGAGTGCTCATTCCTTAGTTACAATAAAGCGGGACTGGGAGAATTGATGAAATTCTGTGCCAGTGCTGTGCTAAAATGAAATGGGAGCAGCTGTTTAGGATTTGCGAGAGATAATGACAAAAAAAGAAACCAAAGGGTTAACAAGACTATGCTTTGGAGATAAGTAATGCTGGACAAATTAATGAGTCTCCGTGTATAGATAAGTAGGCATTTACAGCATCTATAGGGTAGAAAGCCCAGGCGGGGCTGTGGCGGGGCTGTGGGGATGTCAGGAGAGCCCAGCCGCGGCAGGACGGATAACGGGAGCCAGGACCGGGGGAGGCGCCGGGACCGGCGGCTCCCGGCGGGGCAGCAGCAGCCGAAGGGTTAACCAGCCGCCTCCACGTATTGAGATGCTAATTGCCAGGATAGTGTATTACTTGAGGAAAGTAATTTGATTACTCGAAACTCCCACCAAGGAGGCGAGCCGGTGTCGTTCCATCTGCCGGGCTCTGTGCAAGATGATGAACTGAGCTCCAAATTCACGTGTGATGCAGTCACTGTCAATCCCCGCCAGCCCAGCCCGCTGCCATGCCCACCGCACACAGGGCAGCACCGCAATTCAACTTTCCCTGGGAAACCCAGGAGGCTCAGTAACCTGTTACGTGCTGCTGCTTGCTTTTCGCCTTTTTTTTTTTTTTTTAAATCCTTCTTCTTCTTCTATTTTTTTTTCCCCTCCCCGTTTTGTGCCTGAGCGCTACAACTGAGTCATTCTGGTGCCCATGGCTCGTGGGTTTGCCGGGCTCCCACTGCGCCCGGCTCTGTTCCCCACTTCAGCTGGCACTGCTATTTTCGGCTGATGCAGATGTGGGGCTCGCTCGCCGGCTCTTTGTAGCCACTTGTCGAGAAGCATTCGGAAAGCCTTAACTATGCATAAATCTGCAGAGTGAATGTTCTCTTTCATTCACTTGCTCCTATTATTTGATTTCTTGTAGGCCTCTGCGGCAGAAATGGAGAAAATAAGGTAAGTCAGACAGTTTATTTACATCTCATTATAGAGAAGAAATGTTCTGTTGCACAATGCACAATACAGGCTCTTGGAAAATATTTTGCTTAATACAATCAGAGTAGAATACTGGATTGCATGATGATGCAAGGCAAGCTGTGCTTTAGAGACAAAAGAAAAGGAATGTGGTTGTTCTAGTAAATCTATTTTGCAGGGATGTCAATTCAGAAAGCATGTTTTACACACAAACATGTTTTATTGCCATATGCAGAGCATATTTGGTTATATAAATGTTGTAGCCACTTGTCCATTTACTGCAAGAGCCTGCCATTCCATTTAATGAGGAAAGTGGATCAATAATTCATGAAAAAACTGAAGAAAATATAGGCTTGACTTCAAAGCATCTAATTAATGTGGTTTGTTTCACTATAGCACTGTAACATTGGTGTTCGATTTTTGTTTTATATTGTACACCAGCCAGATAAATCTTGTTTCCTCTGTGTTTAAAATGTTGTCATACTGTACCAGTTTCTCAGCACATCTCTCTGCTTTAAGCAAAAGGAGATGGGTTTTATAACATAAGTTTTCCATCTCATGTCCTAGTGCAAGTCTGCTTTGGGGGATATTGCTTTTGTGTATGTTGTTGAGAAAGAAAAAGAAAGAAGAAAGCATTCTAGCCCTTTTTATTAAATGAATTAAAAATTAGTAAAAGCTTGTCTACTAACACATTTTCAAAGTGATAGGTAAGAGATGAACTTTTTACTACCCTTTAAATACTTTATGGAACTTCTTTTCATAATCAAATACACTGGCCATGATCTTACTTGGTTTTATTGGACAAGGCTAAATTCCTTCTCTGAACCTGGTAACTCTGGTTAGTCACAACTGTTGTCCAAGAACACTTTTTAGATTCCTTCAGTTTGGAGTGGCTATCCTGAGTTATTAGAAATGCAGAGAAGTTCTGAAATTCTAGAAATAACGGGGAAGAAATGGCAAATGCAAAACAACAGAAATTTGATCAAGTGTTTAATGAATTCTGGGCTGGAAACAGAATCCTGTTTTTCTTTTGAGGAAAAGGAGGTTAAGTCTCTTACAGTGGACCTGAAGATGCATGTCCAAAAGTTACTAAAAATGTATTTTTAAAGCGCTTAACTCATACACTTTCAAAGACCCTCATGACAACAGAAGTATTGTAACTTTTGTGCTGAAAGAAAAATACTGTGCAATATATTATGGATTTTCATGTATTTAAGCACTGTAACGTTAAAGCTGTGAGTTTTTCCTGAGTAATGCCTGAGAAAGTGCCTTGGTGTGTGGACTGGTGTCTAATAAAAATTCCAAACAATCACCTATAGTATGCACACTTCTGTCATGAATGACTCTCTTAGAAGATGCATGTTTGCTTGGTAAGCATGTGTGCACAAATGCAATCTAATACTTGTAATACTTTCCCGAGCATGCCTTGGCCTCTTGCCTCTTTTGCAATAATGGGCTGCAGAGCCCAGGAGAACAAGCAGAATGTAGTGGAAAAAAAAAGAAAGAATTTTCTATTATGAGAATAAACATTCATAAAGTTCCATTTTCCAAACACCACAATTTTGCAGCTGCCAGGCTCGCCAGTCTTTACCTCAGTACTCCGTAGTACTACACAGATGGAAAAGCTGGCCCTGCCCCACTGAAATGAAGCAGGAGCTTCACTATTAGCTCCACAAAGAGAAGGGTCAGGTTCTCTCAGGAGTTTGTTAAAGATTCCTGTGTGCAGAAGTTGATTCTGGTTTGTCCCCATCAGCCCAGCAGGTGTGAGGCCAATTCCAGAGATCCCTGTGCTCCCCATCAGAGCAGCAAGCCAGGCTGGGGGAGCTCCAGCAGAAGCTGCACTGCTCCATCCCAAACTTTTCCAGGCTCCCTGTCAACAATCATTCCCTTGGATGCAAACTGACAGAATCCTTGGCAGTTTAAGGAAACTATCTGGAGTCGTTATCTTAAATGGTGTTAAACTCACAGCCTGGAAAAAATTAGATTTTTTCTAAACTTATCAAAGTGTGGTACCCAGGTAAAAAACAAATTACCCTGTGTTTTAACCACAGTGGCTTCAGGGAGGTCATGAAGAGAGATAACCTGAAGCTAGGAGAAGAAAGAAAGAAACAAGAGGAAAATGGCAGGCTGGGAGGAAAGACGTGTTTTTTGTTATTCACAGAAACCAGTGTAACATGGAAGAGCCATTCCCACATGATAGTTCATTGTGTTCTGCCCGATCTCCTGTGCCCAGCTCTTTCCCCACTCTTTTTTTGCTACCACCTGACAATATGACATTCCAAATCACCTGGGATGGTGTTGGCCCAAGGGCTGGAGGGTGAGCCCACATCAGCTGTGGAGCTGGGGTGCACGGAGGGTACAAGGCTTCTGCAACAGAGGGAGGAGAAAGGGGTTCTGTAATGAGCAAAAAGGAAACAAACCTTGTTAGAGAAACAGGACAACAAGAACAAGGTGCATAGCCACAGGACAGTGAAGCCAGGCTGAAAACACTCAGGGTTAGAGTAAATAGAGGTTTGCATTCCACAGTGCTCTTCAAGAGAAGAAAGTCTTTTAAATAAGAACAGTTGACAGTCCTTGGGAGCCCACAGGGCCAAACATTTTATGAGGGCAGCTCTGTAAGTCTTTGGGTGAGCTTTGTACATCCTCCAGCCCAGGAGAATGGGGATCCGTCTGGGGCATCCCCAAGAACTGGGGTAGCCAGGCCCATTCAGAGAGAGGGGTGAATGCAGGAGCCTGAAAAATTGATCCACTGATATCTCATGTTTTGTTCAGCCATAAAATTCATTGAGGCAGGCAGCACAGGCAATAGTGCAAACTAATGCAAGCCTTATTTTCACATTCCTTCACTGAGAATCTGTCCAGAACAATGTGATTCATCTCACGTAACGCAGCAATAATTCCCCTTGCAGACCAAGGAGCTGCTGTGACCTGCAATGTCACATGCTGTCCTTTTCAGCAGGGGCTTGCTGTGACGGAGTTATGTGTGGAAGGAGCAGTAGGAAGCAGAGGTGGGAGGTTGTCAGTATTTAGCCTGACACAGGGACACTTTCCTCTAGAAGCAGAAACATGTAATGTGGTGCTAAAACTTTGACTGGAAAGAATCAGTTTTTGCAATGAAATCTTCTCACTGTAAATGAGTCTTAGCAGTACAGTGTTTATTACATTTCAAGGTACCAATATATTAGGCAGAAGTAAGGCTGACTACTAATCACAAACCTCTTGAGGATCTGCACTTATGTAGGTTGGCTGTGTATGGTTAGAGTCACTTTAAGCATTAATTACTACTGACTCCAACCTCTTAAATACAGTTTTTTGGATCTAGTTCTTTTTGATATCTACAAACAAGGACTGAAAATCTTAGTTAATAAAGTGAATTTCAAATATACCTATACTATCTTATTTTGATTTAGCAGTGTGCTATCTTTGGTGTATATATGAAAGAGAAGCACAAGCCTTCCAAGCCTGAGGCCTTGTAGATCTGTGGTGGCTGGCACATAAAATTGCCAGTACACTGGAAACTGCTCCTTTAAGTCAGATTGAACCCTCAGAATGGTTAGATGTGCAAATGAAAGACCAGTTCCACTGCTACTCCAGTACAGACTCCTGGCAACTTTTTCTTTGCTTCCATTCCATCCTGCTTGAAATACAGGTTGTAATATTCAAACTTTCTAGTGAGGATGAGGTAAGGTTTGGCAAAACAGAACTCTAGAAATATTGACCAGCTTCTCGGGTTCCTTACACTGAAGAGTATCTCGCTCCTCAGGAAATGTCACTTAAAGAGACGGATATTGTTCAATACAAGCTTTTTCTTTTATTTTTTAATGCACTCCAAAAATTTCAGTGACAATTCAGAAAGTCTATAAATCAATATTCTTAGTTCTAAGCTTTCAAGATCCACAACAAGCTGAACTGTATATCTAAAAGTATACAAAACAGGACACATCGTCACCATCACCAACTGCCAGGCTCACAGTGCCTCTAAGGACGCTGAGTTTCCACTTTACAATACAATCATGGTATTCCTCAGCTTGAGGAACTGATGAGGTTTACTTTATTTTGTTAGCATCAGTAGGGGAACTTTACTAATTACCCAGGGATCTCTGATAAAAGTGACCTATGTCTCAAGGAACCTGCAAGGTACCATCTTCATTTCACTGTAGTCCTTGTTTCAGAACATATGAAAGCAAAGTGGTTTGTTTTGCACACACAGCTGGTAGTAAGTCAGCAGCTTGATCCAAGTCTCTTGAATTTTTAGACTTGGACTTTTCTCAAGCATGTTTGAGTTCATCTGTGGTTAGAAGGAATATGGGTTTCTTCAAAAGGAACATCAGAGGCACATGCAGTTCTAGAGAAAAGCCTCTGCCATGGTTTAGGGGAAATTTAAATACCTTCATAAATGCCCACCTGATCATGCTGCCTTCCTTGCACTTGGTATAAATATAGCCCTCTTCATATGCTAATGAACACACTGCAATTTCCTGCCATCCCCACCTTGTCCTTATTCCTCTCTCAGCCTGTATCTACATTAATTTTACCACATACTTGAACACAAGGGGGGGATTTTTTTTTTCCCAGAAAGTTAACCAACAAACATGGTTTACTTTACCCTAGGTCTGGTCTTCACATCCACAGCTGATATGGTGAGAGCCACTGCCTTGTACAGAAGCAAAATGCCACAGGACAGCAGCAGGGCTGTGCAAGAAGCAGCTCCACCATCTGCTCAGCCGTGTCTGCAGGCTCTAGTTGATGCTGGGATGTGAAACCCCAGCTGCAGACACAGGCAAAGAGATGGAACAGGGCAAGTTCAGAAGAAATAGAGCATAGGGAAATGCTAGCATGAAAGGGCCATGAGTTTGGGGTCATTAGAGGTGATGGTAAGAAAATCATCAAGCTGGGTGATTTTGGGTGCATTTTGAAAGATGGAGAAGAAAAGGAAAAAGATAAAAAAGCTGCCCAAAATGTATTCAAACAGGTAAAATGGCTTTTCATTTTTCCTCTGTTTTCCAAGCTGTTTTTATCTGCCAGGGAGTCCCAGCAGCAGTGACAGCCCTGCAGTGCTGTTTCCAGCACATCTGGTTTGTTCATGCTGCCATCCAAGGTGTGGCTGTAGCTAAAGCACATGTCTCTCTCTCCCCCCGAGACTACACTCAGCTTTGAGTTTGGTGGTTGGCAGACATAGCAATGGGAGCAATGGACACACTCAGATATATTCACAGCCCCCAGGGGAACTATATCCCTGGAACTGGGATTGGTTGAGGCACAGATCTACCTATTCCAGCACTTCTGAGAATTTTGTTAGTGCTGTCAGAGGCACAGTATGCTTGTGCAGCTTATCACACCTAATTCCCACTATTACTATTCCCTGTGCTATTCAGTCAAACCAGTGCTACTTCAGCTGAGGAAGGAGTGCTGCTGCTATGCTGTCCTACAATCCTATGCCCTGAGCTTCTGCCTGCTGCTTGGAAGAATGACCTAAAAGGCAATGATGTCAGTATGCAGGGAACCATCCCCATCAACTGGCGTAACAAGTGTTATGTTACAACATCCTTTAGTTCTAGACAAATACCGAGTGAAGTAAAAGCATCCACCAAACAAGAAACATGACAGAAACAGAGGGCAGAACAAATTCAAGTTGAATGAAACCAGGTAGAGCTGTGTAAAGTGGCCTGCAGGGACAAGTGGGAGATGAGCAAACATCTGAAGAGACCAAGGAAGTAGGTAGGAGTAGATGAGCCATGCCATCAGCCAGGAGCTGCAGTGAGTCATGGGGAAGAGGCTGGACTTCAGTGATGCCTAGCTTACAAATAATGTTCTGCCTACCCCTTTCTTGCAAGGCAAAATGCATCACTGAGCAATGCCATGAGCTTCTCAGAAAAGAAAAATAAATAAAAGGAGGCATTTTGGACAAATATTTAAGAGAAAAAGAAAGAAAATTCCATTTTGTATAGTGCTTGTGATTAGTTCAGAACTTTGTACCATAAGGAGCAGAACTCACAGAACAGTTTCCTTTTTTCTTGTTGGATTCTCCCCTTTCAAGCTCCAAAGACACAATTATCCATGATTCTAAGAAATTCAAAGGTGAGAAAATTGGATGCATCCTCTTTATTGCTATCAGGCTTCAGTTTAGGTAAGCACTTCAACCAAAGCTATTGGGGGGTATGTGCTGAGCACTGAAAGCAGCAACTTGTAAAGCAAACAGTGGCAGCCACTGCAGCAGTAACAAAACAATCTTATAAGCTGAAGAATGTAAGAGGTTTCACACTATGAACCCCAGATGGTTCAAGGACAGTACAGTTTGTGAACTGCACTTGAGTGTGCTCTGTGGTGAAATCAAGTAGATTTTGAATGCTTGCTGCTGCTACAACTCACAGACTGATGAAAGGAAGGAGATAACTTGTCTGCAACGCTTTATTACAGGCTTTTTGCAATTTCCAGCTCTGCTGCTGCTGGCATGGCTTAGGCAATTTAATTTACCAATCAATTCTTGATTTACACACAAGTGACTTTAGAATGCATTCAAATAAAAACTGTATCACCACATTTGATGCAGTGTTCTTTAAAAATCAAAAGCATCTGAAGTATATCAAAACTATTAAGCTTTTCACATTAAAAAATTGAAAAGACTGAATTTTCTTTATGTTTTAGTGATGACCTAAAGCCAGCTTAGCATGAAGTACAATGTGCTGAAAAATAGGCAGTAGATAGTGAGGTGTAACCATGCTTTTTGGAACTCATGAATATGAGGATTGTATAATATACAGAGCCCTCCAGCAGAACAGCAGAATGTAAGTGCCTGTAGCTCCTTGAAGGATTTCTCTCATGTGTGTGACCATCCCACTGCTCATGTGAACTGCACAACTGTTGTTATTCAACTCTTCCAGGAGAAGCAAGATCCACCTCACTGAATAGTGCAGCGTCACTGCTTGTTTCTCGGTTTGTAATAATGTTTGTACTGGGATAAAAGTGAGGGCCTTCATGTCACATGCAGCTATATCATTCCTTAAAGCATTACTTTCTTCATACATGCATTTGTTAAGCTCTGAAAATCGTTGAAAAATCAAGTTGACATCCTGAACTTGCCCACCTGTTACCGTGTTAGCAAAACCACAACTGAGAAGTTGTGTTCAAGTGAACACATACACACAACTCATGCAGCACACTTGCCTCTAAGAGTGCAAGCAGTATTTGAGCAGCATCTTGTTGGCAAAGCAGTGGCTGACTGACTTACATGACATACTAGGACATCATGACTACACAAATGCCATTTCAGCTGTTCAGAGCAAAATGCAAATTTTTACCACCTCGCCCAGATTTTTCCCATTTTCAAAAGAAGGAGCAGAAAGAGGAGGAGGACGTAGAAGAAAAGAGGAGCTTCAAACTGTTTTGGAAACCACTGAGTTTTTCAGGGAGTCACTACTGTTCTACAAAGACCCTCATGTTCACAAGAAACTCTCATGACTCAGCAGCTCCAAATTGCTGCCTTCTGTTCAAGACCAGTTTCATGTCCATGTCAGAGCAAAGGGCTTTAACTCTGAAGCTTCCATACAAATCAGGTCAAGCAAATGAGCTCACTTGATGTTTCTGTTAGCTGTACCTGCCATTTAGACAAAAGGATCAGCTTAACAAACTGCTCTATTTTTAAGGCATTCCAAGAACTGTACTGAAATTTCCCAGCAATGAATGGCTACTTAATCTTTTCCCTTGACATGACCCAAGAGCTTATTCTTGCAGCAGGCAATTTGAAGACAGAAGAAATCAGCACTCCTCTTTTCTGTAATTCCTAGCTTTAAAAGTGTTAAATCTTTCTGCTGCTATCTAACTCAGGGATGCTGGCTTAACTAAGGTATTGCACAAATTAACACAGTATTCAATGCTTCACCTGTACAGAGTAGTTTACAGATAAAGAAAGAAATTGCCTATATATCTGCATAATTGGTTTTACTGCTAAGAAGTTCTACAGATGTAGGTGTTTTAAATTACATTTAAGTAGCACTAAATTGGTGGCACGTGACTTTGCATGTTATTTACCTAAGTTTGTAACTGCTGGGGCACTTGCCCTTTGAGATATGATTTCTTGTTTTTATGAAGCCTATCTCTGTCCTGTAACAAGGAAGAAGTATTTCCAAGGAGTTAAGCAGAAACAGTCCAGACCAAGGTGTACCAAGTACATTCCAAGATTTAAAGCAGATCCATGAGTGACTGAAAAATAAGTATTTTGCAGCTCCGCCCAATATTCTTATCAATTCAGTGTGAAACTAGTAACAAGGTATATTTGTGGACAGAAAGTCATCCCTAATGATGAGGCAAATGCTGTTTTCTATAGGGAAATTGGATTTTTGAGACTACATTCAAACAATCTTTAGTGCTGAAACAGTTCTGTTCAAATTCAAAATAAACTGTAGGTTTATTTCTGACTCTCAACTTATGAATAAAAATGATTCTTTTATTTGTATTTGCATTCAGATTTAGATTGATAAGAGACCAAGAAATAAAGAGGCAAAAATTGAGTCAAATACTCTGAAGACTGGGTAAAAACAAGAAAAACAGAAAAATAGCCCAAAGCAATGCAAGTCGAGTGATGAAAGAAAGAGCAGCAATAATATTTAAGTAATTACTTGGAAAGCAGCAGCACAGCTCGAAACACAGAAAAATTTGGTTGTCCCCATCACAAAACTAACCAGGAAGTTTGTACACAAGCCCAAATGGTCCCACTCCTTTCCAGTGCTGAATTCACAGGTGGGCTGTTGCTAAAAGGGGTGCATGACTGGCCTGGGTTATTTTTGTCCAAATGTGCACAGCAGCTGCCCCTCAAATCCCACTTTGCCATCTCCTTGCAACCCTGCAAACACAGTGCTGGGCAGAGCCACGCAACAAAGGAAACACCTGGAGTCTCAAGCCACATCAGCAGCATCACCCTGGCAAGTCTGAACCTCTCCAGTTCCACTTCAGTTCTGAGCCTTCACAGGCCTTTTGGAAAAGAATTACATTTCCTGGCTTATCCCTGTCCTTACCGTACAAATGTCACCAAGTGTGATAGGCATGAGGGGCAGGTTTCCAGGTGGATTTTCAGCCCGCACTTCAAAATGTAGTCTAGAATAGCCCAGTTAATGCCAGTCGTTGCTCTGGGGCCCCTAGATATCTGACAAGCTTTCAGAGGTCCCCAGGTAAATAGGGCTGATGAAGGTAATGTGAATGGTGGAATTTTCTTTTCTCTCACTTGTGGAAGGCAAAGCAGTACCCTTGCCCTGCAGCTGCTACTGCAGAACTACTGCAGCCCCCTTGCTAAAATGACATTCCCAGCAGTGGGGTCTCCCACAGCATATTTTCATGGTTTTCTGGCCCTGTTTTATTTCTTCATGAGATGCTGACAGTGTCTTGTCTTTACATGAGATGTTTCTTATTAAACTTTTTCACTGCAGTAGGGACCAACAGCATGAAGCCTCTAGGAGATACACAGTAGACCACAGTTCCAGAAGGAAGGACCAAGAGTCTTGGCATTTCCATGAAGAAGGTTAATTAGGTCTTTGTATAACTCAAAGGGGAGCTCTGGCAGCAGACCTTATGAGCAGGAGAGGGAAGAAATGAGTCACAGGTAGAGGAGACTGACGTGAGTCTCTTTGGGCCAAATTTAGCTGACCTATACTGTTTAGCAACAAAGCAACTTCC
The DNA here is from genome assembly GCA_013397075.1 of Rhabdornis inornatus. NCBI lineage: Eukaryota > Metazoa > Chordata > Aves > Passeriformes > Rhabdornithidae > Rhabdornis > Rhabdornis inornatus. The sequence goes on from VWZS01004200.1 coordinate 2,669,557, forward strand.
CTCCCTCCCTGCCCCACTTCCCTCCTTCTCAATCTACAAGAGAAATCACAACCTGAAATGATTTTTTTTTCTGAAAAATTAAAAATACATTAATTATAGCACTAAACAGGTACTCTGATAACAAATGTCAGTTCAGAGGACTAAAGCTGTCTTGTCTACTGCATATGATGCAAAAAAGTTCTAGATAATGGTAACTTCTGAAAACAAGAACATATTTTTTCTCCACCTTGACAAAGCTGCTGATGCAGAGTTTTACAGTAGCTGTGGACTTCAACTTGCTTTCCTATAACTGTGTTATGCTTTTTAAATTGATAAAGCCTCAGCAGATTCACTTACTAGAACTGACGGGCTTCACATGCTGTGAGCTTCTGGAGGGTTTTCTTTACAAACTAGAACTGAATATCATCTAAATGTAAAAGAAAAAATCTCCAAGAGAGATGTCCCATTAATTCCAGCACACAGTGACTTGGAGATGTTTGAGAAAAACAATGTTAATCTAGACAGTCTGGCTCAATACACTTTGCTTTTAAGAACATTTATTTTCACCTAAAAATATTATTTTTTAATGCAGTGATAACCCTCCCATGCTCCAGTGTGGAAAACAACTTTTATTATAACCTAAGAATGTGAAGCAAATAAGCATCATTTTACTTGGACTCAATGAACATGGAAAGTTTGAGTTGATGTTTTGATAGTAAAATTTTAATGAATGCTTTTGAGTAACACAGTGTGGACTGGACTTCTCTATTGTGGCTTTGCAGTTACTTTGCATTCTCATTTCCATCCCCCAAAGAGAACTCCAAATCCTAAAACAGTAAAAACAAAGTCTACTAGGATTTTCATCTCAAGGTTCCTATAGCACTGAACTACTAATTATCATGGCAGGCAGAGCAGACAGTTCTGATCAAATTGCCAGCCTGGATTTGTAGACTATCCCATCTCCTTATTCATCATCTCTATAGGCACAATACTAGGAAACATCTTAAGATATAAATAGGCATAGATATGGTTGCATGCTGAATTCTAAGTAACTGAATGAATCCATTACTGCATCCTTGGAGGACTCCAATTTTTTCCCAGAACTGCAACTCCTTTTTGAGTGTTATCTACCTCATTATGCATAGATTAGCTACATTACACATTGGTTTGCACAGACCACACAGAAGCTGAAGAGTTCACTACAGTTTTGCAGAGAGATTATTGTAACTGGAAAGAGACTCAAGAAAACAACATATTCTTTTTTTCTAAAAGGCTATGCTATTTATATTTTTTTTACATTCATGTAAACAATAAAGCACTCACACAATACTCCTGTCATTCATATCCAGAGTGTTTCCAGCTATAAGTCTGCATTCATGCATCCACAGTTGGCATACAGCTTCAGCATGGATTTATGGCAAAAAATTGTTTCCTTATGCTTTTGTTGTGAGCCAGTGAATTGGAGACTGGTTAACTGCAACTTTCACAATGACAGAAGGCATTGTTATTAACAGCAGAAACAGTAAAATCAACAAAAGCTATTATCCCCTAACTAGTGGCAGATCTTTTGCAGAAAGCTCTTCTCTGCATTTTCTATTCTTACTCTGGCTACTTTCTTCAGCACTAGAAATTAGGGCATTGGCTTGCAGAGTCATTGCCAAATTTAAGGGCAATTATGCAATGAAAAGAGACAGTATGAGAGGTCAGAGATTGTACCTCTGCTTGAAATGCAGGTGGTGAAGGTGCTGCCATGACTGAGTTGAAAATATGGACTGAGGTCCAAAGATTTGAAGCCTCTGGTGGTCTTGCTCTGCAGACACAGGTTGCAGCCACAGTCATTAGGATGCTCTCTGAAGCACTGTCAAAGTTCAAAGGATTTCCTTTTTTTTTTCCTTTTCATTTTTTTGAGCACTAAGTCACAAATTACCATCTCCTCACAGAACACTCACCACTCTTCCAGAGTAATGAAGAGTTGGAGTTAGAAGCTGGCAATCTTTCACGGGCAACGTGTCAGACTGTATTTTTTGTTCCTAATTTAGTTTAAACATGTTGGTAGACAACATTGAGAAGCTGGGAGCCATTGCCTTTCACAGATGCTTCTATCAAGATGCTGTGGATCCCAAATCCCAGCCCTGTGCTGACCCTGTCAGACTAGCAGAAATCCCCTGATGTCAGCAGACCACTGGGAGCCCTTTAGAAGGAAAATTTTATAAATGTGCAGAATACTGCTTCTATTTTTTTCCCCTGACTCACTCATTCTGCATCGCTTGACATTTTAACATATTGCCATATTAACCACCTAAAGTCTGATCTATGAGCATGACTTCAAACATGTATTTACAAGAGTAGAGATGCAGTGGCATATGGACCACCAGCTGGTGAGAAGTAAGAATGGTACTTTGTGGAGCTTGAGTCACTAAGTAAATTTAAAAAAAAAAAAAGAAACATCTCTACAGTCAAAAAGTTACAGACAAAAGCTTGGTTTCCTCAAACTGGAGTACTTTGAAAGGACAACTGCAACAAGGCCACTACCGAGAAAGCATGAAATCTGGAGGCATTAAATAAACTAGAAGTTATATTGTTTATTATAAGAGGTATATGCAAACAAGATGCTTCCTGCTAAGGCTGTAAGAAATAGTACCACAGAGGGAGTGATGTGAGACAGAAAAAAAGAGTGATGACAGTCTGTTCCTCTGGAACACGAGGAATAAAAATCACTTTCAGACTGAGGGTGACACTGGGGGAAGTGTCTTTTTCACTGAGGTCATAACCACCTACACTCAAATGCAGAAGTCTCCAGCTTCTCTCCCCACCTCTCCCTAGTCTTGTGTGTTTTTCTCATGTGTTTCCCACCCATTTGCCTTCTGCAGGGATTCTCCTCCTGCTCCATCAACAGTTTCACCCTTTCCCTCCCCAAACATTGACTTAGGTCTGAAGAACATTAGCCTCTGGTATATTTCCCACCCCAGCAGCTTTTAAGAGATTAATCTCTTATTTAAGTCACCTCACCTTGAGTGCTTCCAGGAAGCAGTGTGCTCTTTCTCATCCTAGCTTTGACCCTCAGGCTATTATTTTTCACCATATTACTCCAGAAACAGCTGAAAACTCCATGCCTAAGGACATGCAACTTTAACAAAGATTATTTTTCATCTAACTTCAGAGACCAAGGTTTACTTTTCTCCTTTAATGCCAGTCTATTTCATTATCCTTTTCACTTTTCCTATTTCCCTTCAAGCCCAGGTGAGGAGAAACCCAGGTGAGGAGAAACCCAGGTTTCACAGGACAGTTCTACAGTCTCTGTTTGCTGTGCTGCCAAACACTGGTCCCCCTCACTTGTGATCCTGTGCCAGCCCAGGAGTTGTTCCTGTGGTTCTCTCAGAGCCTCAGAGAGATGCAAGAAAAGGGAGACTCCTGCAGTTCCAACAATGCAGCTGCTAATCAGAAGCTGTTTTTCAATAACTGGGAACCTTTTGGAGAAAGTAGTAAACAGAAAAGAAAAAAAAAGGCAAGGGGAAAGATTCATAGATAAACATTTTTTTTTGTAATGGGGAAGGGAGATAGAGAACGAAAGGCCTGTTCCTTCAAAAAAAAATAGAATATTGTCTGGAGACTATTAGATAACAATAGAACTAATTACCAAGATAATTTTCTTCATGCTGGAGCACCAAACAGCTGAAATACAGAAGCTGCTGAGAGCACTTACTATAGTAAATTACTGAAATACTTCTCATGGTTTATTTTGCTGAATAAGGGTACTAAAAGAAGTATGTTACATTATTTTTCTATTGACTCTTCCACTTGTGATTATTTATTATTTGATGCATAAGTACAAATCTGACAGGAAGGTCAAGTTACTAATGGTTCTCATCAGCTGTACAGCACTATTGGCCCTGTAAAGGTAGACACATGGTTTACCTGCATAATAAGAGGGATGTGAGTGATCATTAGAGTACTTGAATATTAGTCATATTAAAAAAAACCTCTAAACCAGCATGCAAAGTATTCACATTGTAAATGTTGTATTGGAATTGTAATGTAAAGGAAATAAAACCCATGCCTTTTTGCCTACCCTTGCCTGAACAAAGAGCAGAAGCTCAGCAGCAAGAGAGAGAAATCTGAAATCATTGCTTTCACTGTGTAAGTTTGTTTGACCAGCAAAGGAACTTTTGCACTTCTAGATGTCATCCCTGTCTCAGGAACCCTCTATGGCTCCTGCAAGTATTTCTCCCTTCTTAAAGGCAAGGCTCAAAATGGCTAAGTGACTTCTCCAAGTTCTTTGAGGGCTTTCCATCAAAGCCAAGAGACCACATGAAGGGATTTTTTTTGTAATAAGACATAGAGGGTAGAGAACATAGAGCAAGAGAGCAAAGTTCTTGCTCCAGGAGCAGAATAACCATTTCTGAAATGAGTAGTTTCAATCTGCCAAGGAGCAGGGACAAGTTCCAAAGCAGAACATTCCTCAGCCAAATCAAAATGCTCATGGTACTGCTTATTTCTTCCCTGTCTCACAAATTATTTCAAAAAGACAGTTTTTGTTCTCTTTTCCTCTCCACAGCAGAGAACCCATGTGAGGAAGGATCCAGATACAAAGACTTGTTCTTAACTTGACCCCAAATACAAACAATCCCCACAAAATCAGTGCTACTCATTGCACAGATACAGGCTCCTAACACCTTTAGGGGATACTGGATAAGCACCACTGCATGTACTCTTGCAAGAAAAGTACTGTTAGCAGTATGTTTAAGAGCTAAATCCACCACCAGTGTGAGTGGACTCAGCTGCATTCAGATCAAAATAGTTACTGTGGTTTCCACAGGTAATCTTCAGAATGATTTATTTCGATGTTTTCCTGTGCATTAAAAAAGGTCATCCAATAAGGAATAAAAATAGTGTGAGATGAAGGCAATTACCATGACTTCAGTTTCAATAGTGGGGTTTCCTCCCTCCCCTCTTTCCAACACCTTTCAACTTCAGGGAGATAAGCCCAATTCTAGCTACCATTTCTATGCCCTTTTCAGTTTATGGTAATTGCTGTTGTGTAGCATCACAGTACTGGGGCCTCTGAACTATCCTTCCCCCATTTTGTGCAGGCAGTAGGAGAATTTTCTTTTGATTTATTCTTCTAATAGCTTCAACAATGTCAGAATATTAGAACTGCCTATTATCTAAAGGTTGCTTTGCAAATTCACTTTAAATGAAAATGTAACTTTTCAGTCAATAATGCACCACAAGAAGTTGTGGTTAAAGGAGGAGATGGATGGTTTGGAAGCTTATCCATTACATTTAAAAGCAAATTATCAGTGACAGAATCTAGGTAAAACAGGCAGCAGAAGAAATGAAAAGACAGATTGAGATATCAATCAAAGAGATTTTCAGATCCTTTTCTTTTTTGCAGGGATGAGTAGAATAGGCATTTAGAGAGATTTAACAAAGCAAAGATAGCCTTCTGCCATATGGGAAAAACTGAGGTGTTTTTGCTGCCCAGCCACTGGGGGCAATGCATCCTGCAGCCAGGCAGGAGAGGCAGGAAAGCAGAAGTGTATGCTGGCAGAAACCTGGAGATGCCATGGGATAGAACACACACAATCCTTGCAGGTCTGAAAGGCAGGGGTTAAACAAACCAAGAAGGTTGTTTAGTAAGGGGGAACTTTGCATCCAAGCTGGAAGTATCTTTGCGGGGAAATTTTTGAGGCAGACTCGTTTAAGAAAAATACTTTATTTCTCAAAACCAAAAAAGAATGCAAAGAGATACTGCAAATCTCTCATAGGGGATTTAGGATTTCAAAGACTGTGTGGATGTCACCTTTAATATTTTTAGGCCTCAGCTTTCGTCTGTAAAATGGGAATGGTGGAGAACTCTTTTTGAGTCTAAAAAGACAACATAAAGTAAGGATATAGAAAGCTATGAGGCACCTCCATCAAGTGGTTATCCAATTCAAATATACCAGATGCAGGCAGGACAAGAGACTTTATTGATTAATAGGACACCAGAGGAAGATTGGGATCTGCAGATGACTCATTGCATAAGAGTTAATATTTGCTATTTGATTCTACGTCATTAAAAGCTCCTAAGTTACTTCAGTCTTCATTGGATAAATAAGGCATTGCAGTGGTTTGTGTAGTTCTTCACATTTGAAGTTGCACTCTTTGCTTTGACTTGGAAAGAAACAGTGCATTTTATTTTTTCTGACCCTTGCATCTTTTGCTCCCATTCTCAGAAGTGCTGTTTGGACTCTAAGTTCTGCATTATAAACTGCATTCTTGATATGGATCTCCCATATTTAGGTGCTGTGATTGTTCAAAGGACTCTCCAGCTGGGTAGCAAGACTATTTGAGTGCTAATACAGTGATTGTAAAGAATGGGACATCAGCTCCCATTTTAGAACATAAATCTTGGCAAGTTTGAATGGAGTATATTCAAACGGGAACAAATGGACATTTTCAGCATGTAATTTGAAACAAAGCATTCAGCACTTACATGAATAAGCTCAGCAACTGCAGCACCCCTAGCCCAGTGTCTAAGAGCCTGTGGGTGACAGTTCCAAGCCCAAAGCCATCAAGCAGCAGGGGAGAGCACCTGGTCCTGGGGTTCTGCAGTCAGAATCTTGCACTCCAGTTCCCTTTTCTGTAGCTTCAGGTTTCAGTTAAGGCATTCACTTGCCTTCCTTCTTTTTCTGTGGCTCCCAGACAACACCAGCTTCTTATGGCTTCCAAGAGGAAAGCTGTACCAGCACTGCATCTATTCAAGTGTCAGGCCTGGGCACATTGTACATATGTCTGTGTGCTTATAGACACATCCATTTCCAGCTGCTGAGTCTTCCTAAAATACACCTTGAAAAGTTTTCCCTAAAATTAATGTTAAGCAGAGCTGCTTAGACTTGCAGTACTAGAAGTAAGCTTTATCTTTCCAACTGAGAGAGTTAAAAAAAAAATTTAAAACATCTGTGTGGGGTTGAAAAAAGTGACTTGCAGATCAGGCTGGTTTTCCTCAGAAGTGAGCACCTTGCCTGCTTGTGGCATTTTGCTCTAGCAGAGAAAGTGTCATGCATCAAATTAAAAGGATGTCGAAGGAGACAAGTCTGGAATGAGAATGAATAAACACTGCAGCTGCACTGGGAAGACCTATAAAACACACAGGGGGAAGAATTATTGTCTTCTGACCATTCCTGCAGTACACCAGTGATGATACTAAAGCACAAAGACTAAACTGGATTTTCTACTTCAGGCTACAGACATGCCTCCTCCTTAGTCCTGTGCAGTTATATTGAGCTCAGTAAAGAAATTTTACATTAATGGAAAAAGTAAGGATGCCCAACTTTTCACTGCGCAGTAGCTATTAAAGGCACTGAGAGGACAAGCACACAGTGATTTTTTTCTGATTCCCATTCTAGTAGTGCCACCATCAATGTCTGCATAGTCAGATCCCAGCAATCACCTCTGTCATGCAATGGGATGGCCAACTGCACCGAGGTCACACGTGAAGAGTTGCCCCCCCTTTCTTCAGCAGGAAAAAAGAGCCATCAGCCAGGCAGAAACTATTAATAATGTCAGTGGAGAAAACAAGAAGCAAGCTTAACACCAGATAAACTCTTTTGGAAGGCTGAATCTGTTCAATTAGTCATAGGCTGAGCATGTCCTCTTGGAGAGAGAAATCTGAGAGAGCTGGGTTTGTTCAACCTGGAAAAGAGAAGGCTCCAGGGAGACTTTTTTGCAGCTTTCCAGTAATTAAAGGATATTCATAAGAAAGAAGGGGACACACTGTTTAGTAAGATTAGTTGTGAGAAGACAAGGGGAAATGGTTTTAAGCTAAAAGAGGGTATATTTAGGCTAAAAAAAAATTAAATTGTTCCTTAAAGGAAATTTTTTTAATATCTTTTTTCCTACAAGGAGGTTGGTGAAACATTGGGAGAGGTTGCCCAGAGAGGCGGTAGACATCCCATCCATGGAAGCATTCAAGGTCAGGCTGGATAGGGCTCCGAACAAACTGATCTAGTTGAAGATGTTCCTGCCCATTGCAGGGGCTTTGGTTGGATTAGATGACCTTTAAATGTCCCATCCCAACAAAACTGTTCTGAGATTCTATGTCTACACAAAAGGCTAAACAAGAATTACTCCACTAAAATTTTCCTCTAGAAATTGCAAGGCAGCCCTGAAAGTGTGAAATTCTCTAACAGATTCAGTGTTTGCTATAAAATCATCTTCCCCCTTCACCAGTTCTCACTAATGATTTTCCTAACAGACAAAAATTTTACAGTGCCACTGGTTTTGATTTTCTCTAAATGGAACATTTTTCTTGGTTTGCGTTTTGGCAGAATTTAAGTCTGATTGTATTAATGGTCTGAGACCAGACAATAGGAGAGAGGAAGAGCAACGTAGAATGCTCAGAGAGATTATGAAATTCCCATCCTTAAAGATACTCAGAATTCGACTCAGCAAGACCCTAAGAATCCTGGCCTGACTGAATCTGCTTTGAACAAGGGGTTTGACCATATGATCTTCAGAATCATATTTCAACCTAATTTTTTCTGTGATTCTACAGATTCCCAGTCTAGGTCCTTTATACACTGAAATTCCCATTGGATGGAATGGGAGTTTAAAGGACAACATCTGTATCTACTGCAGATGTATTTAATTTCTGTATTTTTTTCCTTTTACATGGTTCAATTAAAGGACAGAAGTATTTATGTTTTACCTCTGCCACAGATGCCATCCAGCAGAATAATTTCTGATAAACACTGAGCTGAATCAGTTATAATTATATGGGTCTGCAACTCTATTTCATTTAAAGAAAAGCATTTACCAGAAAAAGTGTTTCTATACAGAAATGACAAAATGACTGGGGCAAGTTCCTTATTTTCCTTTAGTAATTTTAAGCTGTGGACAGAGGTAGGCAGACATGAACATACACACAGACTCACTTCTCCTGAGTAGATACCATACTTGTACTTGCAGCCATGGTCATCTGGGTGCCCGATTCTATGTCTGCACATCCAGGGTTAGAGTTCTTCATATCCTTCTGTTCATGCATGAAATATGGTGTGCACTTACACGAGAGAAGAAAAAAACCAAACCTTTGAGAGCCACTTCCCAGAGGAAAATTATTTTCCATCTGCAAGTAAAGCCTCACTGTTGTTTCCAAAAAGCCAGGGAAGCCAGGCCCCACATTTCCTGTGAACATAAAGAAGTCTTTTCTCAGAGCGTGAAAGGAACAGAGTTGTGGAAGTCACTTGTATAAAACATCAGGGTGCACATTTCAGCCCATTACAAACCCCCACATACTTACTGAAATGACAGCTTGCACTGACTTGTAGAGAACAATTTTTCTTGAACACAGTTACTCAGCAGGAAGCACAGAGCATAATTAATGTTTCTGTAGAAATCAATTGTAACTTAGGCCATCTAGTACTTCAGAATAACATGGTTACTCTTAATTTTTGTTATTTATGAAACTGGATAGTCTTTATTTTCCCCAATTACTTAAATGAATATCAAACCTTTCTAAACACCAAACCTGAAAATGTCTAAATAGTGCAGTAATAGGTGTGCTGCGAATACATAGATTAGCTACACCTTGGAGCAAGGGAGAAAATTAATTGATGTGTGAAATGCTGTTGCGTAAAATTGTTTTTTGCTTGAAATTGAACAGTGGCATTTATCATATTAACACAGACATCTCCAATCATCTCTGCTAGCACTGCTGAGGCACTGCCATTACTACAAGTAAATAGATGACAGTCATGTTTTATAAAAGGATGTGAACAGTGTGGTTTCAGGCACAGTGTTTAAGTGTCTGATACTAAAAAATGAAAATTAAAACCAAACAAACAAAGAAAACCAACACTACCAAGCTGTACACACCTACCTAGTACAGAACAGATTATTACTTGTAGTACATGTTGTTTCTTCAAGTTCAAGAATTGCTCAGAACCCTCTGCTTGTATTCCATCACCCTGGTGTGCAGCAAGAACTGTGCCAACTCAGGGCAATAAAGCAGCCTGTGCAAAGTGGAAAATGATTAAACATGCTGAACTGGATGCACTGCCCAATCAATAGGTCGTTCAGTATAGTGTAATCAGCCTGTCCATCACTGTGCCTTCTTACCCTCTTCTCACTATAAGTTTTTCATATGAATTTCAGTTTATAAGAAGCACCTATTTGGAAAGCCAGAGGTTTTAATCTCTTCCTAAAAAGATCTTAATATTCACTCAGTATTGTAAGGAAATCTTAAAAATCCCTGTTCAAGATCCCATGAGCCCAGGCAGCATATTTCAGGCTGATTTGGAGGATGTAGGCACTTAGTTTGAATTTTGTTTAATGAAGATCCTTTTCCACTTTTTGACCTCACAAAAATGCTGTTTCTCCAACGTGTGAAGTTGAACAGTTTCAATCTGTGAATATCTCATTCCTGGGCTCAGCCTACATGAGGAAAGGAGGTTACTTGGCTTTAGCACTATAAAACCTCTGCCAGAGGATGAAGTGAACTATTGAAAACAAAATTTAATGAACATCAGAGAGCAGCCATGAAAAAAAAAAATCAATGGCACCAATAAGAAGGAGAGTGTGTGAAGGCAAGCTGTGTGACCCAGAGCAAAGAAGTAGAGCCATTCCCTGTCAAAAGTTTGAACCTGCCCTGGAGGCCTTCACTAGACCAGCAAAGGCAGAGAATTTAACACTAGCAAAGGTCACAACACCAAAAATCTATTTGAGATTATTTGGTGCAACTCATAAGAATACATGAGAAGATCAAAGCTTTTCCTTGGGACTGGAAGGGATTAAGTCACACAGAAAGTATCTGCAAGGTAGAAAAAAAATGATAACTAAATCTCAGAGACTGCTTATCAGCTTCCCAGCCAAGATGTATTATTTGAATGAAAAACAGTTGTAGCCTGTGCTACAAATGGCATCAAAATACAAATCTTGCAGTGATTTGACATTTACAACACATATGTTTCTGCTACAAGGAAGAGCAGGCTTCTTCCTTGGAACCACTTCAGCTTAAGTCAAGGGATGGATCTTTCCCTTCTTGAGGAGCATGCAGATATTTATGCAGGAAACATGCTTCAGAGAAATTATTTCTGCTGAAACCTTTTTAATTTCACAACCACCTCCCTAGGCCTTGTCTGCACACATGGCAAAACCATGGGCACCTGGGGCAAGGGGCACACCACCACTGCACAGGAGAATCTTAGCTCTGACACTGGACTTTGAGCCTGTGTTTCTGAGTTTCTGACTCAGTGCTTTTATCTTTACTGGGAGAAACTAGGTATTAAAAACTTCATTGTATTGTTATTGTGGTAATAAAGGTGCTCTGAATTCGGGAACAGTAAACAAACACACCGTTCTTTGGGACAACACAGGGAGCAGGGTGCCAACAGCAGCTATCAGCAAGTCCTGTTTAAAAAACTACCAAAAAAACTATCCAGTCTTTACTGAAAATATGAAACTGCTTTAGTGACAAGAGCAAAAGCATCCAGAGTTCAAGTGGAAGAGATCAGTCCTTGAGATAGAAACAGAGCAAAAGTGTTCACCTCAGATACCTCTTGGTCAGCCTTGACCAAGCCTTGTCCTGGCCTCCTCAGTCCCCTCTTAGGGTGCTCTTGCAGGTTGTCCTTATGTTTCCCTCAGCTGGATTGCTGCAATTTCTTTTCTTTGGAGCCAAATCTCACAAATCAGTAGATGTAACTGACTTGAGTCTACAGGGAGGACAAAGGGGAGAAGAAAAAGTCAATCTTTAAATTCACCTATCATCTCAAATACAAGGAGATTCCTTCTTAAACCTCAGTTATTCACAAGTAATTTTTCTGACTACCTCATTTCCCCCCCACCCCCATCTTGTTTTTTATGAAAAGACAAAAGTTATGAGTGAGCAGAGAGGCAGATAAACTATTAAGCTACAGGATAGCATGGGTACAACAACAAATGAGCACAAACTGAGCAGGAATACATTTTGTCTTGTTGTTGTAAGACTATTTGTAACCATAAAAATTGGGCTAAAGACTAAAACTAAATTAATTTTAAGAAAAATCCTGATCAGTTGATTAAATGGATTATAGAACACAATAGGGAGCACATCCTTGTGGCCTGAAGTACTTATTTCAGTCTTGCATTACCATAAAATTTGTGATACCTTCTTTAACTGTTTCTTTGTGACTTGTTTGCTGTTTAGATTGTCTGTGAGATTTGATTAGGCAAGAAGCTGAAGGAAGAGAAAAAGGCATAAAAAGTGCAGTGGCCTAACAGCATTGGAGGGCAGATAATCTAGCCCAGAGGGAGATAAAATGTATAGCCCACAGTTTATTCACACTGCACCATAAAAGGCAGATCTGATTTACCTTCAAGCATGATGATTATTTACTCGTGAACAATAAGAAAAGGGAGATGAAAGCAATAAGCCATTTACCTTCAGCACTGAAAGCAGTGCCTAATTCACTACTGAGTATCCATGGCACATTTATTGCTATGCCCCATTTTTGTAAAACAGCAGGTCAGAAGGCACTCGTAATTTAGGGTCCAAATATTTGCCTTCTTTACTTTGGTTCTGAAATGTCAAAGATGGCAGAGATTGGAAAAATTAGGCACCCCTCTTGCATTCTGCAAATACTTCCTGTGACAGTGTATCCCATTTGTAAAGTACAAGAATGAGGCACACTCTGCTTACAGCATAAATTAATACTTCTACTATAAATTATTATGCAGAAGTGGCCATAATCTGTCCCTCAGTGAATACAAGATTCTCCTATCGATGAAAAATAGGTAAGCACACTGTACTGTGGTTTTTTTAATAGCAGCAATGTACTCATTCACTGGCCAACACAGCAGTGCTAATTTGGCCCAAATATGGTGTTTGCAGCCTGCTTGCTACAGCACGTACCTGAAAGTGTTTCATGTGGCTCATTTGGCATTTGCAAATATCCAGAGTGCTTCAGTGCCACAGGAGAGAACCAGCAACACTGCATCAATCTTGTTAAATACAGAGGTTTCTTCGCCAGCAGTATGACACAAGTATAGTTTCCAAATGGAGTAAAAAAAGCACATAACATGGAAAAATAAAAGGTCCAAAGTATATTACTTAATTAAATCTTTCATGTCTGGCATGTACCACAAGAGAAGCATTTTCAGTCTGCCAGTCTTCAGTATCTAACCCACAGATTTTACCCAAGGTTCTGCGCATCACCCTGACCTTAAGCACCCAAGTTTTAACACAGCTTTACATCTAAATTAGCATACTGGAGTATTTCACACCAGTGATGCTTCACTGCAGAGTTATTGTTCCAAGCCTGCAGATACTTAAAATATTTCTGTCTCAGATTTTTCTCAGTACTTCCAGTCACACTAAATAAATGGAACAAGGAGAAAAACCTAAACTCCTAACACAGTCCTTTAAGACAGTATGAGATACCACTAGCCAAGAGATGCCTGGTACAAGTGACTGAGGGTTCAGCAAATGTCAGCCTTGTGAGTTGAGGGTTCATCCTGAAGTTTCTCTGCAGGCAACCTTGGATTTTACTGACTGTATCAGGCTCATCAGGCTAGAGGTCTCTGCTTTAGGAGGGATGGAGTGACTGACAGAGCTCACCCACTGCTCCTTTCCCAGGCTGCAAATGAAAGGTGAGGATACAACTGCCCCAGGCAAGAAACATCTCAGCTGTGATGGCCAAGGAGGCACGAGTGCCTAGCAAATCATTGGAGAAAGGAGTGTATACTCTGTTTCTCTCTCTGTATCCTTTCTCCCACCCCTTAACCTTTCTGCTTTGGTCCAGGCTCTCCAAATGGGGATTCCTCCGACCTTTCCCCATGCCAGTTCATCTGGAGCAGCAAAGGCTGCCAATAGCTTGCTCAGGAGCTCTCTCAGGCATCTCCTTCTGCAGCCTGTTGAAATCCTAATGGCATGTCTTGAGAGCTTTTCAGACAGTCCCCAGAAAATGCTATAGGGAGTCAATGCTTGGAATGAGTTTCCTTTCCTTGGAGTCATTCCCCACAGTCCATCAGTACCAGGTAACCTGAAAGTCAAAGCCTCCAAGAAAAGCACTCCCATGGCCCATTGCCATCATCACAGTCTGAATTTGGTTGTCATATGTGCTGCTGGGAGCATACTCCAAGAACATTGCTCTGTTCTACCTCCCCACCATGGGGGTGGTTCACCTGCCAGCTCCTTATTTGTCTTTCCTGAGGCTACCCATGTTTTTCCATCTTCTAAATTAGTGGGACTGTCCATTTTAAATAAAAGCTGCCATATTTCTTATTGATAGTTAAATTCAATTTACATAAAAGGGAACAAATTGTTCTCTATTATTCTGAGCTGCAATAGACACACTAATTTTAGAGTACATAGTTTTTATTGACACATAAGACTTATTTCTTTATTCATTTATGAATAAGAAAGGTTGGGTTTTTTATTCATTTATGTTGTGTCTGACATACACTAGCAGGCCTGAACAAAATGAATTACTATAAAAACAAGAAAAAATAATTTCAACACCATCAACTGGGTTCCATAAATCCAGACAACTGCATTTGCTTTGCATCTACTTTTCCTTTTTCACTTTTATTACTCATTTACCTTGTCAGGTACAAATGAACAGAAAAGTGTTGGGATACATACAAAAAATTGCTGCCTACCATAAAAGTATGAACCTTGTATTCACAGAGATCTAGAGACCTCAGCTTATTTTAAATCCCCTTTCTGACTTGTACTGCCATCATTCAACTTCATTTGAAAGTGGGAAATGGAAATGGAATGTATTGTTAATTGTAATCAGATTGACATCAACTTGCTAAGAATGGTTTCAACGAATTATTGTCCTCTAAAAAGGTGCAGAGTTGGAAAAAGCTTGTGATTGAACATCAGTATGGTGAGGATAGAAAAATCTATTAATACTTTTACACTAACCATGGGAGTTAATCAGAAGGCAAGACTCGACTCAAATGAAAGGCCTTTTCACACCAGGATGTGAAACCCTTACAAAATAGAAATAATTTGTTTATTTTATTTTCCTTAACACTTAACAAAGCATCTAGGAAAGGTTGAAGTGGTCACACAGCTTTCTACAGGGTGCACAGGACTCACATTAGTTTTAGTGATCTATTCCCACTTTTAATACTTACACTCAATGTACTAACTCTTTATGACTCATGCTATAAACCAGAAATGTGCACAGCTAACATCACCAGCTAACCTTAAATTTTTTATTTTTCTTCGTCAGTTTCCCATTTCTTGGGAAATGTTGGTCTAATTGTCCAAGACAAATGGTTGGTTGCAGTGGTTCTGAAATATATTGAGAGAGAAAAACAATCTAAAGGGACCAACTGTCAGAACTTTCTAAGATCTGAAAGTTCTGATCATCTGCCTGGATTAGTCTTCAGAAGTCAGAAGGTAGAAGAGCATGGCTCTGTAAGGTTATAAATACATAACCTATTAGTAAGCAATCATCTAAGAGCATAAAAATCCTGTCATATAATGGGATATTACTATTAAAGTTTAACTTTGGCCACATGTTTGGCCAGAGAATTCACACGAAATCAAAGCAGAAACCCCAAATTCCCTTTGGCTCTTCAATATTAACTACACCAGGGCAAAAACTAATCCTAAGGTATCAAAATGTGCCGTTGAGACAAAGCCCATTACAGAGAAATTGTACAGTTTTATTGCTAGACTCCTACAGAGCTCTCCCAGATGTCAGCCAGTAATGCAGACACAGGACACTGCTGGCCCCATACCCTTCCACCCTCTTGCTATCCAAACAGTTTAGCTTGTCTGTATTCCCCAGAGTGCAGGAGCTGCCATTCCTGTTGCACTGGAACACAGCAAGGAAGAAAAATAGGATTTTAAATTCCCCTTCCATACTCATCAGAGGGTCCATAGGGAACAGAACAAGTCTAAGTCTTATCAGAACAAGGCCAAGAAATACAGCTGGTGAGTGTGCTTTGGCCCTCCTGCCAAGATGTCTGGAGCTGTTAAAAGTGGATTACATGTAAACAAGACAGGAACAAGATACTGGGCATTAGACCGTGAAAGGATGTCACTTCTCAGCAAAGTGGTAGTTGCCAGTAGGAAGTTCAGGGATGATGCCAAAATACACTTTGCAAAGGAGAAAGAGAGTGAGAAAAGAAAGATTCTCTTAGAACAAGCTATAACTGGATATTCCTGTAAGTATTCAAGAAGATTGCTCATCTAAAAGTGTAATGCAGCTGCCAGGATCAAGCCGAAGTCTTCCAGTAGCAATGGAGGAATGCAGTTTCCTTCTGAAAGACCATAGATTGAAAGTGACTAGCAGCTGCTGAAATAAGTAACGAAACACACTGTTTATCTATGCTCAGAGACAATAAAATAGAAAAAAAGATACTGTAAAAAATTTCTGTATTCCAATACCAAGAGCTCAGATGCTCACTAGTTGTAATAGTGCAGTGGTTAGCAGTGAGTTAGAGCAGGCTCTGCTGATGGTCAAGATTGTCAGACTTCCTGCACAATAGCTACTGCTCATGCAGTACAGAAATTCCAGTCCTTTCTGTGATTTTGTTCTGCACAAATGCAATATAAGGACCTGAGAAAGTTAAACCTCTTAATTTTGTACTCTCGGTTCTCATTATGCAAAGGAAATCAAAGGGATGTAAGGAATGAGCAACATACAAGCAAGACCAGTGAAGCTGAGGGGAGGTAACCTTTCAGCTCCCAAAATTCTCTTTCTATAAAGCAAGGAGAATATGTCAGATCAAAAAGAAAACACAAAATGTTCTAAATAAACTATATTGATAATTGAGGACTTGCTGTTTTCTCACATGAGCTATCTTTATTTAGTGCTTCTTTCTCCCACAAACACTTCCTCTCTCATCTCACATTCCCAGAGGTCCCTTGCAGACTATAACATTATTAAATAGTCACCAGCTTCTGCAAATAGCACCCAGCAGATGGGGTTGGGGGTTACCTCATCATTGAGTGCTTCCCAACTCCTGGCATTTGCATTAGCTCAGCTGTGGTGACTGTTTATCAGGCTTGATGCTTATCCTAATTCAAAAGTCAAGCAAGAGACAATCCTTTAATCTACCCTGCTTTAATGCAATAACTTCTATACTTGTAGAAGCCAAGAGGCTGCAGCTCTGGTCTGGAGCTGGCAGGATCCTAAAGCTGTTATTTTGCAGAGACAAACCCATTACTCAGCTACTAAGCAGTAGCACATTTCTGGCAAAGGAGATGATGATACCTTTTAGCAGGGACCAGGGGAGAGTTAGAAACTCTAAAATTACATGACAGCAAAGCAAGTACAATCTGCTATTTACAGGCTCACTTGACATCTGCAGCCCTAAAAGATTTGGCTGAATGGGCCACATGATAGTCTTCCAACTCCTTGAGGACTGCCCCAGAGCTTCAGTATCCTTCAGGGAGGTATTAGAATGTTACCCTTAGACTGGGCTGGTAATTTGACTCTAATTACCTATGACCAGTAAGGCTTGCATAAGCAGGAACCAGATTTCTCTGTGTCCTGGCCCCAATACCAGACTGAAAATTCTGCTTTTCTGGCTTCTCGTATATGTTGCGTTTGCTTGTTTGAGGGGACCAGCTCCCAGACCAGACCTTCTGGTTTCCAGGTTTGTACCATAATACTGTTGCAAACCTCAGGCCCAATTAACCATCAGTTAATGTACTTGGCATCCAAGACCAAAGGAATGTGTTAAAATTTAAATTGTTTGAACAGCCTAGTTAGCATTAGTGTACTGCACGTAAAGTACACATGCTTGCTCTTTCTGCTGCCTGAGCCAAATCGTATTCTCAGCACAAAGTACAGGCATGGCACTGCTTCTAGAGCTGATCTCTGGGTCCAGTGGGGACTTTCAGGCCTCCTGAAGAAGGAATCCAGAGTCCTTAAACAGCTGAAGCGAGAAATACAGTATAGCTAGGAAAAGAAGAGATATAGAAGGGATTTTTATTTTTTTCTTCCTTTCTTGCTGGCTTCATGACTTTTTATTCCTGGCTATCCAGTGCCAATTCTCAAGTGGAAGGCATGGAGATCTGTGCTGATAGCCACCTAGCAAGTGTATATCCTGAGTAAAAGCAGAAAAAAGACTAAGGTCTTCAAGATATACACCGCTACCACTTGTTTTTTAAAATAAGAGATCACAGCAGCTGAGCTCCATGCTGACTCTATACTGCCCATCCCTGTGGGGTAGGGGGATTTGAAGCACCATGAAGACCATTTGTGACCAAGCTCCACCAAGGAGCTGTACCTCTTGCCCTGCAGAGAAATCCCAGTAGTGCTGGGGAGCTTGGCCACTTGTCCTCAGGCAGATCAGTGTCTGCAGAACCTCACAGGGCACTCCAGAAACCCAAGTTCTGTTTGTCTGTGAGTCTAGTTAGAGAGAATAATTTTTCTGTACTCATGGCTTGAAAACAGGACCTGCACTTCAACCAAGTGTTGCTTCTAATCCTGTCCCACCTCTAGTCCTTGATGACCTCCCTTTGAGAGGTGTATTCCATGTGATCAGATTCTCACCATTACACCAGTTCTGCATTTCTGGTTCTCTAGTTTTAACAGTATCCATTATTTAGCTGTTATCCTAGTCAGACATTGTCTACACTGAATAAAGCAGTCTCATGCCCCTGACTCACTGATGCACATCTGGATGAAAACTGAGTCTGTTTTCTGCCACACAGCCTGTTCTGGCAAGAGAAAGTTTGAAGAAGCACATGACAGGAGTTAGCCAGGGAATAATAAGACTCACCTGAACATATACATCTTTTAATTGCTAAATGACATATGTTCCACAACAGCTAAGACTTTTTTTTTAAGGAGATAATTCATTCCATTCATAATAAATTTAATTGTGCTCTGATTGCTCACACCTGGCAATTTTGTTTTGCAGTACTTTTTTTTCCCCCAAAGCACTTTCAAAACATAGGATGGGCCTTGTGCCAGGTATAATACATGTTTCAAGCCCTGACATAAATGGAATGGGCTTTGCAGAGCCAGCTTTAGACACAGGCATGCAGTTGCTGGGGCAGCTGCCTGCTTTGCTTCTGCAGAGACCTGCCACTGCTACTGCCAAAGGAAAGTATGCTCTGAGTAGACTAAAAACTTGCTCGTCCTTCTTGCAAGCAGCAATGGTCATGGCCCTTTGTCCTGGCACAAGCAGGAGCCCCATGCCTACTTCTCCACAGCCCTGTCTTCTCCCTCAACAGCACTCATCCACAGGATAGTGAAATTCTGCATTTTCTTTGCCTCTGAGTCAGCTCTGTTTCCTGCATTATTCTGGATTCAGATGTTTCATTGATATTTGTCTGGTTTAAATTGGTATGCAGGATAATGAAATCATTTTGAAGTCTTCCCATTAGCTGTTCTGAAATATAACACTGAACAGATCTGAGAGTATTGGGATGTTTTTAACACACCTTAGGGCTGCCATCCCTTGGATGATTTTTTAGTCTTTTTCTTGTTTTCTCAAAAGGTCCTCCACTCAGGTGACCCCACCAGGATTTTCCTTTCAGTTTTTCTCTTTACACTTGAGGTCCCATCCTGAGATAAGAATTCATTATAGTGCAGGTTACTGTCCCATGATCCTAAGAGATTTCCCCCTCCCTCAATAAACTCATACCTTAAATGAAGAAGAAGGAAAAGGGTAGGGGAGCAAGTCAAACAACAGAAAAGTGAGCTGATTGTCTCTATACTGGGATCTGTATTGCTTATTTGACATACCCAAGGGTATGATATAACAGTGCCTGGCCTAGAGAAGTGCCTGCAAAATGAATGTAGTGTACCTTAAGACAACAGAAAAACCTGTCCTGTGTAATGGAAGGCACGTAAAACTAGAAAGAATCAATTCAAATAGCCCCACAGAGGGCAAGATGGACTGAGACAACCTGCACGGATATACAAGGGATAAACTTCATGCCAGATAGCCCAGGCAATTTCACAGAATTATTTTACCAGAGGTACAGTCACTGCTGAATAAATTCTTCAATAAAATCAGAATTTAGCAAAAATAATCTAAATTTGTGGTGGCAAGCAGAAGAGGAGGCCTTGACTGGGTTTCTGAGGAGTCAGAAAAATAATTTCTGAAGTCTAATGTCTCTTGTTTTATTTCCTTCTTCTAACCTACCAAACTGTAGCATAAAAATAGCTCAGATTATACTCTAGGGCACTTGTTTACATGCATATTTACCAATTCTCCAGTGAGCAGATTTCTGAAGCAGATCACTCACTGCTTAATTTTCTCAGCAAAAGGAACACAGAAATCTATCCACAGTGAAAGCACCCATGCTCTTCAGGGGTAAAAGATAAGGGTTGTAATAGTCAAATCAGAAGCAAAATCTGAGGAGATGTAAAATAGTCATCATGTCTATTGATTTTAAGCTGCCTGGAAGCATCTCCTGGGAATGTTTCTCTAGATATTATCTCTGTAATCATAGTATTCTCAGTTGAAAATTCAACTGCTCTGTAGCAGAGCATTCCTATTGTAAACACATAAAGTGTTGAGCTGATAAATGCATTACTAGCAGAGATCAAATGACAAATTCATTAGCTGCATCAGGTTCTGAAAGGTAGGACTGTTTTTTTTAAAGACATTTTTTCCGTTCCTGACTCCAGTCACTGGCAGTACCAATATGGTCCCTGGCTCTGTTCTCCCACAAGTACCAATTACTGAAGGGAGTGACAATAGGCTTTTTGTGAAAAATCAGCTTAGGAAAAGAGACATTTAGGAACCTGGACATTTGGGGACAGTGATCTGCATTTACAGTCAACCATATACTCCATCTTCTAAATGGTTTTTTATCTGCTACTCTTATTGAAAGGCTGTTTCAGAACCATGTTTTGTCATTAGAAATCTTCAAAATTACAGTAGAAAATGCAATGATCAGTTTCTTCTTAAGCCATCACTTTTCTTTACAGGAAATAATTTTTGCCCCTCCCTGTTACGTTTACAATATCAGCCATATCCCTGCTGAGCTTTTCTTTTTTTAGACTGATCTACACAAACTTTACTTTGAGTTTGTTTTCTAAGATGCCTCGTGTCTCAGAAAAACCCTTTTCTGTGCATCTCTTCCAGACTGAATCTCTCTTGAAAAAGGGTGACTGAAATTCTGCATAATGTTCCCAAAAACATCGCTGCCCTTTCCCCAGCATGCCAACATTCCTTCTCTGGCTGAAACACCTCACACCATCGTTTACTGGAGCTGCTTAGAAAACAGATCTTTAGCCTAAAAGCCTTTTTAACACTGCATTCAGTGACTAAATGAAAGTTACTGAGCCACCAGATATAATTTAGGATATTCCTTTATGGTATGGTATGTTTCAGTCTTAAGTGTCAGCCTTATTTACTTACCATGTAAAATGTGTGTGATTTTAAAGTGGTATCTTGTAATTATTAAATTCTCTGGAGGCACCAGGCATGGATTGCTGGAACTCTGAAAGCACAGACCAGTCTTTGCACAAAATAACTTCTATTCTCAGTAAAGATAATCCTACTCTATATTCAGTATGATTTTATTCACACATTCACATCCCCCTACTTAAAATCATCACAGCAGATTTTGGAAAAGGTATGAAATATAAATACAAGCACAGTTGATGCATGCAGTAAATACATCCATATATTTAGAAAAGACCTCTTCCATAGTGCATTCCTAGATGACAAAATGAGTCAGTGATTATCTAAAGCTCCCAAACTTAGGATCCAAGGAAGACTGTTGAAAAATGGGGGAAAAGGAAAATTACACTGGCAATAGAGGATTTAGAAGGTAGCTTTTAATATATTACTAATTTTTGCAGCAGATACCTTAAGCATCTTAATATTCCAAACTAGGAAACCAAAATACCTTTTCAAATTCAACTCCTTAAGATTGATTAAAAAATCACACATAGACACAGAAATCTTCTCGACCTGATACTTACTGACAGCTACCCCATAATGTTCTCCACATTGAAACAAAGCTTTAAGCGCACTCAGAGGGGGCAGCTGGAGTGTTGTAAAGATTGCCTGAAGTAATGCCATAAAAAAAGGGTAGAAAAAAATGGATCTGCTGCTGGGACACTGGAACAAAGCATTTTTGATAGAGAAAATGTAGGGGGAAATTATTTGAGATGGCCTAATTGCATTAGAAACAACTCTTATTCAGCTAGTTGAAGAAAAGAACCCAGTGTAAGTGGAGGAAAGAATAGCCCTTAGCTCAATCTGATATTTGTTTTCCTGCATGCAGCAAACTATTCCTCATGAAAACTGTTTCCCGCCTTTATGCAAAAACTCATAATAAAAATAAATGCCTCAGAGGAGCTGTTGTGTATTATCACTGGCAGCATTGGAGAGCCACTGCTAATACTGATCCTTCAGGAGACATATAAAACACACTAGCAGGTATAGGTCCAATGGAAATGTCCACAAACAACAGGTATATCTTGGCACCTGTACAATGTATTTATGGCTATTGCTTCCCACTGGAAATAACAAAATGCATTTAAGCAGTATACAAGCTATCAGCTGTCAGTGAATTATATTACAAGGATGATCTCTAACCCCTAAAAGAGTGACTATTTTTTATTTTAAAGCAATGGCTTATAAGTTTTAGGACAGTAAAGCTGATGTTTTTCACAGTATGCAGATGATAAGCTTCTCAAGGAGACTGAGAATGAAATATTATTAACAATTTATGTTTATTTCCATGCAGATACTGAATGACTAATTCCTATCATATTTTTCTGCAGTTGCAGGAGGGAGTGTTTCTGCACCTGTTTCTCTTTTTCTCCTGCAAATCTAATAATCAGTAACACTGTACTCAGTCAGCTATTAAATTTCAGATCTATTAGGATATTTCATGCATTTAAAGTCTGACAAAATGTGAAGTCATATAGCCACAATATAATGCCACAGTGATACCAAGAAAAGTGATCACCAAGCATGCAAAGCGTCACAATCTTGGATTTTGTTCCAATAACTCACTAGATTAAAACCAATATTGGATATTCATATACAAACTAGAGTACCTCGTTAATGCAACAAAGCAAAAGTTTGGAAAAATGTGAGCTGTTTCCACAGATAAATCTAAGAGCTTAAAACTGTTGTTAATTAGAAATTTATGGAAAGCTGATTAGCTTATGTCATCATACAGAAAGTCATCTTAGCATTTTTAGTACAGAAAGTTCATTTATTCATTAGCCATAAATCCCTATATTTTGTTCATATACCTCTATTGAACTGACTGCCTTGGGTCTGAATGAAATACAATTTATATTTTGGCAACACAATTATTTGAAGGCATCAACAAACAAAATTAAACATTGCAAATAGTTCCAATTCTACCACAACTGCTCTGTCAACCCGCCTAATAGAGTAATAATTATTCATTCACGTATTTATAGCCTAAGCATGGCAGTTCAAAGCCTTTATGCACCATTTTCCTCATCTATTTCCTGAAAATAATGGATTTAAAGTATGTACATACATATGCATACACATATGTATGCATGTTCATACATATTTACTTCACAAAAGGCCACCCACATGGTTTAAAAAATATAGGTGGGTAAATGGGTAGGTAAGGGAGATGTGATGACCCAGCAGCATTACTGAGACCACCCAAAATTTTCCACTGGCAGATTTCTTAATGCTTTGCAAAATTTTGACTGTATCAATGGGTATGTTGTATGCCACATTTCTGTGTTAAAATTCCTCAACTATTTCAGAAAATATAACTAGGAAATAAAAGGTGTGTTTACTTGCAGAAAAAAAAAGTAGCCAATTACTTTCTTCATCAAGAAGACCTCAACCAGTCTGCTTTGCAGCTGGTACCTAAAATATTCCAAGGAGCTTTCCAGAGTGTCAAGAATTTGTGTTATTATAGCATAATATATAATTATATTATTATATTATATATAATATATTATTATATANTTATATTATTATATTATATTATATTATATTATATTATATTATATTATATTATATTTATTATAGCATAGGCTTGCCAAGTTGGTGAAAAGGGAAATCTCAATCCATCCCAGTCCCACCAATTTGATGTCAGTGCCATTAACAAAGACTGAAGAGGAATCACATGTCAGTAGGAGGTCACCTGAAAAGCAGCACAACAGAATTCCAGACCCTCCAGCCAGTACAGTAGTTTGGCTTTAACAGGCGACCAGCTTAAATATCTCTGTGAGGAATAAAGAAGATATTATTTAATAAAGAAAACACTATTTCACATTTTGCCATCGACATGGGCAGTGGGATTCAGCTCATCCTCAGCGAGTTTGCTGACAGCACCAGGCTGTGCAGTGGAGTTGGCACACCTGAGGGAAGGGATGCCATCCAGAGGGACCTGGACAGCCTCAGGGGTGGGAGGTGAGGTACAAACAAACCTCATGGGGTACAACAAGGCCAACAGCAAGGTCCTGCATATGGGTGAGGGCAATCCCAAGCACAAATACAGGCTGGGCAGAGAATGGATTGAGAACAGCCCTGAGGAGAAGGACCTGGAGGAATTCCAGTTCCTAAAGGGGGCTTGCAGGAGAGCTGGAGAGGAACATTTGAGAAGGGCATGTAGTGATAGGACAAGGAAGGATGGCTTTAAACTGGAAAAGTATAAATTTAGATATAATACTAGGAATAAATTCTTTGCTGTGAGGGTGGTGAGGTTCAGGTTGTCCAAAGAAGTTATAGATTCCTCATCTCTGGAATTGCTCAAGGACCTTTGAGCAACCTTGTCTAGTGGAAAGTGTCCCAGACCATGGCAGGGGAGTTGAAACTAGGTGATCTTTAAGGTCCCTTCCAACCAAAATCATTCTGTAGTTCTATGGTTTTTATAAACTTTGAAGTTGTGCACTTCAGAAGTATTAGTTTCGGAACTAGATCTCACATAGGTTCAAACTCAGTCAAGTGTTCTTGATCCTAGAGTTTCAAGACTAAGACTTCCTCCCTTCCTCACCTCTTTATGGCAGGAGAAGGTTTTTTTAGTGTCTGGCTTCCCAAGAGGGCACATAGAAGTGATCTCTTACCAGGAGAAGCAGGTGATGCACCAACAGGAGCCAGTGGCCATACAAGAAACATCTAATCTGGGGACTGAACTGGTGGACAAACCTGAAGATGAAGAGAAGCCATGGCAGGAGCTTTTTAGAAGAGTGATGCAAAAAAAAATACAATAAGACAAGTGAACAAAAAGTGGGCGGTTTTGACTGGTCAGAAAGTCACTGAGAGGTATGAAAGCCAGCAGGCCTTTTTCAGAGAAACACCCTCTCCTAAAATGTGTTAAATTGAGCTGGCAGAGCAACATCTCTGTATTCCTATACTGTCGTAAAATAGGTATTAACTTCACTGATTCCAGGTGTCCTCCCTTTACTGCTTTGTGGACATTCTCAGCCTCCTTATATTCTCACACACTCTGCTGGCATCTGTGTCTGCACTGCAGAGGTATTGGGACAGTCCCAGCAAAATACCCCAATTGGTGAGATGCATGCTTCCACAGGACCCCATTTTTCAACTAGGGAGTTATATTTAAAATATTCACTAAGATACATTGCTGCAGTCCCTGCAGCAGTTTTACACTATTTAATGCTGTGGTCATGGATAGTTCTGGTAACTCCAGGAATAGAACTACCACCCCCTCACAGAAAATGGGTGGCTTGACATTTTTATTAGCTTCACCCTTTGTTCTGTGGAGATGACAGCCAGTTACCTACACTGGCATGACTGGTAGGAAAGTAGGTAGAAGGAAAGCACAGCTGACAGCATCTTGCAAGTCTGTGATGCTAAATCAGCATCAGTGCCACGTGCCTTCTCGATGAGGACAGCATGCAGAGGTAGAGTCGTGACAGTATGTTCTAAGGTGTCCCTGTGGTTCTCCCAGCTTGCTCTGTCAATGTTTCATTTCAGGTTATTAGTATTTATAAAAGCATGCCCTTAAAATAGCCTCATGGTGTTAATAGAAGCAAAAATAGCGGTTCTTGTGCTTAAGTTGTTCGTAGCGGGGTAAAATAGGGCTAAATTGGGCAAGTACTGAAATCATAATAGCACAACCCAGTTTAAGGGTGACTTTCAAATCCCCTTCACGTCTTAAAAATCACTGACTTTAAGCTAAAATTTAGACCAGGATACATTTCTTCCTGCTTTACAGAAAATCCTTCTGCCTTTAACAGGTGTAAGCTTTGGAGTGACTTTTGCTTAAAGACTGCTTAAATCTACTCACTAAGTCTTCCACTCAGAAGTGGAGCAAGCACAAAATTGCAAACTTCTGAAAACACATTTCAGGAAAATCTTTCAGATTTGCATTTGAAATTTGTCAAATGGACATGTGGATTCTCCTGTTGTGGATTGACCCTGGCTGGACACCAGGTGTCCACCAAAGCTGCCCTGTCACTTCCCCTCTCAACTGGACAGAGAGGGGAGAGAAAATATTCTGAAAGGCTCATGTGCTGTGAGATCCAATCACAGCAATCAGACACCAATCACCATCACGAGCCAAACAGACCCCGCTTGGGGAAAGCAGTTTATCACCAATAAAATCAGAGTAGAATAATGAGAAAATAAAATCTAAGTCTTAAAACACCTTCCCACCACTCCTCCCTCCATCACTCTCATCTATCTTCTCCCCTCAAGTGTCACAGGAGGACGGGAATGGGGGCTGTGGTCAGTTCATCACTCATTGTCTCTGCCACTCCTTCCTCCTCAGTGGAAAGATTCTTCTCGCTCCCTGTTCCAGTGTGGAGTCCCTCCCTTGGGAGACAGTAGGAGCACAACTCCCTCACCATGGGCTGCACCTGGGCTGCCCAAGCTCCAGCTCCTGGGGCACCTCCTGCTGCACTGACCTTGGCGTCTGTGGAATGGCTTCTCCCACATATTCTCACTCCCCTCTTCAGCTACAGTGTCAGAGGAACTGAAAAGAATTTTATTCACCACCTATAGAATATGGAGAGGGGAGCATAAGGGGCATTGCATTTATTTTCCTTATCAGATAATTTCTTAAATAGGCTTGCAGTCTGTATGTGTCTATTCCAGGCACAGTGGATCAATTACGTTCTGCCACCAAAACTGATGAACTGTTAGCTGTTCTTCTCTAGACAGTGTTGATCATGTTTCACTGAGAAATCCATGTCTTTTTTTTTTCAAATTCTCTATATGTCTGTAAGTATCCTCTGTGATTATTGCCAGATGAGCCACAGATAATATTTGAAGTAATATACTGAATGTTCTAGGACAAGACAAGGAAACACAGGCTGTTAAAACAGTGTGTCCAAATTCCAACCTCACTTGACACTGGAGTCAGTCTCAATCACGTCAGTGAAGTATAAGCAAATATCTGGAGAAATAAGAGAAAAATGAGTTACTTTATCATGCCTTGGCATAATAAAAAGTAGTTTTAAAATTTGATAATCTGAAAAACTTTATCATCAGGTTGTTTGAGACTGATATTCTTCCTATAGTAAACTACTAATTATCTGGAGTGACAATATTTTTTTAAATAGGCTGGTTTCTTATTTGCAATGCTTAAAAATTTCTTACAACTGTTGTTTCAGAAAGGAAACAGCACAGTAACAGAATCAGGAGCTTTTCCCATTTTGTTTCCTTTAAAATTTGCAGTTGCTTTAGACAAAAATATTTGTCTGTTTTGCTGATTTCTTATTTGCCAATGCTAAAACAATATCCCTAGTAAACTGCAGAGGCCAACAAATTATTTTTTGTGGTTTAATATCAGGCAAATCTTACCATTACTAATTATTTTTTGACCTTGCATATGAGAATAGGATTATACTGACTACAAGTGACACTGATTATGTGAGACAGGATGTTATTAAATCCCTTTGGGGAGCTTTTGAAAGATCCACCACATTTAGAGCGGAGAGCTTTTCTCTGTCTTAGCTCATTTATGGAGCAATTACATGTGACTTACTACAAAAACAATGTCAGGAAAAACACTGAACAAACAGCTAAAGTGGAATTTACACCACTCCCATCTCTGTCAAAACATCTCACAACCTCACAGCCTTAAAATATTTTGTCAAGGTTACCTAAAGCAAAGCCACTTGCTAAATAGCAGTAAAAGGTAGAGATAGATTAAGACTGCATGGAGGAGAACTTCTAATGGATATGAAGGCAGCAGAGATTTCTCATTGCTCAAATGGCTTCTTTGCACCAGGAGCCCAAATTTAATTTTGCAGTCTTGAAAAACATAATGTTTTCATTTAAGCCATCTCAGGATTTTCAGGTTTTATTATTTCATTAGAACACTCCTATAGAGGGTTTCTTAGTGAAGTGCAGAGAAATATGAAAAATGTACAGATTGAAAAATCTCTGCTGATTCTGGAAAAACCTGTGGCTAAATTTCCTGTTTTGTTTGGTTGGGGTTTTTTTTCAAAATTAAGATTGCTCAGGTGATTTTAGGAGTAGTTTTCAATTTTGCACCTAGAAGTATGCAAATACAAAATGGAGAGCCAGGTAAAGACTATTTCCATAACTGCGTTTCTACGACTGACCGCTTTCCTAATATCCATAGCTGAGAATGAAAAGCACAGTGAAGTGCTACAGAACTGTGTGTATAAAATACATACACACCTATTGATTGTGACATTTGCAGTTTGAGAACACCAAAAAAGCAGTTTAAAATGCATAATCCAAAGTAATACTGACAGTCCACTGAAGAGCCAACAGAACTGAGGTGTTACACTGAAAAGATTTATTCTCACCCCCAGTTTGATTTCAAAGTTGATATTGCTGCAAATTCATGTGATGACAACACTTAATACTTGGGCCCTCACATTTTTAATGTCTTCCTCGTGTGTCTTCACATACTAAATCCAAATCCAGTATGGAAGAAGTTAAAAGATACTTAAATGTTTTTTCCTTAGGTACAACTCAGTGGTACAACTGAAGTAACATGCTGGAATTCACTTGCAGCTTTTCCTCAGGGTGTCTCAAAGACCATCATCTTGTTGCCAGTAGTCCTTGACATGAAGCCAAAGCCAGGGCAGACTTAGAGCAGTGGCAAGAGCCTCAGCAGGGTTATCCTTTCCCATAAATACTAAGATTCTCTGCTGCTCTCTGTAGCACTTCTGAAATATGTCATGTATGTAAAGATGTGCTCATGGCCCAGAAGGTCCCTGCTTACCAGTAACCACTGGTAATTGATGGTGAATACTGGAGGGTAGGATTTTCTGCATGTGCAGTGATCACTGACCACAGGGAAAGTTTATGCAAAGATTCTGGTTCATAAATATAGATACGCTTGTGTGAGGAAAACCTGATTTTTTTATTGAGTTTGTCCTTCCAGGGATGTCATGTTGTATTTCTGATATGGCAAAGGAATAAGGCAATACTGTATGAGGTGTTCTGCATGGCCAAATATTGTAGTCCTTGCTCAGCATTTACTCAGGAAAAACCACCTTT
The DNA here is from genome assembly GCA_013397075.1 of Rhabdornis inornatus. Lineage (NCBI taxonomy): Eukaryota > Metazoa > Chordata > Aves > Passeriformes > Rhabdornithidae > Rhabdornis > Rhabdornis inornatus. The sequence goes on from VWZS01004200.1 coordinate 2,698,891, forward strand.
GACTTCAGTGAGGATTTGCTTGGCTAAGGACTGCACAGACTGTTTTGAATCTTACCAGCATTGCTTGATGCTAATGTTGGGCAACAGTTCTCATTGCTAATTTGCTTGCCTCGTCCTTCTCCTGGGCTCAGGATCTGCTTTTGCTGTGTGTTATTCATAGCTTCTATTGCTGGTTCAGATTGCTTCTCTTTGTGCTTTTCTTTCCCAGCAAACATTTTGCAGCTATTGTTCTGCTGCTGGTAGATGAGCACAGAACCTGGTATACAGGACTTGAACCTCAGCCCAGATTCAATTAACACTGTTAAACGTGTTCTCACTATGGTGCTCAGAAGGAATTTTGATGACCCTCTTTCAGCGAAGCATAAATTTGTTTAAGCTGATGTTTTTAGAAAGCAAAAATATAAGGGCTTGATTCACAAATCTTAAGACCAAATGCTTCTGCAGTAAAATAGATGGAGAAGCACCCATTTAGAGCCATCACAAGGTCAATTGTAAATGCTTATTCTGCCTACAAAAGTCAGACAAGAAAGTCACTAAATGTGTGTGCTGTAGCATCACTCTGTTTTGTAGTTTTAAGACTGCTTTAAAGATATCCTGAATAATAATTAGTACCAAATTATGCCATAGCTTTCTAATATGAAGCAAATCTAGCTAGGTTATCACTCGTCTGTGTTATGAGCCATACCTAGCCATGGTTTATCCTCTATTCATGCTACAGGGTACGAAATTCCTGGGTGCCAACCTGCCTATGGCAACCTAGAATTCTCCAGGGCAGGCTCGCAAAATCTTCACCTACTCTCTGGGACAGGTAACTAATAAGCAATGTTTCGTGAAGTTATGCCTTCTTTCTAACTTTCTGTTGTCGGTAAAAATGTTTCATTTCTTCGTGTTGGTCTGTGGTCTCTCATTGTTCAGTTCCACTGTGTTTTCTGGACTAGGGGAATAACAGCAGATCTGTTTGTTATAGCACTCTAGATGCTTGCCTCAGCCAAGCCTGTAATAATTGGAATTAACCTGCATAAAAACTGAAAGTTGTTTAAGAAGGTGCAAAATCCACAGCTGCCTACTACCAGTTAATCTCTTTTTCTGATGGAGTAGTTTGACAATACAGGTGCATTACATTTCACTGTTGGTACCACAGTTATCTGGGCAGTTCACCCACCTTTCTTAATTGCTGGTATGTATGTATATATATTCTGTTTCCTTTGACAGGTTTGAGTTAATCTTGAGTCTCCTGAACGAAGGATTTTTCAATGCTATAGGTACAGAATACTAAAAGGGTGGGGGAGTTATGACTGATTCTGGGTTACACTTCTCTGCAGCGTGTAGTATAAGTTTAAGTAATGACTCAGTTTTCCATATTTTGCTTAAATTCTCTTCTACTTTTCTCCTGAATTCACTGTCTATTCTTTTTTGCTTGACTTTATTTCAAGTGGCAGGTATGTAGAAGAAATGTCATTCACTAATCCTATACCTTTCAATGACATATGAAATACTGTAATATATTTAAAAGTAAGAAAATAACTAGGTTAAAAAATAAAGAGAGACTAAGCTTCAGATTGGTTCCTACAGTCTATTGATATTCTCTGAATAAGAGATAATAATGTGTGAGAAATTTCATCTTAAGACTGCTGATAGTGTAAGAAAAACATAAGTGAGATTCTTTTTGATTTTTTTTTTTTCACACTGTCTATACTCTGTGGAGTGAATAAAAACCCCAGCAATCTTGGAAAAGTGATTTGAATTCCTGCTTTTCAGTCCCCTAGGATTCTGCAGGTACACTTTACTCTTACCTGGGTTTAGAAGATCTTGATGCAAAAATAGCTTTGCTCTGCTGCTTGTTCTTGCTAAAATCAAGACTTGACCAGTGAAGTGAAACATAATTCAGGCATATAAAACTCTTTTACAAAATGTTTGACCCTAATTCCAACTTGGTTGAATATTTTGAAGTCCTTTAAAATCAGAACAAATTCACGGTGTAATCACTGAGTTTGATCTTACATTCTGTTTAAAAATGGATATCCACATGGAATTTCTGAGTCTTGGGATGATACTTCATTGTCTTTCTGTAGGGCTCTCTAAAAATAATTTTTTTCCTATCACCCCTGTCTACTTGTAGATGTTACTTATGAAATAAAAAAGTTTACTCTTGTAGAGGACAATACCACTGTTTATCTCCAAGTGTACTACAACTTAAAATGCACAAATCCAAGATTTTAGCTCAGCCTTTTCAGCCATTTCATTAAAAAAATTTAGAAAAACAGCCATTGAAAGATAACTTTCATTTTCCTACCTGCTCTTTGAAAAGCTCACTAGCATCTAAATTTTTAGAGAAATTTTTGTATTTTCTGAAAGCTGGCTTGTTTCTTTCCTGTTGAGTAACTCAGATCTTATTCTCACTGTTTCAACATATCTAGACTGTAAAACAACATCTGTAAACTTGCTTTCTAGTTATATTGAAAAATACCATCTTGCTGAAGGAATTAATAAAAAACCCAAATGTTTGTTTGGTAAAATGAAAAACAGTGAGTATGACAAGTGTCAGCTTTTACAAAACGAGGATAGGTTCTCTTTTATCCAGCCTGATGCACCTTAACCTTTAAAAACTAATGAGAAAGCAGTAACAGTATCAGCAAGAGAGTTGTAGTAAAAACCTAAGTTTTGATTAACCCAGAATGCTGAAGTGGTTCGGTTATAATGTAAAAGGTGGCCTGTGTTTATGTAATCCACATCTCAAGGCACAAGAGGAATTTCTGGGGTAAGGAATCTGCTTCCTCACTCCGTGCAGTTCCTTAGGTGCTACATCTGCAGATCCAAGGGCTGCTGGATCCCCTCTGAAGGAGCATGTGGTGAATTGCTTTTCACATGAATACTGTGAGCAGCTTTTCAGATGAACACCTGCTGCCTGACTTGGTCCCTCCAAATCTGCAGAGAGCTCCTTCATTTTCTGGCTCACTCCAGAAACTGCCCAAGAGCCAGTGTCAAGGTGCAGGACTGATAACAAGAGTTTGGAGGAATGCAGCCCTGTTCCTCTCCCTTCCCATACAGCACCCCCCCCCAAAAAAAAAAAAAGAGGTGACAAAACAGAGTCTCACACTGAAAAGCCAGTGCAGCCAGGGGAGCAGGATAAAATACTGAACTAATAAATTGTGACATTCAGCTGGGAGGAAAGTTGTGTGAAATGATGGCACAACATGCTGAGCTGTGGGGAACATGCTAGAGGTGAATTCATTTATACCCTTGCAGAGTAGGAGACTTCCCAGTTAACAAGTCCCAAAATAGTGTGCTGCAAACAAGGTAGGGCTTGAAATAATTAGCCATAGATGACAGATGGCAACTCCTTTCTCCTTTTTTCCGTCTTTTCTTTTGCTGTAATATCAAGTTGATCAAAGAGCTGAGGATCATTTGTTATTGTAGGAAAACTAAAAATATCTTGAAATATTCAGGCAAAACAAGTTCATTGAGGTATGAGCCAGTAGCTCTCATTGTTACTGTTCAACACTTTATACATGAGTTTATGTGTAGTAATAATTTTCCTCAGAATCTCAATTACATGTGCACAGCTGAGAATTTGGGTGTGCCTCAGCTGAGGAATATTATTTAATCAATTTATTAAATCAAATTGTTAAGTTATTTAATGTAATTGTTTCCTTGTGTTACCAAACCAATGACCTATTCTACTGGCAGAAAGCCTTCCAGAAAGTGCCCAGAGCTCACCTGTCTGGCTGGTCACTTGAGCAATGTCACACAGCTGTGAGAGGGGAAGCAGGTGCTGGAGGGCAGAGGCTGCAGTAGAGCTGACTGCACCCATGACTTCTGAAGGTGTCTGAAGGGGCAGTGCTGTGTCTCACTCCAGGCAAGAGCAGCATTTCCTCCTGGGCTCTTCAGGAGTAACATCTGGAAAGCAGGGGCACTCTTTTAGAGGCAAGCACCTGTGGATTCAAGTTAAAGATACAGCAGGAGCTCCCATCCTGCGTGACTTCTGTCACAATAGACATCAGAACACAACTGCAACAGATATAGTTAAAAGGAAAATTCAGTAATTTGCTCAAATAATGTAATATACACTGCTTATAAAGGAAAAAAGCATTAGAATTTGCAGTTCCTCCCCTACCCCCAGTCCCAGCAGTAATTCTGTCTGACTGGTTCACAAGCCAGAAGAGTATATTTGATTTTTTCGGCTGTTTAGCACAACCTTTCTGATAGAAGTGTTAAGCCAACCCATCTAAATTAGTCCCTTGAGCAAGACAAAGATGAATTTCAAATCAGAGGAAAGAGAAAAGGATTGGGAAAGGAAAGAAATAGTTAAGATGAGAACAGATATTATAACCTCTCTCCATTAACCTATGTCTGGAAGTTTTATACCAAATAAAACGGGAACAAAATTCTATCCCTACTGCTAAAGCACATTTCTCCAGTATTCCCCTACCACACTTCCAACCTCAGTCCTTTAATAGAAAGAGTAAGATCAATTTCAGATTGCTTCTGGGCAGTGGGCTTCACCCATTCTCATTACATTCCTATTACACATAAACTGCACAATTCAGAAGGAGCCACACTTCTGTTCCAGCACAGCTTGATCCAGATGAATTGGGGAAATAAACAGACAAAAACAAAAGCGAGAAAGGCTTAATAACACAATTAAAATATAACTTTATAAGCTTGTGAGCTGATGTGGCAGGCTGCTCTCACTAATTTCCAGAGGGAGTGCTTATCCGTGACTACAAACCAAAGCAATCTAGAAGCTGGCCACTCAAAGCTGTAAGGAGAGCTACTGCTAATCTAAGGAGAGCCTGCTTAATCACCTGGAGAACTCTCTTTAGCTTTCTAATCACAAATTGAAGTCTACCTCTAATTTTGTTTCCTCAATTTTTCAATACTTTACTATTTTTTTCCCCTTTCTTATCACCTCTCGGTAGTCTGGGTTCCCTGGTGATACGCAATGCAGACGGGTGGGATTCTGACAGACATTAAAAAGCAGACAACAACTGCTCAACAACTTCAAATAACTTTCTGTCTGAGGCACACCCCCCCCAACCACCAGTGGCCTGTGTTACATCATATTTGTTGCAGTCAGCCTTTGCTACTGGTTTTCTTACTCTTTCAAACCCTGCAACTTTACACTGTAACTCACCATTTCTGCTAGCCAAATATTTTGTGCAAACTTACCAGCCTTTTGGAAGCCAGGAAATAGCAGCTCTTACAGGGGTGAACCTTCCTCCAGAGTCATGTGAACAGCAGGGTCTGGACAGAAAGCAGTGATGATCTCTTAGGAAGAGTCAGGGTCATTATGATTCTCTCTCTTGGACAAATGCTGTCTGAAGTTTGCCACACCAGAAGCTTCCTCCCTTCTCTCCCAGTTTAACCAGCTGATTCATTTCAGATGTGTTCCAAGCACTAGGCAACATTTGAACAATGCAGAAGATATGAAGCAGGGCATGAACATGAACAGAGTCCTTCATTATGGTAAGAAAATAAACACGCCCTTCCTACCTCAAGAGAATGATCCAGAAAGCATGCATTCCTCCTGGAATCACATGCTGGTTTTCTTCTCTTGGAACCATATTTTCCAGCTCTCCATCCTTTCATTTTCTAGCAATACAGATAAAGATTTGCTTTTAAGCCACTGCTACTAAGAGCCTACCTGCCAGAGCTGAAAACAAGTAGCTCCCACTTTGAGGAGAGCCTAACAGAGGCATTAGGGGGCAGCTTGGAAGAAGGCAAATGTCATAGAAACAACTTCTGCTGCTTCCACTCTTTCCCTCTGCTTTAGCCACCTTTTAATTTGGGCACAATGCTCCTGATGTTTTGCTGTGCACTGGACTCATTTCTCACTGAGGTATTTAACCTCAGAATTGTCTCGTAAGCAAAAATGGTCATCTCATTTTTGAAACACATTTGGAAGATTCCAGTTCCAAATCAAGCTAGCAGAAGTATTAAATCAGTCCTCAGAAAGCTGGCTCAGCCCTTCAGTCTCTGCCCTTGCACCAAGCAGTGACAGTGCACATCCTGGTTTGTAAATCCACATTCCTTCTTCTCCATGAGCTGCTCTGTACCCTTGCTTAGTGCTCTGCACATTAACACAATCCCTGGTCACAGGTCTGGATTCTCACAGTTCATTTTCATTTGCCCTTTGTATTTTTCAGTACACAAGGGGAATCAAAACTGTCTGCTGAAGAAACTTCATTTAAAATCATTACCTGCTGAAGAAACATCATTTAAAATAATCAAAACACCTTTAGTGTCTCTTTCTGAAAGCTGGAGTTTTATTCATTATATTTCTATTCAATCCATTCAGAGCCTTAGGTTATGGATAGCACCTTTAAATAAAGGAAAACTTGTATGATTTTATTATGAGTACATTTTTAAAATCTTGTCACGTTTCACTGACAATAATGGCATTCACTTAAGACAACTCAGTGCTGACAGATGGTCCTCTAAGGGTTTTTTGCATGTCAACACGTAACTGAATTTTTGTATCTTAATCACCTCATATTGCAGTTAATACTGAATGCTCTTGTTGGATAGATGTGTCTGTAGGCTTCTGATATTTGTTACAGAAGTCAGCCTTCTGCAATGAAAGACTGTTGGGTCATTATAACCAAAACATAATGCAGTTTTATTTTTAAGAGAGATCACTCTTTTCTACCTCTTATGAATAAGGCCAGTATAGTTTAGACACATTTACCATATCTTGTCAGGTCTGAATTTTTTATTGTGTGAATTATGAAAGTATGAAGTACTCATGTCCAAAGGAAAGAAAATGTACCTTCCAAAACCCAATGATGTATCTGTTTTAAAGTAGCTGTATGAACTCTACAGGTGCCTCAAACAGGCTTTCAGGCTGAGGATCTATCCCACAGCACTTGCCACTTCAACTGCTAAACATCTCTTCTTTTCCCCACCTCCCTTCCAAATGGCTCTCTTTAATTTTTCTGATAAAGGATCCCTCTTCTCTGGGTTAAATTCTGCCAGAATGCCTGGAACCTAAGAAAAGGACTCTGTTACTTGTTTTATGTGTCCATCAGTCATTTGGAAACTATCTGAGCTCCAGATTTGGATCACCCACACGTTTGTTCTGGAACATATGTACAGGCCTTCCTTCTCATAATCCTAACCCAACTTCGGTTGTTTATTTTGAAAACAAGTACTGCAAAGAGAATTCAAATGGTTTAATACATGCAAAAAACTCCTTCAAAAGCTATCTGTCTAAATATATTTGTATATATATCTACAGGAAAGAGAGATCTGCATGCAATTTGACAGGCAAACTGTTCATACTCCAAAGTTTCAAATATAGGAAACTTTTTTGAAAGTAATGGAGAAATTTGGTGGATGCGTTGTAATGAAAAAAAAATCCTGACAGACCTTGGTAAAAATTAAAAAAAAAAAATAGGTAAGCTGAACGAAGTCTGTGTGAGCCTGAGTTTATATGAAAAATGCCTATTGTAGAACTTGGATACACATTTACATAAGCAAATTTCTTTAAGTACAAATGAAGCTGCTGAACAAACAGTGCAAGAGTATTGGGGTTTGTGGGCTTGACTCTGTGTCTGAGCTGCAGCATGTAATCTTTTGCCCCAATAAAATTTATAATTTCAAGTCTGTAGTTGGATTCTCGGACTCTGGATCTTGACTTTGCAATTTAATCCCACCCCCTCCCCCAGTCAGATAAAGCAAGAGCAAGGTGAGACACAAAACTGCAAGGAAGATAGTTTTGGCATTAACCTTTCGGAACAGTGACCCTGAGCATGTAGCACATAATCAAAACTTGATTAACATAGAAATCCAATTACTGCTTCATTAAATATCTTTCATTAATCTAGAAAACACTTGTAAAATGCTTTGACTTCATTTCCCAAAAACTACAACTTGAAAAAATGTTGTTGAAGGGTCAGATTCAATGTCACAAGTGTCATCTCATAGCTATTCCTCCTAAGATGGGGTTTGGGTGCCTTTCTTGCAACGTCCACCTTGAGCAGCATGCAGACCATTCCAGAGTCATGTCCAGCAAAGATGTGCTGGAATAAAAAGTCCTGGGTAATCCAGACTACCAGATGTGGATCATCAAGAGCTGCTGGAGTGAAAACTCCTTGGTAGTTTCAAAATCAAGTTGGCAGTACAGTCCAGCTCCATTGAGTAGTAATGCAGTAGCACTGAGGACCAGCTGACATCTCTGCCAGCTGTGAACATCCCCAGATTTCTGTTCCCATCTTGCTGCTCCCTGGGGTGTGAGTTACAGTCAGGGAGTGCCTCCCAGAGCCTTGCCTCTTGCCTGGCAGATGATATTCATCTCTGTGATGATCAGCTGCATCCAAAAATTAGAAACAAAACCAGGGGTGTAGATAGCTGCTTTTTTGAGCCAAACAGCTGTTTTCTTTGCAGCGATCCACAGCAGACTTACAGTGTTGGGAAAGTGCTTCCAGGACAGCAAGATCACAAGGCTGCCTCAAACCCTCTGGCTGCCTGCCATGTCTGTCATCAGTGGCCCAAGCTGGTATGGCATGGGAGCACAGGTTCTCCCTTGGCCTTTCCCAGAGACTCTCTCCTGATCTTTAAACTCTTTCACAGAAAACACCTCTATAGGGTTGATGATTATTGACCTTTCCCTAGACAAAACCCCACATGGTAAAAGAAGAAAACATTATTTCTGAAATTGTGTTCAGAAGACATTTTTTAAATTTTCCTCAGGGCTCCCAAACTCCCAATCCCATGAAGTTTTTTTTTAGAATGTGACACATTGCAGACATGAAGCAGATCTGATAAACACTTTAGAAGTGTTTAGTGGTTCATTTTTGTGGGCCCCCACACCATCTAAGCAAACAAGAAAAGAAATGCTATCACCTCATCTCATACACACAGAACTGAGTCAGGAAGAGGGGGAGTTATCTGATGATTTTCTGCGATTGTGATGATTGTGATTGTCTGCGTCTGAGATACTTGACCAGACTCCCTTTGTAATTAACGGAAATGGATACTTCCAGATTTGCGTCAACTCATCTAAAAGTAGGCCTATAAAATAGGTCAGATTAATTTCATCCTGGTAGTGCCTGCTGTTGACTAAGAACAGGAGCCAGAACTGACCAACAGTAGGCAAGCTCAGTCTTGCCTTAACTCTCTTGAGTGGTATAACCTTTGTCAAAGCCATGCTCGAAACTCAGAAATCCCAAACCCAGTCTGGGTTAGCTCCTTCTTACACATTATTTCTTCCAAGACAGGCTTTTTACCCACAAAATGCGATTAGTTCTACTTAGGATTTCACAGCTGCATTAAAATATCTGTTTCACTACCCAGAAAAGAGAACCTTTGAAATAGGTGTTTTTCAGTATATTTGGCATGGGCATCTATATTGTTTTTGTTTCACATTCCTTTTTCACTGTTGATTTCCCTCCTAAGACCATTAATCAATTCTTTTTCACTCTCTTCAGGAGCAGTGTGAAGGAATGTAATCAGTACATTCAGAGACAATTCCCCTAGTTCAAAAAAAATGGGTTTGCTCTGGTTTTAAGCAACATTGCAGAACCATCTGTGGCCAGAGCAGGCAGGTGTGGAAAGTGCTGCTGAAGCAGTTTGACCAGTGAGGTGGAGATGTGAGGCTGCTGGAATGCTTCATTAATGGGGCAGATCCATAGACATCAACTGTTATGGAGTAATGGTTCAGGGAGCATCCTCTTTGTGGGCCACCTGAAGGTAGAAGGCTCCAGAAATCCTCTGGCCCTCAGGCAAATGAGCATCCCCAGCTTTGCATGCCAGCAGTCCTTTGTTATCAGCCCATCTGCCAGGCAGATGAGCTGGCAGAAGATCAGACAGGTACAATGAAAACCTGTTTGTTTTCCAGCACACCTTCCTCAGAATAGACCCTTATCATGTGGCATCTCAGCTTTGTATGAAATCCAGTGGGAATATGCTCACCTGGAGCTTCTCCAGCCAGCACTACAGCTTAACCCTGGCTAACAGCTGCAGGCTGAGATAATGTTTGTGGGCAGAAATTTCTGTGCAAATACATGTTTCATCTATTTTATACTTTTTATGAATATAAACAGAGCTAATCAGTGAAAATAATACTTCGGAGAGTTTAAAGACCTGTTTTTAATAACCTTTAAAGTAGCTTCCCTTGAGAGGTTTTTCTTCACCAGTCTAAATATTTAATATTGTATTTACCGTCTTTGTTGTTAAAGAAATATTTTAAGGAAGTAAAGTGGGTAATGATTTGTAGACCTCTGATTGTCACAGGAGCAGAACATTAGAGATCATTAAAAGAAATAGGCAACCCCTTATGCTAAAGGTGGAATAATCTACAGGGCCTTTGAGCCTGCTCTGTAATTCCATTCTCCTTGAAGCTGCCAGAGTTTCAGGAAGACCATGGAATATAGGATTTGTGTTTTCTAAGACATATCAAATTGTTAAGACATAACACTACCAGAATACTTTTTATTTGCAAATAAGTCCTGTCTTTTCTCCTGGCTGTACTTTTTTCCATTTAATTATTTCCTTAGTTTTACATATATATGAAACTAAAGAACCATGAGGATCAACTATCCATAGAACATAAATTATTGACCAAAATATAGTGATTTAGTAGCATTAAAAAATTGTGCGATTAACTTTTCTAATTAACTGGTATGTGACAAGCAGAAACAAATGCAGCTAATTTATGGAGTTGGTTGGATTGAAGAAAAGGGAAAATGCTAAATGGTTGACTTTGTGACTCGATGTTTTGACTTTTTATCTTTTCTCTCATTTCAACTCTGATTAAATTACCACTATCAAATTTACAGTGGTACAGAACAAAATTAGGCCCTCCTCATGAAAACCTCAGATTTCTAGAACAAAAAACACAACACAGCATAAGGAATGAGAATCCAAGCATGCCATTATGTGACGATACTGGTAGATAATGGTAAGGGGAAGGTTTCCAGAGAAATAACATCGGTTTCATGAGATATGAAAAAACAAAACAAAACAAAACAAAACAAAACAAAACAAAACAAAAAAACAAAANAAAACAAAAAAAAAAAAAAAATCCCAGAACAAAACAAACCTTAGATTTGAAATACCTTAGATTAGTACAAAACAAAAATTGAGACTCTCATCCTGTTATTAGAGATGCAGAATTTGATACATTGCATCCACTTATTCTTTCTGCTGTTTCACTTGCTTTGCCCTTGCTTCTTAGATGCTTGTTCATATAGAACCAAAATCAAGAGAAAACAACAGGGTTTACCTCAAACCAGTAATGTATCTAGATAAGGCTCAAATCATGCAGAAATCAAAGCCATCTTGGGAATCCTGGGAAATCTGCTTTCAGTGTTGCAGCCATTAGTACCCATTCAATGGTTACAGTCTAAGATTTGGGAAAATTTCCCTGTTGGGCCATTCATGAGCGTAAGTTGTGCCATTGCTTAAAGTTAGCTATCTTTCCAGAACTTGCTTGACTCTAGATGGATATTAAAGCAGATGGTTTAGCAATTTCCCAACTGGGGTCTTTTCTCTCTCTCTTTCTTTTTTCTTCTTCCATAAAAGTGACTATAAGTTTTTTGTCACTCAGCATATTCATGTCAGAACATAATTTGCTTCTAAAATTCTTGCTTTTCCATCTAATAACTTGTATATATATATAAGGACTTACTGTTATGCATCTACTATTGTATCCTAAATAATCCCATCATAAATCAGGGATTATTTCCTATCAAAAAATTATATATCCTCACAAAAACAATCATCTGTTTTAACATGGATCAGATGACTCAAAATACACAGTGAGGAAGGGTTTTCCTAGGATTGGGAGAGTTTAAAATATCACCCCATCTTTCCAGCATGGGTGGAAATGAGTAGATCTTTTCTGAATTATGGTTTGAAGCTGCCAGAATTATGCTTTAATCAGTGGACCTTTTTCTTTTTTTTGAACAAAGCTTCACCTATGGTTTATTACCCAAAACATCATGTGGAAGAGTCCATGTATATGGACTGTATCAGTGAACCTCACTAGAATAATCTCAATTTTAATGGATTGAATAATCTCGTTCTGGAAGTTAAGAATTCAAGAATACAAGTACTTTAAAGTGAACTTCAAGGGAGAAAGTGAGCTGGAAATTTATCCTTCTAGCATAAACTTCAGCCTGCAAAAACCTACCAAACTGTTCAGATCCGAATCTGAAAGCACATTTTGGCATCTCAGACCAGCACTGCCTTCCACTACAGGATCAAGCTTTACACAGAACTCAGATTTTTATCCCCAAATTTCCCCACATAGGCAGGCCTAGGCCCACTGGTCTATGCAGAAGCAACTTCATTTGAGGAGTCAGGGGTTTTGCTCCTGCTTAATCTTCTCACAACTGAGACCCAAAGCAAGAAGTACCTACATGAGGAAGAACAAAACACAGTTATTGGAGGTGATTAACTTTCCCCTTTTACCTCTTTTACTAAGTAGTCTCCAGCTATTACTAACTTAAACATCCTGGCATTATCATTATATTTGTACCCCAATAGCTCCTTTTAATCACAAAGGTTGTGCTCTCTGTGTCCAAAACTTCCCAGTGCAGCAGGATGCTCTAACCTTCCCTGATCTGGTTTAACTTGCATTAACTGCATTTGCCCAGCAGCCTCAGCCTGGGCATTTTTATCCAAAATCTTAGCTGGAAGACCTACTGTCTATTTTCGTACAAATCCTAGTGGTTAGATTTTCAGAGCAGCAGAAGACTTGAGATCATGTCTCTTTTCACTCTAAACTGTTTTGACACTGTAACTGCCACTTCACAGAAGAAAATCCAAGTTTCCAGGCTGCAGGAAGAAAAAGTGACCACTCTTCTTTCCCAAAATGAGCAGAGTAGCAGGAACAGGCCAGAAGCAGAGCAAGTGAAAGGTGGTATGATGTGGTAACATCATGAATGAGGACATGTAGAAATGAGCAGCATGAGCTCCCAGTTCCCTAGATAACTTCAGAGTTTAATTCACCAAGTGAAATATAAAAATTAAATGGTTATATTAAGTGGAGCTACATTAAATGTCTGAATTAGAATATATTATTTTAAGAGAATATAACCACAAGTGGTAATCTAAGTATAACTGCAACCACGCAATATGTGCAATTGAAATAGAGCACCGTGTTGGCAAAACATTGGGCTGTTTCCTAGCTCAAAGCTGCATGGATCAAGCAAGCAGCAATTGTAAGGCTTTTGCATTAACTTACTGAGCTCCTATCACAGCTTGTAGAGGAGAAGCCAGTCACACTGTAGACAGCTCAGATAAGTGTTCCTTGAAGACTGACATGTTGTTCCCAACTCTCTTGTCTAATTAAAGACCCAAAACATTATTCTGCTGCGGCTGATGGCAGCACTCACTTGACATCAAAGGGAATCAAGATTTGCCATTCATTTATGAAGAACTATTTTTATCATATGATTTTAAAAAAATCAAGGCAATTCACAATGCATCCTGAGGTAGCACTTTGTGTCTAGGTGATGGCAGACCCCAGTTCCACAGTGCCTCAGAGATCCCACCTGGAGCCAAGAGATCAGCTCCATACTGAGGTTGCAGGATATGAACCAAGTTCCAGTCATCTCCAGAGATCCCAGCTCTGGCAGGAATCCCATCCTGCTGTTCAACTGGCAAACATGCTAGAAGACTGAAGAGCTTGCAAACTAAATAGACAAAGATACAAAAATCTCCATTGTGCAGATGAGCACTAAGGCGTATGCTGTGGCTCATCTGAATCTCATGCTTTGGTTTGTTTAAGACTGTACCTGAAGATAGTTTACAATCAGGGCATAAGCTCTTTAGTGAAAGAACTGTGCATAATTAGGGATTACACCTGAGTCTGGAAAGCCTTGGCTCCCGAATAAGTGGGGGGAAAAGGAAAAGATCTACAATTTTAAAATTGTGATATTTTTAATAGATACCATTCTCCAAATGAAATGCTGAACAATAAGGTCTCTGGTATCTCTGTGGCAATGATTGGGGTGAAAAAGGAATCAAACAAGACAAAAATTTCTTTCTCCACAGAATTGTAATTTGGATTTTAGGCAAGGAAATATTTTTGCATAGTTTATTGTTGCTGCTCTATAGAGACCTGCTGCTTCAGTCATAGTATGGTAAGATAATTCTAAACAAAAGGTCCTGTGTGAAACCAAACTCTAGACTGTGTTTTGTATTTTAATGGAGATTCTTTCACAATGAATTCCATTCTGGATAATGAGGTAGTAGCAGTAAATGCACCAGAAAGGACAGATGGAAGACAGTCAGCTGAATCAGAAGATTTTCAAAGTGCAGTAAACAAATTAAGCACACTTTTCTGGCTTGAGGCCAAGCTGTACTCTAGGGAACTGGTCAAAGAGTAGATCATAAAAAGCTTTTTGGGAGCAGCTAAATTCTACAGCTGTGGTCTTTGTTTTTCTAGTACTTTGCAAGAACAGAAGGGGGAATTACGAAAGCGCCTATCGTACACTACCCATAAGCTGGAAATGCTTGAAACGGAGTTTGATTCTACACGTCAGTATCTTGAAATAGAACTGAGACGTGCTCAGGAGGAACTTGAAAAAGTAACTGAAAAACTGAGAAGGTTAGTAATGAACTTTTTGAAATAAACAGAGTTATTAGAATTTTAAGAGTGACTGTATTAAAGACGTATGTAAATAAAACCAAACACAGTTGCAAACATGCATGATTGTTTATTGATTACACATTATGTTTCATATTTAATATATAGATATAATTTACCTGAACATATATTGCATGCCACATGAAGTTATTCACATGTAATATGTAAAATGTTACATATGTACTAAATGTACTAAAAGCAAATATGCAAACAGAAATACACCTACATATGTGCAAATATGACATTATTTATGTATAAACATACATGTGGGGTAGTGCTGTATGGCATTACACATACAGAGGTTATAAACCCACTACATATATATGCATATATTATTTATACTCTGTGTATATAAGATAAATCTTTTTTTTAATGACTTTGCACATTTTCTTTGTTTAGACTTAATTATGCTGATACAAGAGAATAGAATTTGGCTCTCCATCACTTAAAGCTGAGACTATGTTCAACTGAAAAAATATTAAGGCATTTTGCATTATAGTATAGCAAATAATTTCTTTTTTGGTCTCAAGCAGAATGGAATGATGATGAAAAGCTGTTATTTAAAACTGTTGTGGCTGTGGTACAGTGCTGTTGCAAATTGGGAACCTAGTTAATGTTAATGATAAATTATGCTAAGCACACACTCCTGACATTCCTGGCATTGATTAAAATGGTCTGTAAACTTAGCCTAAATTTTGTCATGATTCTTAATATCCATTTTTTCATTTGTTTTCAAAACTTCTGAAACTAGAATTATCTACTTATGCAGGAATGTATTTGCATGTCTTGTGAGACTTTCTTAACTGATATCTTCATGGCACTATTTGATTAATTCATTGGATGACTCAAAACGAGATTCAGAATAAATCATTCCAGGGCAATACCCAAAGAAATACTTTTCATTCCTTGTGGAAGGCAAAGGCCAAACCAAAACAATGACAGAAAGCACCAATAAACTGAGTCAACCAAACCATTTAATGCAAATTTTAAACACAATGAGTCTGTAAGATCTCAATTTAGGAAACAACCTAGTGTGGTCTTATAACTTAAATGCTTCTCTAACTGGGGATGCTTCTCAATATATGCAGGTGTCATAGTGATTTTGAAATCTACACACATCTATCAAGAGCAGTCTGGAGGTTCTCCATATACTTTTCTTGTCAACAATATTTTTCCTATCTTTTCACTTAGAGCAGAGCCACTGCAACTTCATTCTTGATATAGTTTTGTTGTAATACATTCCAGGACAGGGAACACTGGTGCATTTTTCTCTTGAAGCATCATTTTGGGGCTGCCATAAAGAGCAGCAGAGGGGCTGACCATCCCACTCCTATTAAAACAGATGGGCTTCCTAGTCATAGAAAGCCTCTTATCAACTGCACTGGGCACCAATGGGTTAAGCACCCTTTGAAACTCAGGCCAGGAGCTCACAACCAAGTTTAGCACTCATACCAGAACATCACATTAGCAGAACTGACTTTCCAATATTCTAATGGAACATTGTACCATATTATGAAGAAAACTTATATTAAAAATTATGTTTCAGGCAGGTGATTACTCCCCTGAAGACATATCATAATGGAAGCCAAAAATATTTTACGAGGTGAGCTTTAAAAATGTTTCTATTGAGAATAGCAAGGCATTCTGCAAGTTGAACATCTAGATTTGTCAACCTGGAAAAGAATAATGTCTGAAAAAACCCGTCATCCAAAAGCTTGTCAGCAACATGTCACAGAGAAAAATCAGTGTGAGAAAAACAAAGAAGTAGAATTAGTTTCAATTATGTGTCTCTTCATTTATTCATTGCACAGGGAGAGAATTTCATCCCCCCATAAATGAATAGGCCCTGTGTAACAAGATCCCACTTGTACACTGGAGAACATTTCTGTTATTAAATTTCCTTTTCTGTAAAATGCATTTTTTTTTTTCCAAGAGGCTGAATGGCTATCCTTTTGTAGTCCTTTCTGAAAGTCTTTGTCTTACTTTATCCAGAATTCCCTATGCTGTTGCTAGGCCTCCCCAATTTTACTCAAGAGAGGAGGTCACTTGTGTGGCTCAATGGTCAAGTTTTCAGCCTCTCTGCAAACATTAGAGATGGCCTCTTTCTTTTTTCTCAGTGGGAGAACAGTGCTAACTAGATTTGAAAATAATGACTGTAAAGCATAGGCTCAGCTTTGAAAAGTGACTGAAAAGAGAAGGAATTTCATATTCCTCACAGCGGTCCCTTGTCTGACATGGTCAGCACAGACTTTGCAAGTTAAAATATAAAAAAATTTCAAAATCCAAACTTGGAACCACATCTGGACTCCAAAGTTCACTTTGGGTTTCTTCCTTAAGGCCCTGCCCTGGGTAACTTGATGAGGTCCCCATTTTATCTTTTAACAGAAAGTAGAGTTATTTTAAGGCATGAGAAGTAACCTCATACAAGCACATATTTAGCACTGAGATTAGCCCACACATATAATTATTTCACCAAAAGCAAGGCATTTCACAGACTGAAGGGGTGTTCTGAACAGGAATCCTGGAGGAAAAACTATTGTTTTCATAAGGATATTGGTATAACTTGTGGTAATAGAGAGAGAAATTTTTTTGATCAAGAAGCTACTCTTTCAAGAGTCACTTTTCAAACCCAGCTACACTCTAGTAAAAATTCCCTTCTTTGAAGAAAGTCAGCCCAAGACTAAGCTTTACTTTAGATGTATTTCATGGCCTTAAGAGGGTTTGCGATTGAGTGGAAGCAGAGAAATAGAGGCTTTTGCAGACTCCAGTGGTGATCTGCAGCCTTAGGGAGGAGTTGCCTGCTGGGTTAGAGCACAGACACCTGACATGTTCAGTGTGGTCAGAATAGTTTTCAGTAGGCCCTTTTTTTGTCAAAAATCTAAACATGTTTACTGGATGCACATATGTGCACCTGAAGTCACATGAGTATCGCCTAACGATATGAACAACACAGAAATACATCAACACATGATAATAGGTTATCAGCTCACATTCCCTTATAGCAGTTTTGCAGCATAGTGAAGCCTTCATTTTATTTTCAAAGCCAAGGTTACAAGGCTAAATTATTTACTACTTCCCAATGTTCAGGCTATCTGGGTGCATTTTTTCAGCAAACAAGGTTAAGTTACCATTTGCTCATCAGATAATTTTCAAATTTGAATAATTTTCCCTT
The DNA here is from genome assembly GCA_013397075.1 of Rhabdornis inornatus. Classification (NCBI taxonomy): domain Eukaryota; kingdom Metazoa; phylum Chordata; class Aves; order Passeriformes; family Rhabdornithidae; genus Rhabdornis; species Rhabdornis inornatus. The sequence continues at coordinate 2,716,659 of VWZS01004200.1, forward strand.
CTCTTTATTTCCCCTTCCCTTTATCTTAAAGTTTTGCCTAGAGATTGATCTGACTGTTCCTCTTTTATCCCTTTAGCACTTTCTTCCATGTATTTCTGGGTCCATTTCTCTCCTTGCCACCTACATTTGCTGACACTTCTTTTGGCACAGTGAATTTCCAATTTGGGGTTTATGCATATAAGCGCATGTGTATGTGCTTGTGTACATGTGTATGTGTTTGTGCTTATTTTGACTACCTTTGCATACTGTTCTCAATAGAAACACTTTTTGAAGCTCAGCTTCCTACTTACTGTGGATTTTTTTTTAGATTTGATTTGACTGTACTGGGAGGTGGTCATTTTCTCAGTGCAAAATTAATGCGTTAGAGAACTAGAGTTTGTGGGCTACTTTCTCCAAATCATAAAAGAGGCAAAAATTTGATGAGCAAAGGCAAAAGAAGCTACAAAGTGAGAAGCAGATTGCGATAAACTCTTGCAAAACCCTCTACCACCATCTATGGCATGGAAGTCTTGTCATTATAAAACAATTAATGATAATCAACATTTCGATCATCCATATCAAGAGAAAAAGTGAAAACAGAAGCTGAGGAACAAACCCATTGTTATCATGATAAGTCCACTAACCAAGCAGCAATTACTGCTGTTTTTATTCATGGCTGTGAAGTTATGGAAAGGGAACCTGCAGGGTCTCCCTTGAGCTGCTCACATCAGTAACCACTGTGGGGTACAGGGGTACCTGGGCTAGAAAAGCCTTGAACCAAATTTTTTCTCCCCTTGACTTTCAGGAAGTTATGCAAGTGCTTTTGAACCCATGCAAACTTTTAGGGCATTTCAGGTGGTAATGTTTAAATCAGTTTTTACACCACCTCCACTTGAACCACAAACTGTCTGGGTGCAAAGCAAGTTTAACCTGTTCCATTTTGTTTTCCTAGACAAAAAATATAAACCATGACAGAGAAGATGCTGGGGCACTTCTGGGCTCAGCCAGAAGGCACTATTTTACTTCTCTAAATCCTTTCTTCCTGCATTATGGCATGCATCCTTAGCAGCAAAACAAAATATTTGTGCTGAGTAGCTGCAGGCAAAGCCATTTGAACACTCCTTTTATCGAGATCATCCCTGCTTTCTTCTGTACCATGAAAAGATGGGTACAGAATGAGATTTGTCTCTGTCGTGTTGACAGCTAAAGGGCTGGGGAAATCCCAAGTAAACCTAGAGCAGCACAAATCAGTGTCTGTAGAGAGGCTTAGTGGTAAATGCTGTGAGGAGCATGGACAATGCAGAGAGTTGTGAACTTCAGTCTACCCCTTAAGTCACCTGGACATAAACACAATAGCACTGTGAGAATTGGTGGGTATTGACCAAGTCTCACAATACAAGTCTCAGAGATTTTCAGCCCATTTGGGTCACCACCTTAGCAAACACTATTTACCACAGGTCCTCCTCTCAGGAAGGAAGTCTCTGCTGAGCAGCTCTGTAAAACGTAGGCAACACTGAGACTCTCCCCAGGCTTGCAATGCATACTGGAAATGCCCCGGCTGTGGGCTGACCCTTGGTACCCTGAGGAGGTTCACCCATGGGGAAGTCATTATTTATATCCACAGAGCAGATGTCCTTGGCACAGACATCCCCTCTCAGGTCTGTGCAGCAGATGTTATTGCAATGCTGGGAGCCCCAGCTAGAGCTCTGCATCCCTTAAGAGGGGCACTGCACTGCAAGTTGTTGTCACTGGCCTGCCCTGAATGGAGAATTCTGATCATTTAACTGGAAAGAAAATCTCCATGGCAACAGAAGCCGAGATAAGCATTACATTGCCAAGAAGGGGTGGGCTGGACCCTTTGATTCTCAGCTATGGGCACGTTTGGAAAACAGATCTTCATTCCAGCTTCAGCAGACACTCCTAACCAAATGATAAATAAAGAGACTTCTTTAATCCCAGTCCCATCCTGAAAACCACAGAAACTACACCCAGATCCCGACTTTTCAGAGGGAGTGTGTTTTGCTGTATAAATGTGGATTACATCTGAGTTCACTCTCACAGTGAAAACACTTGCACATTACCTAACATCTCCTCACTGCTGAAAATACTTTGACCTATTGATCAGTACAGTCATATAGATTTATTCAGACAAACTTTTCACAGCTGAGCTTTTAACATTTGCTTTACATTTGTTATACATTTTGCTGAGGTGATGGGTACTAATGAACAAGGAGCTATCTTCCTTAGGTTCTGTGGAGAGAAAGCCACAGCTGCTACCAAAATACCAATGGTTTTCCCACAGGCTCTGCAGCTTGGTCATTACAATACCAAGGTTACCATCTAAGTAACCTAAAGATGTGCAGGCTGAAACTTTTCTTTGGTGTGTTGCTCTGGAATAAGTAGGGAAGCCTCATTTTGTGAGTTCATTCAATCCCTAAGTGCTGATAAAAATAAATACCCATCTTTTCTCAGCTAAGCTATCTAATTATACTTCCTGGAAAAAATAGGCAACTTCTTGAACTTTTGTTGAAAGAAGAAATATTCTCTTCTAAGTCACATGTTGATGCCCACATGTTGCTACAGTCACTAGGATTCTGCTGCAATTTCACAATAAATCTTTTTTTGTGCTGCCTAAGCCTAGAGCTCAAGCTTCCTCTCTTACATACTATTCTTGAGCCTGATGAAAAACTATAATTACCTTGTGCAAGTTCCTAGGCTATAATGTGTGTCTGCACATAAGTGCAGAGCAACCAACATATCTTCACTTCCTCCTGGAATTTGCTGCTAAATATAGCAAGAAAATATGACAAAGAAGTTTGGAAGTTTGCTTAGGAAGCAGGTGGTAATTGCATTTCAAAGGCAACCACTGACTGGTAACAGGAGTGATAAGCAAATAGAATTCATGTAGTGCAAGCCAAGGTTTTGTACTGATGTGAAAATAGAGGTGAAAAACAACATGAAAAGCAATGCATTTAGTTACATGATATCATCTTTGTTTTAGGATACAAAACAATTACCTAGCCTTACAAAGAATTAATCAGGATCTGGAGGATAAACTTTACAGAATGGTAAGTTATCATAACTGGTTTTTTTCCCCCTAATATATTAAACATGGCTTTATGGTTCTTAAGTCATTTGAAAAACATGTATGTAGCTGTCATAAAAACAGCCTCAAGCTCTGAAAGCAGCTATGTTTAGAAAAGATATCATGATGAAGAGCTCAAGCTGTGTACAACAACAGAGCTCCACCAATTTAAATAGAGATTGCTTGACTGATGATCTAGCTGAGTAAATTGTACCTTTAAAATAATTCTGGTTTATTTAGTTAATAACTTCATGGGTTTTAAATATTTATGTTTCCATTAAGTATAAAATATAAATAAGGTAATCCAAGGTTTTCTCATGCTTCTTAGATACTTTCACCCAGCTTTTATTAAGTGATTTAATAGAGCTTGGATGGCCTGACTTTTAAACTCTTCCATAACTATCAAGCTCAGTATATTAATTTCCAATCTGCATGTGTCTGCCACCACAACATCAATGTCACTGTCACAGGCCAATGAGTAACCATGTGCAGAAAACACTGCAGCCTTTGTGGGCTCCACATTGCCAGACTCAGCACCATTGCTTTGGAATAGCTTGAAGATGTCCAAAAGAAATGGAAAAGCCATTGGGGCCCTGGCTCATTGATGATCATGCTGGGACATTGTGCTCACTGTTAGGAGTAAAATTACAAAGGAACATGAGGATAATGTTTAGAGAGGAAAGAATGACAGTTTTGAACTTACAAAGATCTCAGGTAACAGCTTGGATTGGGGGGACAATTTATTGTGGATTTTGAGTAAGTACAGAGTATAGTAACATGCAGGACAAGCACCAGCCTTTGCTAATAAACTTTTTTGAAAATACCATTGTTCTTATCTCAGAATCCTATTCCAATAGCTAACAATGAATGAGGGACTGAGCTTTTGCAACTGGCTAACAAAAGAGCAAAATTATAGCTGGGTTGTAGCTGATGTTTGTTGATAAATATATGTTTAAACACTGTAAAAGCATAAATAACATTTAGTCTCAGGTTATTGCTTTTTTTTCTCCACTCTATCTTTGTTGCTTTTTCCTTTTGCCCAAATCACTTCAAGATTTTGTCTTCATCTGTAGCCTAACATTTATTACCTATGCACCACAAAGATAAATAGTCATTCAGGCTGGTAAATGAAATAAAAATAATAGAAACACAGAAAGGAGGACTCCAGAAAATCCATGTGTTTTTATCAGGTATTTCAGATCAAAGCAAAGAATTTTTAAACTGCTGTTTCAGCATCCAGTTAAATCCTTGAGAAATTATTTCAGAGCACAGCACAGAAAAACTGAAAACCAGCCCTGTGGAGCACTGTGTCTTTCTTTATCCCACTAATATGACAGTCATTGAAGATAGCTTTAGAGGCTTGAAAAAGATCAGTCAGGCTCTGTACACCACTTAACTCCAGACTGCTTTGCTTTCTGAAATATTGAAACTGAAGACACAAAACAAACCAAAACAAATGTTAAATGGAAACACTATTAAAAGGAAAAAGATGAGGAAGAAAGTACCATATCTGATTTAGATAAGTCAAACCTTTTGATTTTCGGGGCACTCCAATAGCCCTCAATGCTTCAGAGACAGTTAAACTGAATAATAGCTGGTCTGGTTGATCAGCAGCTTATGGTGGACTGGGTTCTTGTATACCTTTCTCTCTGTTTACTGCTTAGGAGGAACAGCTGTGTGTATTAAATTTTTTGTTTTGTTTTGTTCAGTTTGTCATTCTAAAATCAAACACTTTTGATTTCTCTACCCTTATACAAATCCAAATATATAAACCATGTGTTTACTTTCTCCCTCTCTTCCCTACCCCATCCCTCTGTATACACACATGTGAATATCTTTACACAAACGCATGTTTTGACTATTTGGTGGGCTCAAATTCAACAAGTAGGAAAAGAAAAAACCCCAGGCAGTGGTGCCTTGCTCCCCTTGCCTGCAGATAACATAGGATGCTCCCAGGAGATGAGTTACTCCCTGCCCTAACAGGTGACTCACAATTCCCCCTCTCCCAGTGACAGGTCCCTGCTCATTGCAATTTATCTGAGACTCCACTGTGACCTCCCTTTTCTAGTATTTTTGGGTATCCTGAATGTTAAGCCTTTCATGCCTGCTGTTGGTATAAGAGATGTGAAACAATAATCATTAATTCATCAGCAGTCACAGAAAAGAAGCTGATGTAGCAGTTACTTTTCTTCTAGGCTCTGCTTTCTTTTGGGTGCTAATCTATAAAATATTTAAAAATATTTGAAAGCACACTTCTGATCACAGCAAATTGTATCCAGCTGAAACATCTGCCACATCAGAACCTGAAGTATAAATATAAAATATGAACCATGGTGTCTGATTTGGCTAAGTGCCAAAAAATGCAATCCTGAAATCAGGGGAGAGCTTGCTGTATTAAACTGGGCAGAACTAAACACATGGAACATAAGAGGAATATGGCACAGAATTAAAATTCTGCTGTCACTCCTCATAAAACTCCTGTTCTTACCACAGTGTCTTCAACTGGAGAAGGTTTCTTTAGTCTTGTAAGCACTGGTTAAGAAGTGGAATATACAGGCTGTCTGCCTAAATAATTAATCTTTATAACTCTTTTCTCCATTAAGATGTAGGAAAAGACTAAGCAGAGTCCTCACATTTTGCACTGCAATTCCGTCACAGCGCTGTTCAATCAAAAATCTTTTTATGATATTTAGTTCCAGTTTTCATCAGTAATCTTTGCTTTCCTTTGCACTTGCTTGAGTTTTTGGAGTATGCTCTGCCATGGTCCTGCTGCTCATAAACAGCAATTACAAGTAGATTGTGCAAGTCATCCCAACCACAAGTTAAGAAATCCTTTATATGATCTCAATCCAGCTGTATTCTCCACATTGTTTTTTTCTGGAATTAAGCAATGTATTTTAAAAAGCTTTTGAAGTTTTAAGGCTTTTGGTTGCAGTTAGTTCTGTAATTTTACCTTTAATGCCATAAGCCAGATTTTTAATGGTATCCTTTTTTGGGAAGAACTAGTGCCTAATAATAGCTGCTTAATAAACCCAACTGCTAATGAAAATTGCACCCATTTCTCCTCCCCCATCTGCATTTTGAATGTTCTTGAAAACATGATCACAGAAATCCAGCTGCAAAGAGCTCAGGAGACCTTATTATCCAGAAACACCATAGAATATGCCTTTTTTACAAAGTTTGACAGACAGATTGCTGGATGGTATCAGCTCTGGTTCCTACCTCTGCAAAGCCAGCACCAACCCTCTGCACACAGTGCATTATACATTTTGTCATCTGTCAAAATGAAAACTCTTACATTTTTACAATAAAAATGTACAAAATTTGCAGCTATATTTTACCATAGAACTTTTACAATATTACACATCAAAGTCTGATTTTTCATTTACATTAAGGCAGGCTGGGAGTGTGACTGTGCATCAATAAAGTTGAAAGAAATTCTTATATAAACCAGCAGTAAAGAGGGATTTGTGTTAAGGATGATCATGTCTGAAATGCTGCAGTTTCTGAGCACTGCACTGGTTTTTGTCCCATTTCTGCCTCTGCCTATGAGTTGGAGGAGGACTAAGGGGTACAGCAAATATTTTATGTTCTGTGTTATTAAGAGTTATTTATCCAGCTTTTGAATATCTGGGGTTTTCCAGTTTGCTGGCCATAATATAAACTTTAGCATCTCCTGTTGGGGAAATCCAAATATGAATTAAATATGAGCTGGGCACTTTTAAGTGGTGCTCTGAGACCTTGTGTCAGGGAAATGTTATTTTAAAAGAAGCAGATTACTGGGTATCCAGGCCAGGAAGGTAAAGAATATGGAAGTGGTGAGGAATTTGACAAAATTTTCAGTCAGGCATTAAAAATATCTAAGTACCAGCTGTTTGGCTTTGGAATTTGAACCAGTCACTAGAATTTTCATGAGTCTCTTATGATACCTACCAGTCACAACTCCAATATGGTTTAAATCATAAGTGAAAGATGAAAACAATGGAAAGAAATCCTTTTTCTTACACGAACAAGGAAAACAGAAGTCCAGCATCCTTGGGTTCTTGAATGGAACATGATGACTTTGATAGTGACTTTGAACAGAATGATTTCAAGCCCATCTTTTTCATTTTCTTTCCTTTATGGAAGAATAAGTTTCTCTCCCTCCCCCATGTCCCATGAAAATCAAATAGAGATGGCCTAAATATACTTTAAAGGATTTGCATCCCAAAGACAAGAAAGTTTAGAGTCAGCTCAACCTGGCAGGCTCATTTATTCACATTCAGTGAAGACAGCTGTGAATTTCAAGAGAATTTATACTGGTTGGTTAGTTAAGGCAGAAGCCAGAGAAGGTTTGTGCTTTGTGGACTAAACAACTGCAAAATAACATCTCTATGGAAGGAAATGACCGTAAATGGCACTGAAACAAGTAATTTATAAAAATAGCAGTTGCAAAAATGCATCTCTAGGAGGACTTAAGGCTACATGGTTTTATGTTTACAGGCACTTTGTGCTAAAGATGTCAATTTCTCACTAACTCTTTTCACACTCATATTCCAAGTTAAAAATATTGCCAAATAGGCAATAGGACCTACACACATTAACAACTGTAGGAACTACACAAGCTTAGACTGAGTAGGTTCATGGGTTTTGCAGTCAAATAAATGAATTCTCCTGGATAATTTGTGAACATGAGCACAAGCACACAGGCTTTCAGAAATCCTCAGTCCTTTCACTCTCTCTGAAGAGAGATTCATTTCCTATTGTTGCTCCATTGTTACGTGGTTGGTGATGGCTGCCCAGTCCTCTTCCCAAGAGACACCTAAACCACCCAGCCACTCCCAAATTGCTCTACATGAATATGACATCGTGAGAGACAGTTCTGGAAACTACTTTCCATTTTTCCAAAAGGCATGAGACTGTTCTGCTCTCTTTCCCTCTCAGCAGGACATCTTCCACAGCTATGAGCAACCTAAGGGAGCTGTAAGTGACAATGGACACTTCTCCCTTCCAGCATTGTCTCTGCTGCATGATGGAAAACTCCTTCTTAACATGTGTCTTATCTCTTGGCCACTGATATGCATTTCCAGTACCTGAGGTTTTCAGTCATTTTCTTCATCCTGATCTCCATGGTTTGGTCTCTGTCTCTCAGAAAAACCCCTTGGGATACCATATTGACTAGCAGAGAACAGAAAAATCTGTTGTTTTCAAGCAAGATGAAAAAACAGAAATATGTATGGGATGCAGGTGGTTTTGACCTGTCTATTTCTTGTAAGTGCCTTGGTCCTTTGTGATTATCTGCCAATTTACCACAATGACAGGGAAAGCAAGGACAAGAATAAGCCTGAAAAGGTGTTCTGTAGCAGGCATTTCACATCTCAAAGTCCTTCACAAAAGCTGGTGTCACCTGTGAATGTGAAAAACAGGGCATAGAAGAGTGACATGTCTTGGCCAAGGTCATCAAGAAACAAATTTATGAATAACTTTTTTTCTCTAACCAAATCCACTGCCCACAGAAAATATCAAAGGACTTCCTAAGTTTTCTTAGATCAAATTTACAATGCCAGATGCTTTTCTCTCACTTCAGATAAATTGAAAATGGCAAATACAGGGATCATCAGAAAGAAAGAATGAAAGAGAAAGAGAGAAAGGGAGGGAAGGGGGAAAGGGAGGGAAGGAGGGAGGGAGGAAGGAAGGAAGCAAGGAAGGAAGGGAAAGAAAGAAAGAGAAGAAAGAAAGAAAGAAAAAGAAAATAGCATATACAGGCACAGTACTGGTAGTCAGTATATAGTATTTAGAGTATTTAGTCCAGGTCACTGTAGATCATCTGTTTCATAATGTATTTTTCTAAATAAGGAAAAGTAGTTTTTGGAAATAGTATTGCATCTACAGAATCCAAAACTATTTCATTTAGTCTTTACAGGAAAGAATACAGAATTAATCGAGATAATGACTTTTATGAGGCGAAAATCAAGAGAGGGATGGGGAAAGATGAATTAGTACGTTTTCTTCTTCTGTTTGCATACTTCGTGCTGACAGAACAGTACTAAAGATGAAGGATCATCAACATCATAAGACCTTTTCTTTATTATCACAAGTGGCATGTACCTCCAGTAGAATCCTCTTTGCTCACTAGAGGTGTAATATTTAATCCTGTACTTCTTTCTTTTTCTATTTTCCTCCAGAAACAAACATTTCTTCTTTCAACCTCCTGTCACTAACACAGCCTCAGAAGATACTATCACACTGACTTCAGGGAATTAGCATCAATCAACACCATTTCTATTCCCTCCAGCTAAAATTTATTTAGCATTTTATTATCAGGGAGGACTCCACTCTGGCAAGGCATACCCTTGATGTGAAATGTGGGAGATGATAGGTACAAGGAAAGACTATAAGCACATTTTGTCAACTTCATCTATAGTGCCAGGAGAAAGCATGGGCTGTGAAGATGACTAGCTGGCTTAGAAGGGCTTCTAATAACCTGATAGGAAAAATATCTTTTTCAAGCATGGTTGCAATGCTGCAGGAGACAAGGAAGTTGATGGCAAGTGAAACTACCCCTTGGCTTCCAACAAGTTTGTCCTGCTATCTTTGGGGTTAGGTAATGAACTGATTGAATGAACTGAATGAAATGAAATTAATTATGTTCATTTATAAACAACAGTTCCTCAGCACTGGTTTCTCAAAGAACGGGTCCTAAGTCAGCAAAATAAAACCGTTCTAAACCGGGAAAAAACTTTTTGTCACAGAAGATATCCAGTGCCTGGAGCAAATTCCTGAGCACTTAAAAAAGATGAGCAGCTAGCTAATTCCTGTTTAGAGGAGCAATCAGCCTGTGTAGTGGTACTCTGTTCATCCATACTTTATACCAAAGAGCACATCTAGAGCAGAGCCCAGGCCAGGAATGGCAGGGCCCTTCCCCAGCCTAGAGCCAGGCCTGTTTGCATTCATTGAATTTAGATAAAGTATCCCTGTTTATAATTTAAATTTGGTACTCAGATTTGCATTTTAAAAAGCTGAATGAGAGGTGACAAGTGCCTTTACCCTGAGCTCATGTTAGACACAGGACACACACTGGAAATCTCAGGAATATTTCAAGATGACACTGTGGCAAGAAGACCTTTAGCAGGAGGTGTGGGTGTAAGCAGATTTTATTGTAAGGTGCTTTTACACAGTGTGTGCCATGTAGGTAGTGTATGCCATTATTTCATATTAGAAGCAAACCCCTACAGTTGCCAGAGCTAAGCTGGAGTGCTGTGTGAAGTGACATACCCTGCTCAGTCAATGCAGGCTTGCACCCATGAAGAAACATTAAAGATCAACACTAGTACTTGTTGTACCAGGAAGAAAAGTAATCATCCTGCATTTCTTTTACAAATACTTGCACAGAAAGAAAAGCATGTTTTTACTTCACAAGCAGAACCTTGACAGCACTTTGCTAAACAGAGTTCTTCCTGTGATACGTTATTAATTATACACCAGTGTCAAAGTTTTTTACCTTTTATAGCTATGGAATTACATTTCATGAGGTAGTCAAGGAAACAAATCTTTATAAGACCTTTGCTAATACAAGGTTAAATATGCCATTAAGAGCAAATCATTCTTCAAGTGAAATGCCATAGAACATGAAATCAGAATCCTCAGACAAAACACTACAGCCCCATGATGTTATCTTTAACAAAATTATAGTATTGGGCAATCAAGGACAAAAATCAGATTCTGCTGCAGGTGGTATTTAATCAGAAAAATCAGAAGCAAGTGTTGCTTACTAAAAATGATAAATTCTATAATTTAATTCTGATGGACAAATTAGATCAGGTCAGTAATTCAGATTTAAGGTAATACCTCGTTTATCAGAGAATAAGATTCTGCTTATTTCCATATCGCTGCTTTGTAGAATAGATCTTCTAAAATGTTATGGGCACAGAAGATACATTGGTAGCACATCCATTTATTCAATTCCTCTGATCTATCACAAAATAAAGAAAATGCCAAGCTTGAAGATCACACTATGAATTATATTACTGTGGTTTTATCCTATCAAAAGGTCCCCAGCAATCAGAAAAAGGCATTCAATAAGTAAACCTCTGTATGCTTAAACTCTATCCTCCTCCTCTTACAACTCTTTTAGTAAAGGGGCAGAGTAGATAATAAAAATTTCAGCTGTCAGATGCATTTCTTTCCTGAAAAATACTTTTACCGCTTTGTCTTTCTCTTGGAATGTCTTCTTGAAGTCCATCCCTAGCTCTATCTGATTTTCCCCTTCATTAAAACCAGGTTTTTTTAATCCTTTAGTCTTGGAATACCCTTCCTGGGCTCCAGACATGCATCTTGGAAACAGCTGACAATGTATATATACACAAGCACACTGAAGTGTCCAGTAAAGCATTATCTCATTCCTCTCTTCTTTGATTTCTTAGGCATGTCTTGACTTTGTTTTCTGTGTCTTCCCTCTGATATCTTCATTCTCCATAAAAGCATTTGAAAGCAATTGTCTGAAGTGATCTTCTGGTCACATGGTATAAGGATTTCACTATCTGCTGTAGAAATTTGCTGGATTTTCTTACACCTGGTTCCTTCCTAGCTGTATTTTAAGCCTTGCTACCTCTATACACTTCTAAATTATTGCAGAACATTTGTATGGAATAATAAATCTCTTTATTTTGGAAAATGATTGATATACCAAACTTTCACATGACTACAGATTTTTAAAATGGGCTTAAATTAATTTATTTCGCACTTTTGACTATTCTTCCCCAATGTACCATAGAATAATCTGACATGAGAAGGATTACAAAGGACTTGATTTAATTATATGCTCTGTCTGAGCAAATACAATTAAATTAAGGAAGACGTGATTATTAAATCTTAAGTGCATTAGCATGTATCAATCAGCTGTATGAGCTTTAAATTAATAAATAGTTCTTTCACAGTTACCCAACTACTAGACAGAGAATCTGAATTAAAGCCTCTAATAAAATTAGCCCAAGTCTCTCAATGCATTTTTAAAGCATAATTTCCTGAATGGATCTTTATACACCAACTGTAGTGATTTCAATGAAATTTGTTCCAATATTGGGTGATGTTAAGTAGTAATGTTTTCTGTTTTGTCCCAAAATCTTTTTTTTTTTTCTGTATGAAGGGACTAATTGAAGTGAACACAGTACAACATTAGCATGTCTTTGTCTCAAATTAGCTGATAATTTAAGGTTTCTATCAAAACTTCTGGTACTTTCCCGTTTAAATATTTTAGCTATTTTTCTTTCAAATTTCTAGTGTGGATACAGAGAGATATCAATTATTTCAGTGAAGAAATAGACAAAAATGCCTAGTAAAGTAGAATTATTATTTCTATACAAGATGCCAGAAAAGCAAATTGCAGTTTAAGTTGCCAGTTATTAAATCTATCTTATTAAGATAGATTTCATTTCTTCTAATAGGATGCAGCCATTCAATACCCAACTCAAGATGCTAATGAAAGGTGTCTCAATGGGGAAGTTAGTTTTGCTAGATCTCCAAGTAAGCCTCCTAAGAAAATGTAAAGAATTGAAAACATGGCTGTGCCAACCTGCTGCACTAAAGTTTCTGACATGTAAAGCTCAAGCTATGTGACTTTATGGGGTTGACACGAGGAGGAATCCGAGCAAACAAAACTCTCCTCTGGAGACACCCCAAGGGCAGTGGTTCCCTTCTCTCCTTGGCTGGAGTCCTGGCAACCCTGCAACCAAGAGAGACCCCTGCCAGCAGCTGGAGAGTGGAGAACTTTTCCTCCTCAGTCTGAATGTCTCTGCTTATTCACTTCTTTCTTTTTTCCCAGCTACACATTTCCTCCTAGAGCACTCAGAGGAGGGAAACAGTCTGTAGGCAGGAGAGATGCTGACAGTCCCGAGCAACATCAGGGAAAGCAGCTGTCTCCTCTTCCCTTCTCAGGGTGACTGGAGAATTATCTCCCTGTTGGATGATTCCCCAGTACCTGCTCTGCTCCTCTGTGAATTTTCATGCTGTTATATTAATGTCTCTTCATCTCAGTGTTCCCAGTTACAGTGACGCAAGAGCTCCGTAAATACAACATCAAGGCAAGAAATTTCAGTTAAGCAGGGATTATTTTACTCCTTGGTGACACGTGTAATTGGCTTTATCTGCTGCAATGAGATTTTTCATAAACCCTCACTACATGGTCTTGCTCAGTATTCTATTGCTCAACTTCCAGGAAATTTTCTTTTGGCTAAATAGCAAGAGATAAAAAATAAAGAGTGAGAATATATTCCACGAGGAGGAAGAAATACAGGCCAGAAGTCCTTTTGGAAGAGAGTTCTAAAGAAGCACGAATCTGCCTGCTTCTTTTAACACTTTAATTACATACACCCTCCCTTAAGCCGATGTAACCAGTTCTAAAGACTCAGAGATTAGAAGGAGGAAGTTGAATGGTTTGTCCCCCACAGGTGTTAATGCCAGCTTGTTCTATTGTCTCTGAAACCCTTCCCAGTAGACTGCTGAAACACAGGAGCCATTCATATAAGTCCTGGTCAGAGAGCCTTCCTACACTGCATGGAAAACAGAATAGAAAGCAGGAAGAGAGCTGATAGCAAGGCATGTAGCTTTTTTTGGGTTCTGTGGAATCTTCATCCATTTGCTGTGAAGCAAAGGAGATGCTTGGTTTAGATGCAGTAATCTAAAGGAAATAGGAAAGACTTACCTGTGAAACTGGTGAGCTACACCAGCCAGGCATCAACCTGGGTAACAAAAAGGGGATTGAAAGGCGAAGAAGTATTCTCTTTTGCTATACAATCAAGGTGTCTAGGATAAAACCAACCAAGCCAACAAGGTGTATGAAAAGAGACTCTTTAGCTGCCTATATGCCAGAACTAAGAATCTAGTAATAAACTAGATTTAGAAGCAGTGTATATGCATCGGTGCCAGAAAATTACTCCAGCTCGTGGAAGAGACTTGTGCAACTAAAATGATTAACGTAGCTTGTTTGGGATGGACTAAGTGGATTGCAGAGCTTGAGAACAGCACTTTGTATTGTGCCTGGCAATTCGAAAATAGTAGTCCTGAATATACTAAGAGGAAGCAGAGATAGATCTCATGTTGGTCTATGCCTGCCCAAGACTGCAACAAGTTGTGCATAATTTCTTTAAAGAGCTGTTTGTAACACACAGAAGGGAAAATTCTGTCACCTTTAGCTTTAATGATAGCTTTATGCTGGTGGTTACTTGCAACCAGTACAGTGCTTCTTACCACTGGTTAAAAAAATTATAGTAACAGTCTCCTGATTATGAAAATGCTGCATTAAACATGAAGCTCCTTGCCTTCATTATGATAAATGCAGGGACTCATCTTTGAACTGAGTTGTAGCTTAAGAGAAACAGATCATGAATGTGTTACATTTGATATTGGTATACAGAATAAAGTCCAAACCAATGATATCTGTTTTCAATGCAAAGGAGTGAATCTTGCAAATTATTTTGAGCCTAGCCATCTGGGAGAAAAGGTTTTAAACACTTATCAATCACTGTTCATGTTGTTTTTCTAAAAACAAATCTCACATCCAGGAATAAAAGACTAGAAACCTATAATTCAAAAACTTTAGGAGAAGAATTCAAAATTGCTGCATAAAATGGAAGCTGTACAAGTAACAAATAGAAAGAAGAACTGATAGCAGTCAATACCAGTCGTAAGGTCTGAAACAGAAAATAGGTAAATGAAGGAAAAAGATACAAGAAAATAACCTGTAAGATAGTAGGTAGGTATAATAATGCAGCTGGGGTCCATATAACTAGAAGAAATTTAAACAATAACTTTGATATTTTACCTACTAGGCATGGAGGAGCGTGCATTGGCTTTAGTTCTCTAATGGAAGTGAAGTCAATGAGCTTTTTGGGTTTGGGAAAATTAATACAAGGAAGCAATAATCAGAACTTAGGACAAAACTTGTGCTTCATCTCTCCTACTTCTAGCTTATTAATGAAGTATAAGGAGTCAGCTAGACCCCAGG
Source organism: Rhabdornis inornatus (assembly GCA_013397075.1). Classification (NCBI taxonomy): domain Eukaryota; kingdom Metazoa; phylum Chordata; class Aves; order Passeriformes; family Rhabdornithidae; genus Rhabdornis; species Rhabdornis inornatus. Next base: position 2,731,703 of record VWZS01004200.1, read on the forward strand.
CTCCCCTCTATTCCAATGAGAGATAGGAACACCTCTCCAGCATGACTGCCAGCTTCAAACAGGTGTCCAAGCACATAGGCAGAATCATCCTTTGGGCACATCTCTTCCACTGACTAGAGACTAGACAAGCAGCTTTATCCAGTGTCTTTCTTGTAGATGGTGGGATGAATTTAAGTTATGGGAGATGAATACCCAGCTCCTGTGATGTGATGGTACTCCATAATTCAAAGCTATGAATCCCTATGTTCCCCCTGGATATCTATGTTTCTTCTTTTTGTCCTACAGGAGAAATACACTTAAAAGAGTCCTTAAAAAAAATTAAGATAAAGACTACAAAAAATTAAGGAGAGCAGATAGTCCAAGACATTAAAAAGTAATACCATGAAATCTTATTTTCTTGAAAACAGTACATCAGCCTGGGAAGAATAGCAACATAATGACTGAAAGCAAGTCAAGAATCATTACTTAAGTATGCAGAGCTTTTCTCAAGGGTGTGAAGATACTTCCTTTTCTAAATACGGCTTTCATATTTACTGTGCTCTATTAAGCACTGCAGAATTAGCAGACAGCTGCCCAGTGCTAGGGCATTTATGAGGAGAGCTTCAGAGGGTTTTCTTTTTACATAGATTATCTAAACAATATAGTCATATTCTAAACAATTCATAGTCATATAGGTATGATTCTCCAAGTTTAATGTGAATAAGTGCTTGGTAACATGCTGGGGTGAGAGGACATTGTGTTATGTAGATGACAGTACAAGTAGCATCTCCAAACATATTCCATTTAGCTGGGTACAAAGTTATGTTTTGCTCATTCCTGGTTTAACTGTCTCTGTAGTTCCAACAGTGTTTTTTTAAAACAAAACAGTTCATTTACCAAGACTGAGAGTTATAAAAGCTTGGATTCATTATGAAGTGGAGATCAGATTTAACCTGAAGTGAACAAAGACTTTACACACCCACAGAAGTGTGTCTCTATATCCCAAAGCCTGCGGGTTTTTAAATCAAAATCTGATGAGCTCTAAGGGCTTTGATCATCCTCTCCTAAGGTCTCAACTGTTGTAGAAAGTCTCAGAGGAAGGTTATTTCTAAAAAAGCACTCTTAAAAATTTTTTGAGCCTCTCCAGTTTCTCGCATCTTGGCTTGCAATCCTCCTTCTACAAAATACAGTAAAGTCAGCTCAGCTTTGTAGCAACTTCTTGAGTTTTGAAGGGAGTTGCTGTATCCTATGCTGTGTGATGAGTTTGCAGTGTGTCCAAACATCCTCTCCTATCCTATTCAGACTCTATCAGCTCCTCCTGCATCAACAACAGATGCCCTAAGCAATTCTGCAGAGATCCCTAATACTGCAGGGTGGGAAGCTCTTGCTCACAATGTCAAAATTTGCTAACACAGCTAAGAGACCAAGAATCCTGACACTGTCTTCTAAATGACTGCTTAGGACTTTCTACTGTGCCATCGAGTGATTTTTTTCATCAAGCAATTATTTGCCTGAAGAAGAAGAGTGACACGATCAGGTTTAATTGTGTCAAGGTAGATCCTGTATTATAAATTCAGTAGTTATTTTTAAATATATTCTATGGGATTCAATAGCAAAATTCTGGGGGATGGATATTGGTATATAAATCAACTTTCAGATTAACTTTTTCATGTGGAAAATCACTCAGTAATCAGATTAATTCTTCTTTTTAATGATAGATCCCTACTTTCCATTAAAATCACACACTCTACCCCATATTTCTCTTTCTGGAGTATGAAATGCTTTTATCAGCATTTTGCTGTTCAATAGTAGGCTGGATGGCTCACTACAGGGGCTTGCTCCTTTTTTCTTTTCTTTTTTTTTTGTGGCATACACTTTGGATAGGCTGTAAAAGCCTGCAAATCCTTGCGATTTTACACCACTTGTTATGGAGTAGGAAGTACTGTATTTTCACATTCCCCCCAGATTAGAAATGTATGCTTTACCTTTGTCCTGGTAACACATAGAGTCACCCAAGAGGAAGAAAGCTGAAGGCAGAGTATGAGCTGCACAATAAAAATGGTCTCAGTGAGTGCCCAGTTACAAACAGGACCAGTTTTTGACCTACAGAGGACAGGGTGGATACAAAAGTAAAGAAATCATGCTTACAGTGGGCTGAGGGGAGAGCAGGATATCAATGACAGGGAAGAAAAAGCTCTGAGTCCAGACAGAGGGGTTGAATCCAAGGAGTCTTCAGATGATTGACAGCCTTAATGGAAGCAGCCTAGTGCCTGGAAAATGATAGCTAGGAAAAAAATAGGAATGGCTTCTCCATGACCTCAGTGTGTCAGTAGGAGGTCTGGTCCCACACTGGAAGAGTGCACTGGATTGTGAAGTGGAAAGAAGTAACAGGAATTGACAGTAGAAATGAAAAAGGAGAAGAATGGTGGGATAAACTGCTGTCTTGACAGTAGAACAGGACCTTGGAGAGTAACCTGTTTACATGGATTTTTCTCCTAGATCTCCTGAAATACAATCAAACACCTGCAACAAATGAAAGGCGCCAGAAGGAAGGGGAAAGGCTCTTTTTTGATATCTTCTACTTTAATGTGTTTAATAACTGTGTAGCTGACTTCTGCACAGCTTGGCTCTGGCAGGCAGGGTTATTTAATACCATAATAGACGAGATAACTGACAATTTTGTAGAAAACATTAACATTGCAAATGTTGAGATTAGCAAGTTGGCAACTTTGATAAAGGCTGTATCAATCATTCATATTATTGTCGCACTCAGACTTTTCTGCCCTGGATCCCTGGGAACAGTACAAAGTATTAAAATTCAACAGTACAAATATTAAAGCATGAGCCAAGTTAAACAGAGGGAGACCTTAAATCAAAACCTTTGCAGCAGGACATTGTGCTACTAGGAGAGAGTTTTTAACTCAAAGTAAAACTCTTAAGTGAATTTATACAAGCAATTAAGGATAACCAAAGGGCAACCTCAGTAGACATTAAGGTGTAGCCATGACATCATACACTGCATATGAAATTCTGAATTATATTACATTGGGATGCCAAGAATTTTAGAGAATCACAGTTTGTTTCAAAGGGAAAAGATACAAAAATCAGTACAACCAAGGACAAAAGGTATGTCTTGGACATGGCACTCAAAGGAACTTTGAAAGCAAAATTTTATACATGATCTAGCTGTGGTTTCAATAATTCTATAAATTTAAGCATATAATAAATCCCTGAAGTGATTAGAGTAGGAATAATTCTTTAACACCAAACGGATACAGACAGTGAAGAAAGTCTAGGAAGATAGCTGTTAAAATATCACAAGCATCTGTCAATCCTGTCTTATCTGCTATGCCCATTGACAGCAGAACTGCTTTTCCTTTCCCTGCTGAGGTACCTTATATCTATCTCTAATTATATTTACTGCAGGAAGAGAGATGGTCAGATTTTTCAAAAATATATATTTCCCTTATTATTTCACAATTGTACAATTGAATAATTGTGAAATTGAATGATTTCACAATTCCTTCTGGGGGAAGGAAGAATTTGTACACAAAACAGTGTGAGTAGGATTCTGAGTCTTCTGACAATAGTAACTAAAAGCAGATCTTACCTTTCTGAGCTAGGAAAAGCCCTGAACACATTTTGAAGCTTGGCAGAGCCCTTCCCATTAAGCTCAACAGATGCCAACTCTCTGCCAGTTAATCAGTAGAGGCTGCCATCCATTCTCATTAGACTATATCTGTTCCCTGGGAGATATCCCAATAAACTCGTGGTCCCAGTTAAACTCATTCCAATTAATTTGCACTCCATGAGAGTTTTAGTGTTACTTCACCTAAATCCAGCCTAAGACTTCTTGCTATCTTGTGTGACTTCACCAGCAATTTTCCTACAAAAACACATTCTATAGAAGGGATCTATCCTATGGAGATGCTCATTTGGAAAGCACTTCCTGTTATTTCAAAGTGTGAATGTTGAATTGCAAGCTGCTTAACTAGATCTGAAGAATCTCTGCCTTACTTTCCAGTTCCCACGTGTGGTTGTCCTTTCACCTCTATGACTTATTTCTCCCAGATATTTTCCACCTTTCCCTACCAAAATTTCCTTCCCAGAACAGATCTCTTCAGCTGCTGTAGGCTCACAAAGAAAAACTCCAACTTAGTCAGTGCTTTTCAACTCAGCAGTGCTGTATTAAACCTCTGTTAAATGTGTTATAGACAAAACCCTCTCCCTCTTCATGAGCATAATAGTGATTATTCATGAGTGATTGGCTGTGTACTGTCAGAAATCATCTAGTTTTTGGGCTGAAACTCAGACATCTGTTTTACCATAACGAACAATGAAAAATGCCCAAGATGGAAAAGGACAGTTTCATTTGCCAACCCCACAACTCTAATATTTGTTTTTCAACTACATCTCCCCTAATTTTTTAATTTGTTTTTCAAAAAAAACCAAGTATGCAAATCAAGTAATTTAAAATATTTAGGAATCAGTTGTCTACGAGATTAATTTCTTAATAATAATTGAAAATACACCTTACATTTGCACTACCAATAGAAAAGGATAATTTGAATATATTTGTGCAAAAGCCAAAGTAAAGGGCAAGTAAATCTTGCATTTCACTTGTCAAGTTAACACGAGCTAGTAACTGGGAAAATGCATTGAGTACAGAACTACAAACACTCCCAAGAAGGCCAGTAATTACTATCCTCCATTTTCTGTAGCAGCTGGCTTCTGCATCTCTTTGAAGCAATTACACAGTGATTCAGATTTTACTCATGGCTACCCATGAGTAGAACCAGCTACCCAGTGAAAAGCTCTTGCTGGTGTTCCTTGTACCTGGATCTGGTTACATGCAGCTATACACCAGAAATGTGTCTGAGATATGCATGGATTTCAGGCACATGATGTATCAGTTCCCCAGGAAGAGGACAGAATGCACCAGTAGGGAAATTTGGAACAATATAGATTAATGCATGTTTAGAATTTGATTGACTTGGAACAATAGATGCAAAAGTAATTGGAATAAAATGACTGCATGACATACAAATAATCATCAAAATTACCATTTTCCCAGGGTTCAGTCATCATTCTGGGTAAATAATACCACTGAGAGCAAAACTACCCAAACTTGAAGTCTTGCAGTCTAGAAAAGATTTGAAGTGTTCTGGCTCAGGATCTGGCTCAAGGTGCAAACATGGGAAACAGAAGATGCTTTGCAGGGCATGCATTTATGGTGTGACCCATGGAGGAAGTAGGACAGTAGTCAATACACTTCTCAAGAAGCCATATGTCCCTGCTACTATCTGTAGTATGAGGATCAGGGAGCCTAACACACTGGCACCCTCCACAGCTTCCTTTCTCCTCCCCTCCCTGCCCTTCATCTTTTTTTTTCCTCTTATTTTTGCCATCTCACCTCCTCCATCTTCCTTATGCACTCCCAGGAATTTGGAAAGGAAGGAGGGAGACCAAGAGGGGTCTTGTAGGAAATGCTAGGAGTTGTCAACTACACAGCAGTGAGATCAAGTCCTGTACTCCTGAGGAATGGGAGTAAGAGGTCAGACCCTTGTGTAGATCCCTCTGTAACACCTTCTTGCCTGTTTCTATCCCATCTACAACTCCTTCAAAATCCCAGTATGATCCACCTCAGCGAGATGTCTGGACCAGTTTCAATACTCAGCTATGAGGCTGGCCCTTAATTCCCAAAGGGAGAGGGGGAATGGAAACACTGACTTGATGATGGCTCCTCTCCTATTTCCCCAGCTGCCTTTCAACAGTAGTTTTTTCTGTCATCCCTATAAATACTCAGTCTGGGGGCAAAAAATGTGTTATTCTGTCAGCCTGGGAGGAGGAGACACCAAGAGAAAAACGTGTACACTAATCAGACACGTGGTAGCAGATGGAGTCAAAGTTTGATGACTGACCAGGGATGATGATGATAAATGCCTAATATTTTCAGCTACCTTTAAGTTCTGTGTCTGAGATACATCATGTTTTAAGGAGAAGAAGAAACATACACAAGAATCTAAGATTGCATACATTATAGATGTTCCTCAGCCAACACATATTTTGGTCTTAGTGCAAGACTGGAATTCAATGAACTAATTTATAGATGAGATTACATTAGTCGATTAAACATTATGCTTGAACCCTAAAATCTATGACTCAGTCAATTTTACAAATCCTTCATCCAAAAATAAAGTACACAATGTTCACATTGTTCAACTATTTGCTTATACCTAAAGCTTTTCTTAATAAATGGGCTAAAATTGCCTTTTTTGTTGTTGTAGTTTACCAGAGAATACAGGCATCAGTACAAAAGCCTTGTGATTTTTTTGTCCTTAAAGAAAGAGCTTTGTTGCAGAAATATTATAGAATTTTTGCCTGAAATTATCCCCTCAGGCCACCACTAATCTAAATCTAATAGATAAATCGCTCACTTTTAGGATGCACCACATGAGAAAGAAATAAGCAGTTATTGTGAATATCAGTAACATGAATAAAGCTTTTTTGGGAAATCTTCTCAACAACATTTTAACTGCTCAATTTTAAAGTACTGCTAGGGCAAGCAAACAAAAGTAAATTCCATCACTAGGGAAAAAATAATTTTATAAGAAATAATAAATTACAGAAAACACAATCCCAGTGGTATATTGATTTCCACAAAGGTTTACACTTCATTAGATGTGCTGATAATTACCAAGGTAGTGTGGATGTTTTTCAGTAGCCTTTGATTCCCATCACTTTATGTTTGCCACACTTATTATCTATTGTATGTAGAATTACATAGATCAGAATTATTTTTTACAGTGCTACTATAGGAGTACTATAAACTTTCAAATGACCTTGGAGACTCTACAGCTTGTCCACTCATTACTGAAGTGGTTCATTCCATCAAGGGGTGAGAAGATGTTCAGAGTTATTTTGGTACCAGATATGTCTCTAGGGCTGAGGATTTCTATAGTGAAATAGAAGCACTCAAACACTCTGTCTGGGAAATACACCACACAAAAGCCTCGTGTACAACTTAAGCTCCACAATGATGATTAAAGGGGTTTGAAGGCAAGAGTAAATAGGGCTTTGTGCAGGCTCTTTGCACCTGCATGAACATTACGCTAATTGCTTGGGCTTATTTACTTTTCCTCTCACAGCCAGAACCTAGAGATAAGCTTCCACTGCAAATCAGCCTGGGTAAAACAGTCTGCACCAGCAGCAGAAGGAAGTGAGCCTGTGAATGTGTTCATTTTACTTTGCAGGCATGAACAGACCATTATTGCACCTAATTATTCCTACTTCTTCTCCAACCAAACACTATGTAAAACAGGGAAATTAAACCCTTAAGTTGGCAATGCATGTACTTAACCAGAACTTATCGAGCAGACTGCTGGATCCAGGAGCAATGTCTTCAATGGCTAAAGACAAAACTTCTCCAAAATAAAAAAGAAAGGAGTAGACACAGCATGACACAGACACGGCACATGGACAAACATGACACAATTATACATCTCAGAAAACTAGCTGATTCCAGATCCATATTTTCATATTCATTGTCTGCCCCAGAAATGTGTGATGTCCCTTATAGTGCTTACTGGCAGCCAAAACAAAGGCATTGAAGTTGTTATTGTTATAAAATCACTGTACCTGAAACAAATTATCCGTGTAGAAAAGGTACAGAAGACATGAATGGTTACATTTAAATTATGGTTTAATTGATAATGTTGGTTATAAATCTGCATTTTTCTCTTATTAAGAGATGTTGAAAGGTTGGAAATGAAATACATAGGTGGTCCATTTTGTCAGTGAAGAAAAATGAGATTTGATCTCAGGTCTGTGTAGATTTAGAGATGACCTGTAGAAATTAGTAGATCAGTACAATGACAGCAGTGAGATAGTCAGGGCCATGGGGCTAAAATGTGATGGCAACAATCCACAGAAGGGTTTCCAAGCAGTGACTGACAGCATGTCAGAAACCCAGCACTAACCATACCCATACCCTGAGAGATTCATAACCAGCTATTATCACTCATGGGCTTGAGTTATTAGAGATATTTCTGATTAAACACCAGCTTAAAACTATTCTGTGTGCTATCATAGAGTCCCAGAACAGGGTTGAAAGGGACCTTTAAAAGTCATCTAGTCCAAGCCCCCTGCAATGAGCTGGGACATCCACAACCAGATCAGGTTGCTCAGAGCCCCATTCAACCTGGCCTTGAGTGAAGGGTTGATTCCAGTGATGGGGCATCCATCACCTCTCTGTGCAACCTGTGACAATGTTTCACCATCCTCAGAGTAAGAAATTTCTTCCTTATATCTAGTCTGAATCTTCCCTCTTTAGTTTAAAACCATCACCCCTTGTCCTGTCACACCAGGCACTACTGAAATGTCTATCCCCATCTTTCTCATTAAGCCCCCTTAGTAAAAGTCAGTGGTGCATCCATAAGCTGATGATTGTATGCCACTTAGGTTTCTCCATCTCAAAAAACATATAAAACAAAAAAAATATAGTGAAGAGCAGCAGGATGAGAACACTGTGGAGTGTGTTCCATGCAAGTACACAGACAGGACTCTCCAGCTTGTTGAAGACATGGCAGAGAGAGGAGATCTCAGGAAAGACACATGAAATGCCTAGAAAAGCAAGATGAGAAATTAGTTCTCATCATAACCAATAAAAGAACCAAAGATCATCAAATGGCAGGGGCAAGTGATAGATTCAAAACAAAACAGGGGAGACATTTACCCACATAACAGCTAGGAAGAGATCTTTCTACCACAGGATACTATGAATATTAAAATCACATCTGGATTAAGAAAGTGATAAGAAATTACTACTTTGTTTCATCTATAAGTAGGGAAGTAACACAAAAAATATGAGAGATAAGCAGCTTGTATTTCATTCCTCCCTGGTTAGATACATTACCAGGACATTTTTATATTCACTTCCCACAGCTTTTCCTGAGCCATCCTCTTCTACATAGCCCATTAGCAATTTGTAACTCCATTTGTACTGAAGGTCTCAGCAGCCAGTTAGGAGCTACCCTCAGCTATTCCCAAGGGGGAAACACATAAATAAAGGTGTCAGTAAATATTCATCAGAGTTTGGATATGATTTGAGAACGTCCAAGAGAGACAGACACTCACCTTGTTCTCTGCAGGAGTAATTTTAACTTAGTGGGAATAGATGATAAAAGCCTAGAAAGCTTTTTATAAAACTGGTAGAAAGACTTTGGTTAAACTACTTTTCAGTGGAAAATTACCCAGTCTGGTGCTTGATCTCCAAAATGATGATGTTGAATTCTTTTTCTCAGGCAGTGTCAGATTATTAAGGGCAGGCTTCATCTTTTCATCTAGAAAGCAGTTGAAAGGTGTTCAGTTTGTCACTGCAGACTCAACTGAACACTCTGTGTAAGAAACAGCACCAAAGTGTCTCAGGGATTTGCCATTTGGGTCCTTGTCTGGATAACTTCTCTGCAGCATCTGCCCAGAATGAACAACAGTTCTCATGAGGTACAACAGCTATTCAGAGCAAACACAGACTACAGGAGAAATCAGCAGTCCAGGGATCCCATTCCACAAAGGAGAAACATGCAGGAGCTCTCTACACTGCTGTTCTCTGGAGGGTACACTTCTGAAAGGTCACTGTTGGCCAAAAACAGGGAGTTTGCCTCCCTCACTCATCCTTCATTTTTGCAGCAGAAATCCTCAATCTATGGGAGCCTAAATGATTTGCCAGGATATTCTTTAAAACCTTGGATGCAGAGATTGGTGAAAGTCAGTGACAAGTTTAGGAAAACATAGGAGAGTATCTAGCAAGATTTCCCCAAAGTGACTAAGTCATATCACCTAAGTTTTTAGAGCAGAAGTCATGTTTCAATGAAGTTTTAATCCTACTACCTCTTCTTGTTTTAATGCAACATGAGTTTGTAAAAGTCAACAGATTTTAATCTGGAAACATCTAACATTTTAACATGCAGAGCCAAAAATTTTGTCTAAGGTATTATTCTTCTTCCTAAAATCAGGTTTTAATAATGCAATTGATACTTCTAAGCACTACCCTTCCACTTTGCTTTATTAGTTAGCATTTAGGTGCTAAGTATTAAATAGAATTCAGTCCACTGGGGTTTGTCATACACTGCTGTTTAGAGTAGAAGTAGCTGAGGCATCGTTCTTTAACAGTGGCATAAGTCTTTGTATAAGCAGTAGAAGCTGCCATCCTCTTTATGAGCCAAGCTAAATGCTGTTAAAATGAAAAATGAACTAGTTCCATTTTATTTGTTCAGTCTTTCCCAGTGCTCTTCCTACAACCCAATTTAAATCACCAGCTTATATTTTACATCAATTCCTATGTGCTTGAAATACACAGATGCCTGCATAGAATGCCAGAACAGCAGTGAAGGTTTATTTTCTTTTCCAGTGAGCAAAGAGTTAAAGAATTGAAATGGACCTGAAATACAAATTCAAGATTAATCCCCAAGTTCAGAGACAGCCCTTAAGAGACTTTTCCAGGTAGTTTACAAGACCATCCTGCTTTGCAGCCAAGTGTTGTTGGGTATTCATGGGAAGTTGAATCTCAGACTGATCAGTCCCTCCAGACTGCAATACAAAACAATGATGTTCAAATCAAAAGCATCTTGTTTAAATAACCTAATTAAAAGGTACATACAAATGGTGTTGTAGCAGACCTTTTTTCCTCCTGTGAGTATGAAGAAATCTTCAAATTTACCTTATTTTCAAAATTAGGGGTAAACATTTCCTTCCAACGACATATTTATGACCTATTAATTAGTTCCTACAAGCATAGCTGAAATCCCAAACCTGCTTTAACATGGTTCAAGGAGATAAAACTACCTTCAGCCAAACATCCCAAGAGACAAACAGAGAAAGAAATCATGTCTCACTGGAGTTTGACTGGATGATCAAATACAGATCTCCAAGGTCCTACCTTTAATTTCAGAGGAGGGGGCGGGGGGGAGCAAGGGAGAAGAGGAGAGAGAGAGAGACAGAGTGCACACAAGAGAACACGCACCAGAAATTAAACTGTCAACCAAATAACCTGTCAAGCAAAGTCCAAAGTCCATTTTAAATGAGTTTATTTTAAATGAGCATATATATCCTCTCTATGTCACCAGGAGACACAAGTCTGTTTCAAGCCCTACCCATGCAGGATCACTTTTAGCTAAAAATCTTGAGTTTAAAGATCCTCCTCTCAGTATCTGGTCTATTAGGAATGACACATATGCCTAAGGAATGGGTAAGAAATTGTAAGAAAAAAACAGAGCTGGGGTAATCACTTGCTGTGGATAGCACTGTAAACCTAAAAAATGAATCCCTAAATTTTCCAAGTCCTTCTGCTGTTATGCACCTCATCATTTCAGTGCAATTACTTCAATCTAGTTGCAAGTCACACAGTTAGATGACTGAGTTCTGGATAAAAAATACCTATCTTTTATTTCATTCTCTCCCCACAAGAGATATAATTTTGTCTGAGCTGTATTTATAAACTTGGAAGGAGAACTGAGAAATTGTTCATCTCACAGTGATGTGAATGGCCTGAAAGAACAGTTCCCATGGTATAAGATTTTTCTTCCACAATTCTCCCAATAAAATAGAACAAGTAACTAAAATCCAGTAAATAGAAATGTCTGATACTGGTTAGGCTGAAACTAATTCACTGATTGTCATGGGAACAGTTACAGCTGCAGTTAGAAGTGTAGCAGAAACAAGTTAATTTCTTTTTTTATTTGCTACTAATTTTTATCACAATATCTATTGGAGGTGTTTTCCACAGAGAGCACAGAATGCAGTTAAAGGAAGTTGCTTAGTCACTACCATGGTACAGGGAAGGTCCATGCAGTTGTAAAGAGGATATGATCTACCCCAAGGAAAGGTGGTTTGAGAATCTCAACCAGCACTAGCTTGTGGAAATACTCAAGTGATTGCTATTAAGGAAATAATGTATAGAAAAACACTCTTTTCTCTTTTGAGATATACCTCAGAAACAGGGAAACAGAGTAATCAGATTTTGCATGTGCAGATCTGACTTTCAACTTAACAGTGAACATCAGACAGGAATACTTATCTAGACTGATATGATTCAAGGGAATTAAAAGAGCTGTTTAACTCTTCCAGGGATCTGGAATGTGAAAAAGCCTGAAAGCTCTTGAAATCCAGGATACAAGATTATGCACTGCAGGTTAGAAGGAAAAATTGTATAGAGCATTTGTATAAAAAATTGTATAGAGATCCACTGAATAAGAAACTTCCTCGCAAGGTAATATTTTGAATAAACAAAGAATCTGAGAGGCTTGTCAGGAGAAACTTGTATGTCATAAACCATAGAAATAAGATTGTCAGAACTCAAGGTATGTCAGACTACATGAGGGAAAATAAAACATATAGCAAAATGAACCCTGTCTGTGTAAATAGCAGCACAAGAATAAAGTAAGTTGTTTAAAGGAGAATAAAGAAATTGATGTTCAGGGTAGCCCAAAAAGAAGTGAGGCAGACAGTCAGACAGAAGATACAAAATAAAACACTACCACAGGGCAACAGGACATGATCATGTGAAGTGAAAAGGCAGCTGAACCACTGTCCTAGAGAACTGAGTTTTAAGATCTGAGAAAGCAAATATAATAAGGCCTTCCTACAATCAGTCCTATATCAGTTCCATCAATTGTGCTGCAGTGGTGGGAACTGGAAAGCACAGAAGAGAATGGGTGCCCCTGGCTCATGGGAATAGGATGAAATTTTTTAGTGCACACTACAAGGTGTGTTTGTGTGTACTGCACATCTTTGGCCAGGCTCAACCCACCCATCCAAGTCACCAAATTCAGGGACATGAAATTCCCATGTTGCTTCTGTAGTCAATAGGAATAGATTAGCACTTTCAGCACTAGATAGAACACAAATCAATTTCCTGGGGAAACTGTCTCTGTCAGTCCACTGGCTGCAGGCACCTTACTGTGCAGCAAAGGCACTTTTCTTCTCCACTTTGCTCAGACACGCCCATCCACAGGCACGACAAAACTGTGCTCTCGAACAAATGAAAAAAATATGTTATAAATTGGGGACTGCCCACTGGAGGTGCCAGAAAGCAATACAATTCTGGCTTGATTAGTCAATCATAGCTGGAAAAATCATTTGGTTTCAGATGTCCCTTGTGAGGCATTTTTAGAGAACAAGACCATGATGAGACCATCTGGAGTACAATGTGCAGTCTCGGGCATCCAGATGTAAGGAAGATTAATCTAGTCTGTAACAGAACTACAATAATCAAGGAAATTAAGAATTTATCTTCTGAAATGAGATTAAAAGATGCTGGCTTGTGCTTGGCCTAAGAGAATAAAGGTTGTGGGGATTCTGTCTGCTTTCTATAAACTCATCAGTCTAAGTTTCTGTAAACTTAGCAGAGGCTAAAAGCTATTTAAACTAAAAGACACTTCTGCTGCAATAACAAATGGATACTCATTAGCCTTTAATAAATTTAGCCTGAGTATTACACAAAGGTTGCAAATCCCCAGAGGACTAGAACAACTTTTATTAGGATCAGTTTAGTCACATTGATGCTGAAGTGTGATCAGTTTAGGGTGAGCATTTCCAGCCCAGCTGTCTGCAGCAGCAAGGAGTGGGAGTCATTAACTCATGGGCTCCTCTCTAATCCAACACACCTTTGACTTCCATGATTTCTCTTTGGGAGCTGAGCATCTTCTGAGCATTGCTCTGTATTCAATGCCTTTATACGGGTAGTGACAGACTTCCCAAGACCTTTGTGCCTCACAGAGACAAAGGCCAAATTTCTGGAAGTGGTCTGCAGTTGTAGGACTTCTGTCCTTGGATTCACACACTTGAGTGTGCTGACTCGGCAGCAGACAATGGCTTTCCTTTCATGTCATGTACTCTTTCAGGGACCATGTTCTGTGCCAGAATGGAAAATAAAGGTGTGCTGAGGGCTTACAGCAAATATAATCTAAGCTAGAGGAATCCACAGAATATTTCACAGAAGTCAGGGAGTCAGCTGAAAGGCAGCTGGCTGCAGGCTGAGTCTGGCTAAGGCAAAATTGACAGGCGCTGATAGTTTGGAAAGAGGAGGTAGTGGGGGGAGAGAGAGCAAAACAAAGCAAATAGGAAGGCTAAGAGGAGATACCAAGAGTTACCAACGTACTCAGTTTTGATACAGAATTATCAAAAGACAGAGAAATGCCTAAAATAGAGCACAAAAAGTAATTTTGCCTCTTCTGAGCATGACCATGTAACCACACATAGATGAGTATCAGCATCTCTGAGACAGCACAGATCTATGCAAGGCAGCATGCCCCACCTATCACTCTTGAGCTCTGTTCATACAAAATGTATATATATTAGTTGACATATCAGAAACCTGACAGATTTTCCAGCAGCTGATGAGGTCCGAGAATTCTCTGTCTTTGGCAAGAGTCAAGTTTCGAGGAAGAATTCAAAAGAATGATGCAGATGTAGCAGAATGAATCCTAAAGGGCTCTCCTGACAAAAAAAAAAACAGGCTCCTTTCTACTAGAACATAGGATTTGGCTCAGGTATGCTTAGGCTGATCCCCACTGACCGTGGGATCTGTTCATTTTTCTTCTCTTCATGGCATTTTGCACTTTACTGGGGTCCTGATTCATGAATAAATCTCCCAAACACTACTGCAATACTAGGGAAAGCAGTAACATCCCACCAGTAAATTTCTATTCATTTTAGTGAACAATCATCCTTGTAGTGCCTGTATATGCTATAACACCATATGGCACCTACTTTTTTTCTTCTAATATCACTGTCATAATTGACATTGTTTTCAATTTTTTCTTAAAGGGCAAAACACATTTTACTTGTCCCGATCTCAACAGGCATTTGAAAAGGTAGGAGCATTAATTGGCTCTTCTGCATTCTCATGCCATTCATTTTCCAAATATAATCAGTACTTGTTAACCCTTGGTTTTCCATAGTTAGAAATACCAGGACAACTATATGGCTTTCAGGATCCTGCTATGGTTAATATACAGAGTAAGTTAGAGTAACTTTGTGAATGGGGCCTGGTAGTAAATATCATCAAGAAGTTCTGTTACATGTAGTTGGGGAGCTGAAGAATGAACACATTTTCTATTCTGACTCACTTTTCAGTTCTGACTCTTATCCAGCACTTCTTCCCAGTAGTCAGGAGGTGGCATCATCTGCAATCACTATAGAAATAGCCAGTCATATTTTTTCCCACTTTCAGGGGTACCATGAAAAGTGCCTTTAAAAATTAAATTTGAGAGAGGAGAGAAATTAACATGAGTGTTGTGAAAAGGTTCAGGCTGGAGGGATTTTACTCACACACACTCTCATGCATGCTTGATTCTTTAATTTGGAAATTCCTGTCCATCCTCAAAACAAGTGGTATGATAATAAAGTGGTTCTCTCATCAGCTCTGTTCTGGCACCATAATTTATCCCAATGAGATTGTTGATTTGTAATCCTCTCTTGAAAGAAATGTGGTGCATCTCATTCATGCTATGAGCACAGGGTAATACCTTTCAGTTTTAAGCCTGGAAAGCAAACTCAATTTTAAAATTGATTTGTCTATTGCATTTTGAAATACAGATCAGAGTTTTCATAGTGTCAATTTGAAGAAAAACTTATAGTAACAAATTAATAGTGTAACATGAGCCTTAGAGATAATCCCTGAATATTTTAGTGTGTTCAGGCCACCTTATTTAAGCAGCAGTACAATAACAACAAAAAGAAATACACATCTGTACTAGATGATTTTTGAGGTCCCTTCCAGGCATTTCTGTGACCTTCCAGAGGTGTAGAAGTTGTTCAAGTGATATGAGATGTGTAGCTTCTGTTCAGTGGTTTACTGATTGAAGCTTGAAGATAAGCCATAATTTAAGCTTTTCCTGCATCTGCATCACATAATCATTAAAACCCTGACCTGAGACAAGGTACAGAGCTCTGTCTTGGCATACAGTTTGAACCTGCAAGGTTCTGCTTCCTCCTCTTCCTTCCTATTTACAGAGCACTTGAACATCTTAAACTGCTGTTCTGATGCTGCTCCACATCTTCCAGACAATCCCTTAGCAGAGTTTAGGTGTTCTTGAAATGTCTTTTCATAGACTAGAAATGCAAATATGATTCCAGCCTTCATTCTCCAAAATTAGAAAGGAGTTATATCAGTTAGTATCAGTTCTACTGTATATTTAAATTAGAAAAGAGTTATATCAGTTCTACTGTATATTTAAAACACTGCTGGAGGCAGTTGCAAAGGTGGATGAAGATAAATGCAAACTTCAGAAGTGTTTTTGTAGGACTATTTTCAGTGACTGCAATTAGAATTAGGATTTGTAAAGACACAACAGTGAAAAAGGGAGGTATAGGTTGCAGTTCCATAGCAGCAGACTGATATCATAGGACTCTTTAAATAATGCATCTAGAAGCTGAGTCACCTGTAGTAGGAACATTTTAGGCTGCTGCATAATTCAGGAGCTTTTGTTCCTATAAAGAATGCATTAAGGTTTTCAATTCTAAGCTTCTAACAAGTCCATGGTCACCTGACAGTGACAAACAGTGACAAATGACATGTACAGTTTAAAGATCATACTGTTTCACTTGCATTTTTCATTTCCATTTCTCCTGTAGTCCTCACATGTTCATCAACCCTCATGACAATGACCTGGCTCTAAGCCCTGTTCAAGGACAGCTTTTCTTCTCTCTGAGACTGGCATGGGGTAAACCTTGACAAGGGCTTCCCAGGGAAGACTGGACAGACTCATATGTCCATTCAAAGCAGAGCACCACAGCTCAAAGATCTCACCAGATGCCAAGCCCAAGGACTAGACAAGCTGCTCTGGTGATGCCCTTCAGCCACATGGAGCACCCAGATGCCTCCAGGGTGGTTCTTACTGAGCCTGGACATGCACAGGACACATTTGAGATTCAACCCTCTCCAGCTAGACAACAATCTCCTCATGAAGTGTCAGCCAGCTTTCTGCAGGTTACTTACCAATAGAAAATAAAATTTGTATTCTTCAAGCGCAGGAATTGCTGACTGAAATGTTTATGGATGAGCTAGATGGATCAAATGAGTGATCACAGTGGTCTTCTTGCTGGTATAGAAAAACTATTAAAAAAACAAGTTGTTTTCACTGAGTTGGCTAAATTATTTACGAATTCCTGGATCTTCACACAGACAGATCTAGAGAACCTAAAATCTGCCATGGCATCTCCTGCCAGCTCTTTAGCTGCATCTTTGTTAGCTATCAAATTGCAATTAAGACATTGCTTAGAATCAACCTTCTGTATCTAATCTGCTGGAAAATATGGACTTTGAAATGCTGCCAGAGTGGTAGGAAGTGTTTCTGTACCTTCCAGTAGTGCCTAGTTTTATCACCAAAAGCAGTTAGCACAGGCTGTGATGAGGTTTAAATAGTATAGCTCTTCTATTGCCTTCAATGAAATTGTTTTTTTCCTCCTACCTATGTGGATTAAAATATACTTCAACAAATTTAAAATATCTATATTAAGTTACATTTTCCTACAGTGGTTTAAGATAAATTGAGAGAGAACCAAACTGTTGTTTTGCTGATGACTTTACGCATTTACTGGAGCTAGATTCTGGAGCACACCAGGAGGTTTTCTTACCACAGCAGGTTACAGAAGGAGATTTTTAAAAGTTTTTATTCAGAAGGTACTGGATCTCCTTATCACTTAGAACAATTCCTGTGACTTCTGATGAATCTTGAGACTAGTGCAGAGGCATCCAACATCACTCTCTAGCTGTCAGGTTGCCTGAAGTTTGGCCTTTTACTCACCTAAAATATACTCATGGATGGGGAAAGTATTCATTCTCTTATTTTGGAGTGTCAGTACAGAAAAGATATTTGTTAAGATTCAAAGTGGAGCTAAAAATTGAGATAAAAGAACCATTTTAACAATGAGATATTTTGTCTAAAGCCTTGACACAAATTTCTTACCACTAAGGAGAATCAACACAGATCTTCAGTGTCCATCCACATTAGCACACTCCTCCTGATAAATAAACCTCAGTAGCTGAGAAGCAAATTATATCTGCACTCTTCAAGCATAAGATGTTATGACAGGAAAAATTTTAAAAAGGACCAGTAAATTAGATGTCAGTTTTGAAGACAACTAGTACATGCAATGTACTACACTGTATGGAGGATAAATTCAAACAGAACAATGTGGAACTACAAGGAAAACAAAAGCCAAGAAACCAAATCGTAAACAAAAGTCATTAACAAATGGCTGAGGACAAAAATCAGACTAACTAGATTAAAAGTTTCACTGGATTTAAAACTATGTTCCTTGTAATACTTTTGAACAACAGTGAGATGGAAGGAACCAGAAGACAATCAACAGGACCAGAAGGATATGGACTTTTGTAAAGTGGTGCATTTGGGTCTGGCTTCTAATCTTCAATTTTGTGGGGTCTATTCTCTGTCAAATATTTCTCATTTCATCCTCAACTGTGATTAAAAATAGTCTCTCTAAAGTTCCTTCCTAAAATCCTTTAAGCCCTAAGGATTAAACAGTATGTTCACAACTGTGAGTCTATTCTTTTTCCTTCCTCTTCTAACAGGTTCAGGGGCCTAACATCCAATACTTACGTTTTCCATAAACCAGTAAAGCTGTACTCTTCACAGTGAAAGAGGACTTGGTTAAGGCATTAAATCTCATTTTCTTTATGGCAGAGATCAGTTTACCTACCAGGCTCCCAGGGTTTCTTGTATTCTTTTGGCAGGAAGGAAATAGTTGTCAAATTATCTCAGTGTCCATGATTGAAGGACCATCCCCTAAAGAAGTGGAAAATAAACCCAAATTACCAAAAGGGAGAAAAAATAATTAATTTTAATAATGTGTGTTTACCAGGAAGTTTTGTGGTTTTCATTTTGGTTTGGGGTTTGGGTTTTGCTTTTCTCTGTTTCCTGAGAGCTGTCTCTGAAAGTAAATGAACTTTCAAATCAATGGCACCTGACAGACACCACCATTAAAAAAAGAACTCAAGGATGCCAAAATTAGAGTAGGAAGTTCATTATCGACAAGTTTTAAGTTTTAGTCTCTGATGTTTTCCAGAAGAAATTTCCAAAATCTCTCTATGTAGCACTCAGACATTTAATAAATGCTTCTGCAGTTGGAGTACCTCAAACCTCAAGGATAATTGTGCTGGGCAAAGATCACCCATATTTTCCCTCTGTCTCTGTGTGGTCCAAACGTGCAGCAGCTCCCTCCTGACTATACAGTACCTTTAATGTGCTTCTTGCACCAGGTTTGCAAGGAAATGTCAAATTCTGACCTAACTGGGCCATTTCGTGGCACTTCAAGTCCTTTCCTTGCCACATGAGCCAGAAAACAGATGAGCACCTTTCCCTCTTCCCTTGGCTGCCCTTAGTGTAAGGCAGAGCCCTCGTGCCACTGTTTGCTTAAGGCTGAACATTTTTTTTACTACAGATTGCAACCCAACTTCCAAATTCAATGGAAACTGCAGACAATGTTGAGCAATGCGTCTTAGCGAGCACTTGCAAAATCCTTCTCATAAAAAACAGGAGCCTACATAAATTTCCACCTAAGATTCATAAAAGAAGCAGCTGAACAGATTCCCAGCTTCCTACTCCAAACTAAATTAGAAATACATTCTAATGTGTTAAGCTGATGTTAATGTAGAGATAATTCTGAACCAACTGTACCAACATCCAAGAGGTAAAGCATAGAATGAGGCAAATACAGGTTGTAGAAAACATGAAGTCACTGTTTATATTGTTCAGCTACTGGAAAATTAAATCAGAAGAGTATAAGTAATGGAAATCAACATATTTTTATGAAAAATTATGAAGTAAACCACAATTTCTTTTGTAAAGGCAATTGAGTATATATATTTGGAGTAAGAATTGACAAGTACCACTTCATATGATTGTGATTACTAAATAAACATAATACAATATCAAAAGCAGTTACCAGAAGGGTTGCAGTAAAAGCCACCTCAAAAAGCAGCAGGCACTGTGGTATTTCCATTTAAAAGAGTCTTGTTCAGAGGGCTGGATCAGGACAGCTCAGTGATTGGTATAGGTCTCAGCACAAGCCAATGTTTTCAACAGTGTCCTAAAAGTAAACACAAAATTATTGCTGATAAAATGAGGTTAAAAAGATTAGCAGTGTTGTTAAATGTTGATAAGCAAATCAATTCAAATGACCAGTGCCTTCCATAAGATGTTCCCATTCAGTCAAAATATGTTTTTCCACAGACATTTAAAAGCATAAAATCTATGAGGGCGCTTTGCAAATATATGCAAAATAATATATGCAAAAAATGAGAAGGAAGAAGTAAAGGGAATGAATTGTGCTCTGTAAAGGAGGGACTCAGGAAAGGTCACTGACTCTGAAAGTCAGGCTGGTTGAACAACTCCACATGAGCACTCAACAGCAAGCCATGACAAAAATAACAAAAGTAGTGTTCGTATAACCATGAGAAAAGAGAATAGAGCAGAATGATAAATTCTCCACAGTTTCAGACAAAAAAGAAAGTCTAGTTTGAAGACAGTGGCGGAAGTTTCGATATTGACAATTTTTAGAAGGTTTGTAAAATCATTCAAGTTGTCTGAAAATTGGAAAGACTGAGAAGAAGTTGCCTCAGCAAGAGATTCAGGCAGCTCATGTGTTTAGTGCAGTGAAGAAAGAAAACTGACTAATATAAATGTCTTCACAGACAGAAAAAAGCTAAATATCAGACAGCTTTTTAATGAGGCAAAACAAGAAGTACACTCAGGATCCAGACCTGTTCAAAGGGGGAAAGCTGTTAACACCTGCAGAGGCATAGAGCTCCTGGTATCCAAGGAAATAGCATATTCTTCATTTCCTGAGGTTTTCCTATCAAACAGGTCGTTAAAATCAACTTACTGAAAGCCTGTCTCAGCTAGATTCACATCAGTTGCAAAATCTCTTCATGCTGCTCTTCCCTGGGGACAGTTACAGACCCAGAAAAGCAAGTTTCCCCTGAATTACTAGATTTATGTCCTGGGAGATATGGATTCAGTCCTTGCCTCTGCCAAACATGATTTGTGTGTCATTGAGCCATTTACTCAAAGTAAGCTTCATTTTACCCACTTTTAGATACCTACATGGTATATGTCTATTATGCATGTGTATGACTGAAGCATTATTAACCTCAGCATCATACCAGCCCGTGGAGAGAGGCAAGCACCATTGGAGAGCTGCTCCTCCAAAAAAAATCACCATAAAATGAGGAATTTCATGCTTTGAAGAAATCTCTGTGCTGATTGAATGATGGTAGGAAGGTGGCTTAGACCTGGACAATGACACCCCTGACATATAAATAAGGGAAGGTTTGCTTATCCTCTTCTCAAGAGGATATTAATATTTCTAATCTGCTGTGAAAATAATACCTTAGAGAGTAAATATAATTAGGAAATATATGAATAGCTATAATAAATGGAATTAAGACATCACAGTGTTCAAATTTTTGCCAGCCTCCAGGGCAAAAGAAAACTGAATCTTGGGATGTCATTGGAAAATACTTAAACTGTGAGCCAGATCTCTGAATGCCATGGAGAAATACTGAGGATATTGAATGTACACTTTTCTTAATGGAAAAAACAGTTTGAAATATCTCTTTCCCAAACAAAGGGCTTTTCAATTTTGAAGGGTCAGTCTGGCTTTCAGGATGGCCAAAGTTGTGCCAGCACAGCTGATGGGGCCATGAACTGTTATGTGACAGCAAAGGTCTTTTAAACCAGATTCACTACTGAAGAAAAAAAGATTGTGGAGTTACAGTATAACTCAGGATAGTTAAGGAGACGAATGAAATTTCAGCAAAGCTCTGAAATGGCACAGAGGAGAGGAGTGCTGATTCAAGACAGCTGATCTTATGACATGGAACAAAGGTTATGACATTTCTCTTGATCAAAAGGTAGTCTCTCCCATCTACACAGACTCTGGAGGCAGCAGCTAAAATGACCATCCTGATAAAAGAAACACACTGCAGTGAATTTCCTATCTGCTTGTTCATAAAAATATATCCATCTTTAATTTTCCTTGGATTTGATCCCAGCAGTCAGATGGGAAGGAAGAGTTGCACTTCCGTTATAGTAAAACTTAATCAGTTACAGCAATTCTGCAGCTTTTCCTTCTGCCAGGAGAGCTTACTCCTCCAGCACCAGTGGGCAGAAGCAGTGTCCCCATCGTGGGGATCAGATGTGGCTCCATCCAGCAAAGCCTCCTATGACCACAACCTGCAGCAAACACTACTCCATCTCTCTGGCTTAGTCCCACCTGTCCCTCCCTGCAGGGCTCCTCAGCAATTCCAAAGAGTCACAATTAAATTCATGTTAAAAATAACTACAACAACCCCCCAAACTGCATTAAGAGACAAAGATTTGAGCAACCTGCTAGCAGGGTAGAAATCAAAATTCTGTCTTTGTTCAAGGAATTTGCGTAGTAGCTGTTTCCTTTTCTATACCTTTTCTTTTCCTTTTTGCAACAGCTATTTAATGCAGTCCTTATACTTGGCAATGCCAGTTTGAATTGGGATGCTGCCAAAAAGACACTGTTTAGCAGGGTCTGAGGGGTTGGATATCTGAACAGAGTGTTTTATTTTAATGGATCTCCCTGCTTTGCCTTGAGAAGAGTTTATAGGGATTTTCTCAATGTTCTCAAGGATCTGGGGTTGATTGGGGTGGGGGGCAAACACCAAATACCTTTACCCAACATGACACTTTAAAAAGTAAATAGCAGAGATATATTTTAATTAAAAAAAAAAAAAAGAGGCTAATTCACACAGAAAAGACACAAGTGCATTATTTTTATTCCCCATACTACACTTACAATTTTTCAGACAGCTTACCAAATCTTCCCAATCAATATCCCAGAAGATGTTTCAATATATATTAAACAGATAGAAGACATTAGGTGAACAGAATATAAAGACATGTACACACTGGACATAGACATATTTAGAAAGATCAAAATCCACAAGAGGAAGAGCCCAAGATGTGGAGTGTGAGGAGAGAGAAGCCTGAGCTGCAACAATAATGCAGCAATAATCCTAATAGCAGGTTTGCCATGGAGCTGCTGGGCTGGCTCTGGGCTGCTCAGGGTCCACCAAGCAGGGCTTGGGCACAAACCCAGCTCATCACAGATCTTCACTGCAAGAATGGATTCTGTGCCCTCAGGTGCAAGGATGAACCCAGAGAGGAAAAGCCAGCCTTGCCACAGGACTGTGATATATCAGAGAAGAATTTTCTGAGAGAGAAATATTTTAGCTCCCAAGAGAGCATTTAGATAAACCATTCTTTTAGTCACAGGGGGAAAGGAAGGGACTTTAAGTTTTCTTCTACACTACTAATTATTTTTAAAAAGTGTCAAAAGGTGACAGGAAATGTAAATTTCAGAATTCCTAGAGCAGAACAAATTATTAAAGAGTAAAGTACTGTAAATAATCTAGCCCTTACTATTTTTATTTGGTTGGGAAATTGTCCTTGTTTAAGTAGTCAACTCTAATTAGAATACACTTGCATTTTAAAATAATCTGCAATTAATATGAATGAATATTCCAAAGTTCAGAATATAATATTTTTCCTCCTAGACCATTTTACTTCTTTACTACTAGAAATTAATGCCACATCCTCTTTCTGGACCATCTAAGTAGTTCATTTAAGTAGTATCCAGTCTCCAGTAATTTCTCCATTTCCACAGAGAAGCTTTTGGGGCTGGAAGGTTTGAGTCCTTGGAGTGACAGCTTCAAGCTGCAAGACTGAAGAGCCTTCCTTGTGTGGCCTGCAGCAGCAGCACTGGAACTTCTCCTTTTATACCCATTCACACAACTTCTTTTTCTTTTTGCAAAATGTTTTGTTCCTTACCACTAGCTCAGCTGAAGTCTCCATTCCTTTCATTTCACTATGGCCATGTAATTATTTTAAATTAATTTGCTGAGCTCCTAGGAGGAGTTAAAAAATACATTTTTTAAAAAAATTAAGCTGTCGGCAAGGACAGACAGTCCAGTCTCTTCCTGAGCCAACCCAAGAGTCATACATCTGTCACTTCCTTTTATCCCATGTGTTCATCATAAGAAAGGCCTGTCACATTGGAATAATGTTCTTGCCACTATCTTCTTTATGTGGAAGAGCTCCAACATGACATAGATTTTTGCAGTAGGTAAAGCCTAAGGCAAAAGACACATCAACAACATATTTTCTCTGACCTGCCCAGAAAAATGGGTATTTTCAAATCCATAGTGCCTTACATTTGTCTCTGAAGAATGCAGCCTTGACTGCAACCTTGGCAGCTTGGCAACAGAAAATCACTATAAATAAACATCTAATATTCTGTAGGATAAATATAATGAATTAGTCATTGCTCCTTACCATAATGTAGCAGCATTCCTGAAAGCCAGGCTCTATTAGCATTTTGAAGAGGTATTGAGACAAGGATGGGTGTCCTGGGGATTACTGCAGTGGGAAGCAAAGATGAGACAGTGGTAGATGATGAAGTGCAATCAGGATGCTGCCACAGCCTTTGCATACATCCCTACACATTCCTGCAATTTTGTTTGTAACTTGATAAAGAATTACCTCATAAATCTGCTAAGCATTTGGCTCTTTTCCTCTTTTGCTTGTAAAGATGCACATTCTTAAATAGACTTGTGGGTTCAGTGAATCTGTAAGTGAACAGCTCCTTTGGATACTCATACCAAAATACGATTGTTGTTCAAAGAAGTAAAACTAAAAATTTAATGTGTATTAAATGTTGCTTTCATGCCACAATTATCAGCACCAAATCCTGCACCCCAAGGATCATGTCATTAACTGGTATCAGTGGATACAGTCTCATTATTCATTGAAAAGTCTTTCATTATTATTTGCTCTTCTGATCCTGTCAGTGCACTCTTTTTATTACAGTTTCTGCCCATGGGTGCAAGTGAGTGTGAGTAGGGGATATTCACTGCTCTTCACTGGCAGATAAACTCACACAGAGCATCCGTAAAGAGGCACAAAGACAAACACATCATCTGCCACAAAAACATGAAGATCTGCAGAGCAGAAATTAATATGCTTAAAATCAGGAATTACTGCAGAGAATATCCAGTAATTCCTGCAAATCTAAATCATCTTTTGCTTCTTTATGAGCCAACTGATAAAACAAGTTATGCATATGGTCTGCAGGGAAGTACTGTAAATAGAGCAGCTGTTAACTTTCAGAGTTACAGGAGGAAAAAAGGTTTTATTTCCACCACATTTCTCATTCTGGTTTTCTTTAGTTCGTTGGCTATAACTCCAGCCTAGCCAGGCCCACCACCAAATATGTTTCTATTTAAGACTCTGCTTACAAGATAAGAGGTCCCTTGGTTTGAGCACTGCCTTGCTCAGCTGAGACCATGACACAACTGCCTGGGAAGAAGAGTGCACCTAAGCTTGAAATTATCCACATTAGCACCCTCTGCAACAGTGAAAAGTCTCCACACCTGGTGGGAGACACCATTGCATAATCTCCCAGTCTTCCATTCCACAAAGAATGGCTGCTTTTATCAATTTCTCACCAGAATACGAGATATGTACAGACAGATGCTATAAAACAAATTTATCCTCACTCATCACTGAAGTGCTGTCATTGAACTGTCACTGAGAATGCACAGGGCATCTGGGGGCCCTTTCTTTGTGATAGATAACACACTCATGTCCTCCATGATTGCTGTAATTATCAGCAATAACTAGATGTTGCATCACTGACCCCAGAAGACATCCATTCATATGCACCAAGTCAAATCTGGGGTCTGTTTGAAGTCTTGATGGCATACCAGGGAAAAACATAAGTGAACTTGTACCATAGTCCATGTATACTTGTTCTCGATTTTATTAGGACCTAGAGATGTATTAATTATTTATTAGATCATCTCTCCACAACAATAAGAGCATTTACTTATATGCAAATATCAGCGTTTGCTAATAACAGAAATTTAAACTATCATATCATAACCACCCCAGTTATCACAGCAGTCCAGTGAGATGTGGTAGCCATACATTATAGAACTCACAGAAGGACAGAATGTTTGAGGTTTGAAGGGACATTTGGGCATCATCTGCTTCAAACTCCCTGCTCAAACACCTACAGCAGGTCACCAAGGACCAAGTCCCGAGAGTTTTTTTAATATCTCCAGGAGTGGAAACTCCATATCTCTAGACAACTTTTTTCAGTGCTCAGTCACCCTCAGCGGTTAAAGAGTTTTCTATGTTCAGATGGTACTGTGTGAGTTTCATATGTTTCTGGTGCTGTGCCCATTGCATCTTGTCCTGTCAAGGACACCTCTGAAGAGAGCCTGGCTCTGCCCTCTTGGCACCTCCCTTTGGATATTTATGCACATTTGATGAGATCCCACTCAAGCTGTGTTTTCTCCAGGCTAACAGTCCCAGCTCTCTCAGTTTTTTCTCAGAACAGAGATGCTCCAATCCCTTAATCATCTTCCTGGCCATTTCATAGACTCTCTCCAGTATATGGTTTCCACCAGGACCTCCAAATCCTTTTCTGAAAAGCTGCAGTGTATGCTGGGTGGCCCCAAGCATGCATTGATGCAAGGGGTTGTTCCTCCCCAGGGGCAGGATTTTGCACCTCTCCTTGTTGAAATTCATGAATTCCTCTCAGGCCATTTCTCCAGCCTGTGAGGTCCCTGTGGAGGGCAGCACCACCCACTGCTGTACCAAACACTCCTTCCAATTTATCATCTTCAACTGCTCACTTCAGTTCTTCGTAAGATGATTTCAATGAGGGTATAAAATATCACCATAAAACACACAGACTTTGTTTTGAAAGAATATCCCCACTTGTATAGTGAGCACTTGTTTGCTGACTACAATCCACAGAACAATAAACCCCCTGCATTTTCTTAGCAGATACCTTAAAGCATAAGCACTGAAAAGATTGTGACTGCTGGTCTAGGAGACAAGTACTGAGTTAACAGTGTTACACTGGTTCACAAAGGTGGAGGATTTCTCCTGTCAGACTGTTGTGTTTCTCTTGGATAAGCACAGTAGTAGAGAAAAAAGAGAACAAAATTCTGCCTGTATTCCTCATCCAAAAACATTGTAATAAACCTCTGTCAAGGCATTCAGGATGGGGTACTAGTATCACTCTGGTGGTATTTTTAATAGAAAAAGTCTCTCCCTCTCTTTCTGTCTGTCATTTGGGCATTACTTATCAAGAAGTATTTCCAAAGGAATGGTGCTGGCCACTAATACCTTGCTGGTCAGTGCTACGATTACATTATTGTCACTGTAGCATTGAAGTTGTATCCACAGAAATGTTCCTTACAGGAATATCAAGATTTACTTTGCCATGTTTGGAAAGCCTGACATTTCCAAGACCAGCACTTCCCATTTGCAAATCTGAGGCTGCTTTCCAAAGGTCTCAACACATCAGAGCTCCCGCAGGACAGCAGGGACGACAGGGAGCAGCCAAGCCTTGACTAATAGGCTGACACTGCTCTATGGTAGGACACCCTCCAGCTGCTGGAAAGCAGTGAGGGGAGGCTGAAACACTACCAGAGAGAGACAGAGCTTTTAGCCTGCCCATTTCTGCTGAAGGACTAGAGTAGGGACCTTTATGGCTCCACTAATACGCAAGATAAGCAGATCTTTTCATCCAGCTTTTGCTACTTTTAAAAATACACTTATCTATTAATTATTTCATGCTGAGTCAATCTACCAAAATTCTTTTCACCCCACTTATATCACAGATTTCAGACGTAGGGACTACATGGTAACAAACACTTTTGAAAGCATTGACTTATATTTTTATGGATCTATAAATGAATGAGGGATGTTTTGACTGTGATAGATACAAATTATAATAAAGGCCCCAAGGTTCCAGACAGAGATTATAGTTTTTTATTATATAATTTTGTTCCTTTGTGAGGAACAGATATTCAATCCCTCCCTTAGATCTCATAAGGAAGCACTGAGGGCCATGCTAAATCCAGGATAAGAGCAAGGTGCAGCCTTGCACCACAGCCTAGGTGCTGTGATTGCTGGAGTCACCCAGCAGAACAAATTTGATCTGACTCAGATGTGGGCACATGACTGTACTTCTCTTGTTTTAGTCAGACACTACAGAGCTGTATTCTTGTGTGCTGGCTCCATGTCAAGGGATGAGGGGGGCAGAAGATGCACAGAGCTGACTCAACAAAGATTTCTGAACAAGGATCCACCAGCCACTCAGCCCACTGCAGTCTGTAGCTCTGGCATTTTGGAGTGGACTTCAGGAGCCCTCAGCCCAGCTGCAAGCTATTGGCATATCAATAACACCACTGATTTAATTCACTACCAGTTCTGAGAGATAGGGTATTAGCACCTGCAGAGCAGCGAGCAGTGCCAAAAGAGGGGAGGAGGGGTCACCAGCCTTATGGAAGAGTAGGAGGACCAAGCTTCTATAAGCTACCAGAAATAGAGGGATCTGCCAAAAGTACAAGTTACAAGTAAAATAAGCATTTTTATTTGTAACTCATGATCATAGCACTGATATTATGATTCTCATCCTTCTTTCATGCCTCTCTGACAATCTGATGCTGAAAATGTGATTGCTTGACTGCAACTGGAGTGCTCAAAGCTGCAGCCCCCAGTGACCCACAGTCCTTCTAATGCACTGATCCATCATCACCGCACTGTCTCTTCCAGCTGCACTGTTCTCCCACAGGTGGTGTCAAGATTAAGCCTTTGTCCTCTTGTTGCCACCACTCTACCACAAGAATTTCTGGCTGAAGCCCTGAACTTCCAAAGATGGACACACAGTGTGTGGCCAATATGCCAAAGGATTTCAGTGTCCTGCCTAGCTTTTTTGCCACATTGAAACAGACTCTTCGCTCATGTCAAGGACACCAATTTCAAGAGAAACATGTGAACTAATAATAGTGGAGAAGATTGGGACTGGCCTTTCCTTCTTATTCCCTCTTCTCCACAGCACTACTGAGGTGTTTATTACTTTGTTGTCCACCTGCTGAACTACATAGTATAAAGTCGAGCTGAAGCGAGTTTTACAGTTCAACAAATATAGAATATCTTTTAAAGTCATACCTGAGCAGATACAAAGTCTGGGAAACATCATCCATGTTATCATAAGTGAAATAAAATGAAATCATAATTCAGCCAGATTCAGCATTACTTAGATGCAGTGAAAAGTAGTGCTTCCAACACCTAAATCTGGTGCCTTTTATTAGTTTCTCTCCTGAAAACTTTAAATCCTTGCTATTCTCAAGGATTTATCCTTGATTCTTGTAAATGAGATATTCTCTTCTGAACTGCAAAATAGAATGGTAAAGTTCAATTTGGCAAAGCAAGAGCCATAGTTACTGAGATCAGAGAGATTTAGAGCAACAGAGTTCTACAAATCAGGTGTCCTGGCATGACAACTTATCATACAAGGACTGATAAAATCTTCCATACGAATGGTTATTTGGAAGATTATGTCTGTACTCAGTGGACCTGGATCCTTCAAAAGCATGAAATGACTTAGAAAATCAAGGGGACATGTTTTTTGCTGGTACTTAGGTAGTCACTTGTCTACCTCATTACACAGCTAAATACCTCTGAAAATGTAATCTTCAGTCACAGTCTCAAAGGAGACAGATTTTTAGAGGTGCACAGATGGCCAGGAGGTTTACAAAGTGCCTGGTTGTTTAGTTCACTATAAAATCAATGAGAGTTAAGGGTCTCATATAAAACCACGTTGATCTGCCTAATTAAAAAACACAGCCCTGTGTCTGGTTAAAATCAGTGAGGTTGGAGCCTTGCAAGCTCTCAAAGCTGCACTTTGGCCTTCGGTGAGGTAGTCCCCTGGCAGGAATGCCTGATCAATGGGAACAAGGAGGGGAGAGGTGTCCAGCCTGAACCAGCCTCCAGACACAGCTGGACTGTCAGGACAGAGGGCTGGCAACAGCAGGGAACAGACAGTCCATAAAAACTGGCACTAATATAGGCCAGTCCAGACCTTCACAAAGACACTCCAATCATATCTGCACAGCTTAAAGCAAGCTGTGGGTTTGCTTAGACCATTTGAGAAGGTGTTTTTCTTTAAATAGCAGCTTAGGATGAGAGCTGCCACTTCCAATTTAATCACCTTCCTTTACTACAGGCTGGTGCTTTGCAGCTGGGTAATTAACCTTGATACTCATTTGGACTTCAAAACACCCAATTCCCATTGCTGTCAATTAGCTGACAATGTCAAGTGTGTGTTGATAGAAGATTTTTGTGTGACCCTGGCAATATGACATTTGGGAAATTTCTGTCCTTCACAACTAAAAATGGGAAGTGACATTCACAGAATTACAGAATGGTTGATGTTGGAAGGGACCACTTCACTTCTAGTGAAGTGGATCCACTAGATCCACTTGGAGATCTAGTCCAATCTCCCTGCTCAGACAGGGTACTCCGGAGCACTTTACTCAGAATTTTGTCCACAGAGATTTTTAATATTTCCTTGGCTTCTGTGGGCACCCTGCTCCATTTCTCAGCAACCCTCACAGTACAGAATTCCTTCTTCATATTCAGGTGAACTTCCCATGTTCCAGTTTCCACCTGTTGCCTCTTGTCCTGTTGCTCAGCACCACTGAGACTGTGAACTTGTCACTAGATTGAGTTCACTGAAAAAACAGATGTACATTAGGGTTTACCCTACTTTCTGCTCTTATGGCAATGCACCTTTCTAAAAGACCCTCAAGATAATTTTCAAACCTTCTTGTTGCAGCTCTGAGTGCACAGAAGATGCCTTGATCTCAGAGCACTCAGAAGCTACCATACTTTTTAGCACTAATGTAAGACTGGAGGCAGGGTTATAAATGACTGGTACACAAGGATTTTTGATATGAGAAGCACTACAATAAACACTGACTATCAAAATGAGACAAAATGTGGGAAGGGCCAGTGGCATTTCATTCTTTCTACTGATTCCTTTGCATTCATAATAAAGAGTTACATCCTACTGGTAACAAGATTAAATTAGTGGGCAGAAAGAAATTTGAATCAGACTGTTTTCCTGATATGCCACAGTGGGTTATGTTCTGCTAATGAGTATTAACTCTGCAATCAGGTAAACATTCACCTTGAGAAATGAACAACCTTAATCAGGGCTTTTAAATCAGCTAGAACAGTCAACAGCTAAAATGAAATTGGCTCAAACACAACTGCTTTTATTTTTAAATATTGTTCTTCCTTCCTTATGAGGATGGGAAATAATAGCATAAGTGAAACATTCTTGTAGTAAAAGAGCAGCTCCAGTCCCTTCCATGTTAGACACCCTGTCCTGTGACTAAGAAGGGATCTATTGATTGATGCTCCATACAGTGTTTTTGCACAGGCTAACTGAAGCCCTTTGTGAAGGTTCCTAATGTGAGCTCAATCTGACCTCTGTATTTCTAAAGGACTTTACCCCATCTCCTAAATACAAATAGCAAAATAATGGAGAAAATAAATAAGGGGGGGAGAAAGAAAAACTAATAAATGTTGGTCTGTTGTGCTTTTCTCTGGATTTGAGAATGACATCAACCTGTGAGCCTTTATCTGAAATGTTGTGATTGTAGAAAAAACACTGACTACTCCATTTTCTACACAGGGTCAACATTACGAAGAGGAAAAACGGGCTCTGAGCCATGAAATAATTGCACTCAATAATCACTTAATAGAAGCCAAGGTGACTATAGATAAGTTGTCAGAAGACAATGTAAGTATTTAACTATGCAACTGTATTCATTTTGAGATTATATTCAGAAACAAATTAGGTCTTACACTTCCCATTAAATTATAGAATAATATTTTATGTTTGTATAAAATGTAACTTGTCACCTCAACAGTTAAAATTTATGTTTGCTTGTTCCCACCATTTTGTAAATCCAGCTCTCCTTATGCTATGAAGTTGTGGTGAGAGTTTTCATTGTTTTTTTTTCCTTACATCTAGCCTGAAACTGATGAAAAAAATTTCTAAGAAATGGCAATATTCCCACATTCATTTTGCCATCAGTACAGCAAACTGGTGCAAGCACATGGTCACAGCTGCTGCAGGGACACATATGTGGAGTGGGGACTCACCAGAAGGATTTTAGGCACAGTGTAGGGCCCTACATTTCCTGCAATTCTTTGATCTTTCAGTCTTTGCTCACCAAAAAGCCCAGCACAAGCAAGATCTGCTAGCAGAAGGCAGGACTGACCCAGCCTGGTCACTCAGACCACTCCTGCAGGGAGCAGGAGCCAGGCTTTTCCCAGCAGCTGTTCATGTGTAAAAAGGTACCTGTCTCTGTGTGGGACAAAACAGGGAACATATCTGGCAATTGTCACCCTCCATCTCATTAAACACTACTGAAAAATGGCATGAGTAGTGCAGCTGGCAACAAGCTCATTAAATCCTTCCTGAGACAAACCTACAAAGACAGCAAAGAGAGGAATATTGTAGGCATTTAGTTCATTATTGTGCCTTTCCTTCCACATTTAATAAAAAATTCATGTACAGAAGACATGCTTCTGTTAGCACTTATTTTCCAGCATCTTATGTTCAATCTCCCCATATTTCACATGAACTCTTAATCATAGCTGGGAGCATTTGATCTCATTAAAATGCCTGTTGATGTAAACTCTGCCTGTGCAATTAACAGCTTCCCAATTGAAACAAAAAGGTCCCAATCTGACCCCTCACTTTTATAGAAGTTGAGTTGAAAGAAGAGTTACTTCATAACTCTCACAGCTGTAAGCAGTGGAGTGTGGTTAAAGTAATGGGCTACATCCAGGTTTTGGAAGCATAGGTATACCTCCAGACTAATTCAGCTGAAATCAGTGGAGTTATTTCTGATTTAAAATAGAGGTGGGAAAAAATTGCAGAACTCTCCCTTTAAGCATGCACGCATTTATACTACTTCATGGAGTCGGGTTTGAGCCCACATTTGAAGAGTTTTCAGTATTCATAGTTTTATTCTGAGCACTAGAATATGGTCCAGAGGCCTCAAATAACAGAACTACTTCTTCAGACCTGAGGTTGCTTCAGGGACAAAGTTCTGGCCTTGCAGGTCTTGAGAAAATTGCATGAAATTAAGTCAGGGCAGGTTTAAGTTGGATATCAGGAAAAGGTTCTTCTCCCAGAGGGTGTTTGGGCACTGGAACAGGCTCCCCAGGGCAGTAGTCACAGCACCAAGCCTGACAGAGCTCGAGAAGTGTTTGGAAAATGCTGTTGGAACATGGTGTGATTCTTGGGGATGGTCCTGGCAGGGCCAGGAGTTGCACTTGATGATCCTTGTGGGTCCCTTCTAGCTCAGGATAATCTGTGATTATGTGTAGCATCACTAATAGGAGTAAAGGTTATATTCCAAATTTTAAAATAACGGACTGTGAAACAAACCACTAATATTTTACCTAGTATGTACAGAAGTGATAAACTGAAGAAGCCGACATGGGGGGAATGTTTTTGTCTCAGCAATATTTCTTTCTTCAATTATATTTCCCCTCTCTCTTCTGACAGAAATGTAAAATGACACTTTTGATACAAAAGCATATTTTAAACTGTGGGAAACACTTCTGGCATTAATTGCCGGTTATTGTTCTAGTTGCCACAGATATGGCTGGTTTCCATTCAGGCAAACACTGAAGGAGAGAAAGTCACTCCAGTCACATGGCTTGGCCCAGCAGGTTGAGAACAAAGTACACGTGGCACATGTAACTCACATGTAATTTTTCTGTAGTAATTTTTAAAGCTGCTAAAAATAAAGTGTCAGAAATGCATTTCGTACTCTCCATGACAACCTCTGCGCAGAAAGAGAGGCACACAGCTTTTGAAGAAAGGATTAGGTTCTGGAGAAAGATCATTTTTGTGTGCCTGGAAATGCCATATGGGACTTGGGTACCTGTCTGTGCTATACATTGTGCAGCAATATATATTGGGTTTAATATGCATGCAACATATTAAAATCACATGCAACAGATTTTACTTCTAAACTGAATTCTTGGGTTCTTTTTCAGGAATGAAAATAGGGTGTCCTGATATAAAATTTAAGACCCACATAAATTAATTTCTCCCCAGTAGATTTGAGGGAGAAGGGGCATGTATAAAATCTCACAAAGACAGAGAAAAAACTGCAAAACAAAAGTGTCTCAAGGTCCTTGAATATGAAGATATATGAACTAATGTTCACAGGACAACTATCCCCATCCCTCAAGGACTCACAAGAACATCTTGTTGCATCTCTTATTACAGAATACATTAAAATGGTATTTTAAAACAGAGGAAATATCTTTTTCACAGAAAATTTCTTTGTCAGTTTTTAAGAGAATTAATGGAGCCATAAAAATCGGCATGCAATAAAATTATAACATTAATATGATTAAAAAATCCAAATTATATCAGTATTCCACACCTTTTGTCTATAAACACATACTAATTTTTACAGATTAACACAGGCAAGTGCCCATAGCATTGGGATTTTATGCTTTTTATGTTTCATCTCTGCCCACCTATAAAGTCAGCTTCTGAAGCCAACCTTGGTGTTAATGCAACTAGATAAGGAAAAGGAAAAACAAAATACAACTCTTACCTTCAGGGAGCCAGAGATACTGGTTGAAGGATATAGTTACATGGCCATGTGTGCTAAACTAAATTTAGGTGAAGGGCAAATCTGTGTGCTGAATTTTCCCATTAAATAGGCTGTGTGAGCCATTCAATACAAAGATAGTGTAAGAAGCTTGCTTAAATTCTCTCTTTTCCTGTGTGGAATTCTCATGGTAATTTCTTGCCCAGTGAAAATATTCTGTTCTGCAGCATCAAATATTTGCAGTGAGATTTAATATATTTCTATAGCTGCATTCTGCAATATATTAAAGGAGCCAGGAGCCATCAAGAAATATCAAAAGGAGAAAGAGTCTCCCTTTTAAAAAAACAACACAATGTATATTTCTGTAAATAATATCTCCCACAGTCTCATAAGATTACTTTAGTACTTTCTAAAGTAGTGTTTTAGTGCTGATCTGGATAATACCCAGTAAAAATTTTCTTTTTTTGCTTAAAAGATCATGATTTTTTAGCCTGCACAGTACCATGCATGTTAACAGTATAAAATTCAGTTCTTAATGGTAAGTATCCATCTTCTGAAATGCAGATTACTGTTCTGTTGTAACAGGTCTCAGAAGTTTATTCTTAGTAATTTTATAAAGGGGGAAATATCTCTGGACTGTGCAAGAAACAATAAAGCATCTTAATTTGTTTAGAAATTAAAGCATGCTACAAATCTTCCCAAAGTGCTTTGATCAGGCATGATCAATCATGTGGTTGAAAGCCACAAGCACTCTGCAAACTGTAAAGAAGAGGTTATTTTTTGTTTTTTCCAGGAGCTCTACAGAAAGGACTGCAATTTAGCTGCTCAACTTCTCCAGTGCAGCAAGAACTATGACAGGGCACATAAACTTTCAGAGGTAATGTGACCAAACTTGTTCAATGGCACAAATATTGTATGGAAAACAGGTTATTTTGCATGTATCAGTTCCAGGATTTGTTTGCCCTCAAGGCTTTTATTTCTCCACACACCCTCCTTTAAGCCAGAGAGGCTTTGTGCGCCTGCTGGTGTTTGTGCAGTCGAGGGAGGTGCTGACAAAATCCCAGCTCCTGGTGGAGCTTGAAGGGACTCTTTCCCCAAACCTCTCCTATCCATGAGAATGGGCCTTATTGCACTCCTTGCCTGTAAAACAAAGGTTTCAGCAACACTGAAGTGCTGTGAACTCCAGAATGCAAAATGCCATGCAGGAGCAGTGGGCTGAGAGCAGGGAAATGACAAGTTACAGGCGTCAGAGATTCTGATATAATCAATTTTCCTCCTGAAGCTATTTTCCAGCCCAGCTAATTTCCAAACCCGAATTTTAAAATGGACTGCCAGAACAAATATCTTTTTCTAAAGAAACCAGAGCACAGAATGATTGATTTCCAAGGTGTAAACTTTAATTAATAATCCTCGCTTCCAAGGAAACGAGGCTTGAGAAATAGGCTCCTTTAGGGGGAGGTAAATATTATCTCAGTAAACAAGACAGTTCTTTAGGGATCCAGGCCCTGCACAAAGCAATAGCACCTTCCTCACATGTATTGCTTCAGTGAAGGTTACAGAGAATAGCCTTTCCTTCATCAGTCCCATAGGCAAACATTTCCCCAAATGGCCTCTCTTGTGCAATTCTGCAAGGGAATATTGTAAAATTAAATTTGGAATGTACAAACCATCTCTAAGTCAGTAGATGGCTTCAGAGCACTGAACTACCCTGATTAATAAAGATGGAGCAAGATTCTTCTGTCCAACAGGCAAAGATTTTATGGAACAGAGACAGAACTTCCAAATTAACCATTATCTTGGTTATTTTTTCCTGTTAACTGATTTCCCTTAGCAGATTGTATTATCATGACATTACTCACTGGAAAGCACTTTACCTGTTCTAATTAGGACTTCAAAAGCATTGAATTGTTTATTTGCAGAGAACTATCACAAATGTGAGATCTCCCCACAATTTCCCAGACTGTCATATACTCTGTTAAATAGGCAGTCTCCACTCATAAGTCCAAGCATTTATTAATTTAGCAAGTGTGAATGTGCTGTCACAGCCAATAAATTCTTAACAAATGCAAATATTGCCTGATAAACTATTGTGTGTTATCCAGAAACCTAAACTGTAGTACAATATAGTAATGTGATAGCAGTATCATTTTAGTAATTCCCATTTCCAGTGCAATGCCCACAAAATAATGTTCTTTTTAACACATTTTATAATTTTAATAACACACATAAAATAGATCAAGCAGTGGTGCTACACAACACTAAAATAAGAGCTGCGCCCCACAGCATTTTCACATTAAATTAACTGTATTTTTTTCCTCATTTCTATGGCAATTTACACCAGGCCTATTTTACAACCTGTTTATTCAATCTTTGTTGCATCTGTACTTACTATGACTAATGTTGCTGTCTGCCAGCAGACTGGCAGTATCATTTATTTCCAATGGAAGACATATGAGTTAATTAGCAACATAATGATTAATCCAAAATATCCTGGAAGGTCTGTTGGTTGAAAAAACATATCCTACTACAAATAACAAGAATGCCATTTCACTACATGCCATATTTTGAATACAGTGAGGTTTGGGGATTAAACCAGCTTTAAAAACTTCCCAATGAAGCTAAAAGAGGATCTCCATATCTTACAAAATGTGAGGCCATGACAAGGAGCAGGCACCTTAAACTTCCTTTCCCAAAAATAAAAGGGAGGGGAACAACTACAGGTGTTTGTAGTGTTCTCTCCTCTAGAGGAACAAATTTAAGGAGCAAGTGAGATTGCTAAGGTCATAAGGTTAACCACTGATTATTTTGTAAAGAGGAGCTTGATTTCTAGTTATAAAAAGAAAGTGCTGAGTAAATCAGAGTTCAGCCCAGCACTGAAGGGATAAATTCCCAAGTGGCATAAATCAACACAAATATCAAAGAGCTATCACAATCACAAACTCAAAACTTATTCCATGAATAAGTTTTATAAAACATGAATTCTGATTTCCAGCAAGAAATACTGAGAGACAACCTCTCTCATATCACTGTCTGATCATTGATAGAGATCTGAAGTGAGCAAGGCAGATAAAATTTGACAGGAAGGCATGCTTGGTAGGTTTCACCTGAGCAGGCTTCACCAAGGAATGTCATCTCTCTCTCTCTTTCTTCGGGTCCACATGACAGAATGGCAGGTGAAACCACCATCCACAGCCCTGATCCTGACTTTCTAAAAAAAAACCTATATGATTTCTGATATATAACAGACTTATTGATTAATTCTGTCACGGGAATCACAATATGAATACAGGTCTCAGTGCTTATTTCTGTCAGTGTGTTAGGACATGTTGAGGCTTATGTGGATGGTTGATCTGACAAGCAGTGTCCGACTGAAGGGGCAAGGAAGCCAGCTTGATTTGCTTCTTCCCAGCACAGGAATAATCCTGTCACAGCAGCCAGCACCACTTTTACAAGTGTCAGTCAGCTTTTCTGCATCTTCAAACAGCATTGTTTATCAAAGGTGATGCTGGAGGGCAGGAGCCAGTTTGGCTGGGGTTGTAGATAAGATGAGCTCGAGGAAAGGCAAAAGAACAGAATAGATCTGGTCTATTCCTTTTCCTCACTGCTGCAGAGACCTCTGCACACCCACACCACCTGCAAATCACACCCAAGCACACAGTCTGGAAAGTGTTGTTGTAGGCTGTAATTCCCTACCTGCCTTTATAAGATTGTTGATTAGTACATACTTTATATATATCAGTAAAATAAACCTGGAAGTGCTGGTTAATGGCTGGACTTGATGAACATAGAGGCCCCTTCTGACCTGAGCAATTCTATGATCATTCCTATCCAACCTGAATCAATTTGGAAGGAAGCTTCATTTTCACGGTGTTATCTGTGAGCAAAAGCAGATGAAGATGTGCAGATGTTAAGTAAACAAACAAAAGTAATTTGATTACATTGTTTCCAGAAATGCACAAAGATTGTGGCCATCAGATTAGCCAAAGAACCAGGTATAGTGAGCTATGTAATGTCACAAACAGCACTCATCTGACGCCTCTATTGACATGTACCCTTTTCTCCTTTCTCCTTGCCATCTCTTTATGTTGCAGTTGCCAACTGACTTTCAGGAAAGAGTCAGCATCCATCTGGAAAAACACGGGTGCAGCCTTTCTGTCCCCTTGTGCCACACTTCTTATGCTGATACCATACCCACTTGTGTCATTGCCAAAGTACTGGAAAAGCCAGACCCAAACAGCTTGTCCTCACACTTGTCAAGCCCATCTACGAGGGATCTCAATTTTCAGGACTCTGCTGGAAAAGTGGGACAAAGACCCCAGTACAAGTCTGACATCTACTGCAGTGACACGGCCCTTTACTGCCCCGAGGAGAGGAGGAGGGAGAGGAGGCAGAGCGTGGACACACAAGTGAAGGACGTGGGGTTCCTGCGGTCCCAAAACTCCACGGACAGCACCGTGGAAGAAGACGGTTTCCATTCCAGCTTCTCCCATGAAGCCTTCCCAGAGTACATCACCTCCCTGCCAACCTCCAGCTCCTACTCCAGCTTCAGTGTCACGTCTGAGGAGAAGGAGAACGCCCAAGCCAACACTCTGACAGCCTCCCAGCAAGCGATCTACATGAGCAACCGAGACGAGCTGTTTGAGAGGAAGTCACCCGCGGGTTACGAGCACCAGGGGAGCCCCAGGTTTGCCAAGCCCAAAGCTGCACAGCACATGGAGCTTGCTGACGACAACGAGAACTCACCCACTTTCACCAGGTCTCTGCCTCCATATGCAAACGAACCTTTTCATTTCTCAGCCATAGCACCACAGCAGGCTTTAGCAAACCAGAAAATGAGGAATGAGTGCAGGAGCACCCACCTCTCAGAAGAAGACTTGCCAGGGCGATGGAGGCAGCTGAGCGTGGAGGACATTGGAGCATACTCCTACAGGAACGCTGGCAGGCTGTCACCCTGCAGTTTCTCAGAGCAGTACTACAGCAGCCCCATCAAGAAGGGGGACAGTCGAACAAGCCCCATCTATGCTAGTTACAAAGCAGACAGCTGCTCAGAGGGAGACGACATCTGCCAAAGCAGACTTGTGGATTCTTGCTTCCTGAGAACAGACAGTGGCCTGAACATTGACATCAGCACAAGCTGTAAACAGGACAAATTGCCCACTTACAAAACAAAAGAATCAAGAGACCAAAAAAACGAAAGGATCACTGTCCAGTTATGCAGTAGCAAAAACATGGAAAATAGCCCAGTATTGAAAAGAGAATACGTGGATGTGAGCCCCAACAGCTCAGCAGAGTCACTCAATCAGAGTTCAGTGGAGGCTTCAGAAATCCACCAGTCTTCCATGGATCAAGGGAGCCATTCGGGTGTTCACAGCAAACAGCCACAGTTTCAGCGGACTGGGAGCACTGGTCTGAGTCGGAAGGACAGCCTTACAAAAGCACAGCTTTACGGAACCCTTCTGAACTAGGCATCTCCCCAAACGGCAATAAGACAGCAAACAAAAGGAAGAAAAGAGCATTTGATACTTCTAGAGAACAATAAGGTTCTAAGAAACAGGATTATTATAAAATATATATTCATAATGGTACTATATGTTTAAAACAAATTCTCTTCAAAAATGTTATACAGCACTTTTCACTTGACATTCTTTCCACATGGGAGATGGTCCCCTC
This sequence comes from Rhabdornis inornatus, assembly GCA_013397075.1. NCBI lineage: Eukaryota > Metazoa > Chordata > Aves > Passeriformes > Rhabdornithidae > Rhabdornis > Rhabdornis inornatus. The sequence continues at coordinate 2,771,922 of VWZS01004200.1, forward strand.
CCCTCTTTTATAAACCTGAAATATTTTTATAAACAAAAATGTATTTATTAGACTATCCTAAGCTATTTGAGCAGAATTCTTTTCCCTTCAAGCAGGTTTCTTATTTATTTTTGTGCATGAGGCCATCTGTGCCTAAATTCTTGGAGGAAAAGGGTAAAATCATGATGACAATGACAAAAAAAATAAACCCACCTGATAAAATACCATAAAATGTCATGTGAAATCAAAACAAACAAGAATGGTGAATTTGAAGAAGTATATTTTTTAACAAGAATGGAATTGTATCTTAAGTTATTTCATACAAATGTATTTATGAGTGACTAATGTATGCACAAAGTGATACAAATATTTTGTTCTTTTAATCCACTGTGTTTCTGCTTTCCTATTTTTCCTTGTATACTACCTCAAAAGTAATTGAGGGTTTCTTTGTCACATTTTCTGTAGGCTTGCATTTATATTGTCTAAAATGCATGCAGTGTCATAATTAATACTGTATTTTGCATAACTTAATAAAAGACACCAGTGGATATATTTTGGGGTTGTTTTTCCCTTCATTCAATAGAACATGGAATTACTCTGAGGGGCATCGGTCCAGCAAAAGTTAATGACTAAAGCTCCTGAACTAGATTGCTTTCTAAAGGAGTCTCTCTCTCTGTAAGCTCCAGAGAAAACTGGTTCACAGCCCATGGCCTCTGTGTGTGGGAGGATGGCTTCTCATCAGCCTGTTGAAAGTAAGCAAGGGAAAAAAAAAATGTTTATCCACAGTCTTGACTTCACCAGACAGGGTTCTGCATACTGAATGAAAACAGAAAATTACTCAAAAACCAGTGATGTAAGCTCTTCCTCTATTACTCATATACTTGACACAATTTTTTATGCCTTTAGAACTGTTACATTCCACAGCTGCCCTTTCTGTAGTTTGGTATTTCTAACAGTGATTTTTCTAAACCCTAAGGAAAGTCTGGCCATCTGTAACCTTTACTTCTGAGTCTGAGAATATGTATTTTTACCTGTACTTTTGGCATTTCCTCCAGCAATTTTTGTGTTTCTCACCATTTCACCATTATGGAGTGTACAACTGGGACAGGAGAGAAAGGGAGAGAGCAAAATGAGAGGAGGAGAAAAACAAAAAGGAGAGAAAGGGAAATCCTATGGATTTTCTTCCCAGCTTCAGTATTCCTGCTTGGTAGAATACAGCAATAAATATTTAATGATTATTTGAAGTCATGTTCACATATCCTATACTTAAAATACTGACTCTTGACAGCTCACGTATGGGGGAAGACCTTGCTTAGTGCAGTATGTGGTACTAATCAGTGGGATCACTTGGAAATATTAACTAGCTCCTTGTAAAGCTAAAATAATGATCTACTCAACAGGTATTAAGAAAACATACTTTTTCTGCTGATTCTCTGAAAGCAGTTACCTGGCAACTAACTATGAACCAGGACTACAGAACTGTTCATTTCCCAGACAGGTGTCTTCAATCATGGAGCCACAGATTCAATGCACTTGGCATGAATAACTCCCATTGCTCTCCATTTCCTTCATGTATACTATAAAATTTTGACCATTATTGATGTGTACAAGTAGTTGCTGTGCTCTTTGGGAGATTGGGCATCAAGTCCCTGCAGTTCCTTCAGGGTTTGTTGCAGCACCATGGAGAATAATGGCAGCAAATAATATCACACAGGTAAGGCATGAGATAGCTCCAAAGTGATGCTAATTTCAGTACAAAACTGTCACATGCCTTGTGATTTTATGCTTCCAAACTTGGTCACAGTGAGTGTGAGAGGTAGGGCAGGCTGCAAATAATTCTATGAAGTCAATAATAAACACATACAATGAGGTTTCCAAAGGCCAAGAGGTACTTATGGCAGGATGTGACCTGCAGTAAATTGACTTGGAGATCCAGAAGAGCTGTTATTTCCCCCTTCAAAGCACCAAGATAGAAAACAGATGTGAAAAAAACCTCACTGTTGACTCATTCAGGTATATAAAATTCAGACAATCCCTAAGGCAAGACATTTAATTTCTCTGGTGAATGAATATAAGGATTTGTATGGAAGAGGTGAAAATTAACTGTTATCTCACCTAAGAAAATATGTAGGCTATGGAACAGTAAATTGTGTCATTTATGAACTGGAACACAGTGTCAGACTAATCCTTTTATAATATTGTTCATTATTTGACCTAAAGTGCTACTTTGGCAATTACACAAAATTACATTTCTTCTAGATATTATATCTCTGATTATTTAATATCCTGTTCTACTATATTCTTTCATACTAATGCAGTTTCAAAGTCTGCTTCTATGCTTCACTTAACTTTTTCTTAGTTTATGTGCACTAATACATAGATTAAACCCAGCCTTTTCAGCCAATTAGTACAGAGGTTTTTTGTAAAATAGCCTATAACCTTGTAACATTTTATCGTAATGAATTCTGTTACAGAACAATATATTACCCTGTAATGAATTTCAATCAAAATGGATGTAAAACTTCTTCACCTTTAATGTATTGATTTAAATTTCTCCTTAGTTAGAAAAACTGACAGTAAGTTTGCTAATTTCCTATGAACATGAGAAAAAGTTTCAATAATTCACCAAAATTTTCTCAGATTTACAGATATACTATGGTTTAGTTTAATTTTTAAAAAAACTTTGAAAGATTATAATAAAGGATTGATTCCTGGGATTTTGGGGTTAATTTTGTTGCAGTAAGTTTAGATTTATTGAAAAAACCACAGAGAAGATCTGAAGCATGAGGACAAAACAATGACTGGTGTTTTCACAATAGATTCAAATTTTCTTTGTGGTAGTGTCTTAATTTTTTGCTTGCCTTCAGTTTTCAGACCAGGACTTTTGCAGTATGTCATTGGAGATATTGAAAACAGCCAACAGAGTTCTGTTGTGCCATCAGACAACCTGCTTGTACAGACTTAGACACTGAGATTTTAGGAGTTTGAACCTTGTTACAAAGAGACAAAGGCAGAGAATAAACCTGAACCCAGATAAAAGGGGCACTAGATCTGTCTGTCACCATGTTCCTCAGAGCACTTACCTTCTGTAGGACATTTCAGACGGAGAACAGCACCAGAAAGATCCTTCTCAGAAGAGCTGACTTCCCTTTTTCACATATAAATGGTAGATGTGGTTTGATAAATTCTACTCTTATGCTCATTTAATGACAAGTGCCTCCAGAAAGCAAAAGAACACATCTTCAGCCAAAGTGCCACAGACCCCTCCACTCCAGTGGCTGAGAATTTGCCATGAAATACCTTTTCCCAAGGACATAAATGTTCAATTTTCTCTTAAGCATTACCAGAACGCCAAGGTGTCTCCATGCTGCCACAAAACCTCACTTTTCCAAACCAAATTTCATACGCAGGATTTGTAGGTAACTATGGCAGGAATTTTGATTTGATTCATTTTTTCATTTGCCATGAGTAAGAACAGAAAGGGACAGTAAAAGAAGTGGCAAGTCCCCAGCAGTGCAGTGAAGCAGAAGATGAAAAATGTCATTTTAATGATGAAAACCAAAAGCAGAATGAATATGACACAGAACACTGATCAGGAAGAAAACAAAGGGGTCTGAAAGGGATCAAAGTAAGGCATATTGAATCACATATCAAAACAGACAAGAATACAAAAATGTTACTAGGGATATGGGTTATAACTCACCAGGAATAACAATGCAAAAATATTATGAAATCGTGGAAAGAAAATGCATTTTTGAGATGTTTTCTCACTCCAATTAATCTTAAAAAAAGGTGCAAAGTCTCAATAATTATGGATAATGCAGGTCACTTTTGTTAAACTTTTTATAAGTCTAGAAATAGTTAAAATTTTTAAGTTTAAATCATGGCAAGCCATGACACTGGTCATTTTCAACTCAACAGTTTCTAACTTGTTCACCCAAACTAGAAAATTAATCAACTAATTTTTTCCCCTTCCAGCACTTTTAATTAAAAAGAATTTTCACTCCATAATCTCTCACAGAGCATGATTATGCAGCTACTTAGATTAATTTCCCCTTGTTTAATTTCAAAGTACTAATTGACATCCTTTGGACTTTCATATAAAATTCTTATCCCCCATTCATGTCTGCAACCTTGTAATCTTTACAGACTACTGTTAAATGTGTCCTTAAATATTGCTTAAGTTGTGTAGATGTAGTCCTCTCAGATTTTTCTCTTGGAAGACATTCCTTTCAGGACACTAACTTATTCTCTTCAAGGAACATCCTCCTCACCTTTCTACTGCTGAACACCATAACTTTTAATATAACGGAGAGCTGTTCCAACCCCCTGTACAAAAGTGCAGTTCAAGGCAAGGAGGGGACTACACAGATGAGAGCAGCTTCTAATGACCATACACACTGATCTGCATGCATCAGACCATGGCATGTTATCTACACACTCTTATAGCAACATTACCAGAAGTTTTTCATTGTTTTCCCAATCTTTCCTCTGTGTCTTTGTAAACAAACTTCATTGTTAAAAATAACTCTGGGGATTCAGTCATTCTTCAACAACCTGCCATTCATTCCAGCATCTCTCATATTATTTTCTCTTTGGTACTTTCTTTATACTATATTTTAGTAATTGAGAGGTTTTGTTTAGCTGAAGCTAAAAATAATAATTTGAATATTCATGCAATGGAAGGTTTTGCTCCTTTTGCACCCCCCAAGGTCTTAGACATCAGCTTAATGTCCAAGGCACCAGTGTTTTGAAAGGCTGCTGTTCCAAGCCTCTGAGTTCTCTCTTCCCCAGGCTCCCCAGCCCCCATGCTGCAGAGAAGGGGACTCTGCTTTCTGCCAGATGGGAGCTCCTTAAGGATGGTGTCAGCCCCACATCCCACACCTGTGGGGAGTGGTAAAGCCCCTCCCACCCCTCCTTGCTGAGGCAAGAATCATCCCTGCAGACATTTACTATTCCAGAGTAGGGAGAACACCTTCATCTGCAAGGGCCAAAACAAGATGTAATTGTTGGAAAATATCCCTGATGGGAGTTAAGTGCCTCCTCAACAACACACCCATCATGATAAATACACATTAATACTCTAACTGTGATTATTCAGAAAAATTCTAATTTTTAAAGTCAGCTCTAATGAATATTTAAATATATTCACCCATTTCAATTTTTCCTTTGCAGTTTATGAGTCAGAGCAGACATGCATGAGCTGCAGAGCCACAGCACTATTTACTACACCCAGCCAAGCAATGACAGCTCTATGATTTGGAAGAAGAGAAACAACAGCAAGTCCCAGAATAATTAAATTTGTAGTGTCAATGTCAGCCAATGTCCTTTCCCATTCCAGGTCTGCACATGTAACATTGAAAAACAGATCACAAGGAATAAAAGCATCCTCAGCACGGAAGGGTTATAAATTTCAGCAGTCTCCCACTCAAGAAGTTTTTTGTTAAAGTAGAGCTTTTATTGTTACAGTAGAAATCCTCTTGATCTGGAGACCAGTTGTGTAGGGTGACGTGAGGAGGAAGACCTACACTGAATGTCCAGACATCATAGAGCCTCTCACCTCAAGAAACCACTGTGCCACCACCCTGAGGAAGTGGAGACAACAGCAGCAGCACTTCTACTGATAAATTATGAGTACTGACTCTGGTGGGATTATTTTTGGCAAGGAGATAAATCCAGATTTATGTTCACTTGACTTAAATTTGTCATTTACTTCAATGGACTTTCAGCACTTCACAGTCTTTATCCTCCACAAATGAGGGAAATGCTCTTATCCCCAAAGCCCTGGGAGTTACACTAAGATGACATGCCTAATCCCAGAGAGATAGTAAGGAGTTGGCTATTTTAGTTTTAGCAGATTTTAAGGCTCTTGGCCTTTTGCTTTTGCTATAACTTGAGAAACAGATAAAGAACGAAATCTCGAGTTCTCGGGCTCAGCTTTAGAACAGGAACTGAATCATTGTTTTCTGATTCATCCGCACTCACCTGTGCTTTCAGAGTCCAGAATAGCCTGAAGGTGAGGAAGGAAAGACCTGACACTAGAAGAAAGAAAATTCAAAAATTAATCTGTGCATCCAAACTATTAAAAGGCCAAATTATTTCTACAACAGTCATGCTTGTCTACAATAAAACTGTTTTTTTTCCCTAGAGAATACATACACTACCAAAGAAAGTATGTAACTGACCTGAGAACTTGCATCTTGCTGTTTTAAACCAACTTGGATTTTCCTGACAAGCTGCAAGGATAGATAAGGGAATGGAGGCAGAGCAAGGATGATTGCTCTGTCAGCGCAAAATGCAGTAAAACATTCCAGTCACAACATTTACTGTATTCCCCTGATTTTTAGGGTACATTATGAAAAGTCCTGGGAAAAGGCTTTTAGAAACAGACTATTTTAATTCAATCTAATTTTGACTTTTTTTTCCCCACCTCTTTTTAAAGAGAAAAAAAAAATCATGTTTTACAAGCTGCAGTGATATGGGGGTTTTTGCTAGAGCTGTCAGTCCTGCCTGTAAAGACCTGACTTGTGTCAGTAGGGAAAAACAATCCTGAAAAGAAATCAGTTGAACAGAATAACATTTGCTAGTCAAGGAGAAATGGTCTAATTGAAAAGAATGTCAGTAAACAGCTCATTACTGAGATTTCAGAGTCCAGAAAGCCAAGGTGTGGGAACACAACAAATCCAGTGAAGTCACACTTTGTAAAGACCCCAAACAAGTATTTTATTTAAAATAGGTTTTACTTTTCTTTCATTCTCTGTTGATGATGAAGATGAAATGCACTTTTTGGCATGCTAGATGACAACAATTAAACTTGATTTCTTGCTTCAGCTCATAGCTCCACTTGTCTCCGACTTCTAAGACTACTTTATTTTGAGCTTTGAATTTCTCCTTTGTTTAGAGAGAAAGTGTTGCTCCCACTCAAGCAACCTAACTTTCAACTCATGAAAATGCACACACAACTCCCTAGCCATACCAAATTGGTAATTTGTCCAACATTTGTATTTTATCCTTATAAAAAGTTAGGATAATTCTTCTATCTTTTTATCTTTTAGTCTTATAAAGGGTGGGTTGTCTCTTATTACTTGATTATACAGTACTTAACAGAATGCTCTCTTGATTGTAACTGCATAGGCCATGCATATTGCATATTACCTGCCTACCATTACCAAATACCATGTTTTCTTATCCTAAGTATTTTTTCCCCTTTGGATGGGAAATTAACATTTCCTATTCACAGGTCAGTCCCTGGGCTATAATTCCTCACTTCACACCTATGTATACCTCATACAGAGAAATGAAGGGGACTATTTGAATTACCAGAATTCAAAGAAAGTCCATTACCCTGGGCTCTCCCTTTCCCTTGCTAGGCCTTTCTCCTTGCAAAGCTTCTTAAACTGAAAGAGCAAAAGCCTCAGCATGCAGTATTTGGAAATTAGTACATAAGAGCTGGGCTCCACCTCATTTTTCCACAGACACTGACACTGCGTGTATCATATTTCTCAACATTCTGCAGTTCATATTTATACTGGCTTGCAAGCCAAAGCTATTTATCAATTCACACAAAAAATATTCAAAAAAAGGCACCACCCGGGCCACACACTTCCTTGGCAGATTTGTACCTTCTTCCATTAGTGCCACCTACACTAGCTAGACACTGACACTTAGGAATTGCCCTGGATATTCTCCTGCTGAGTGGATAAAGGTTCACACAGCTGTTGAAAGAAATAGCTCTTACTGGAGAAAAATAGCCCAAGAAAACAACAGAACAGGGAAGACTTCAAAGAAGCAAGACTGTTTGGAGAGCCCATCAGACTGGACTGGTGCAGCTGCTAAGGAGGTGATAAGGAACCTTTCTCCATCTGAGAAAGGCGTTCCACTTCACTGCAGAGCACACTCACTCTCTGCAGGAGCCTGGGAAAAGTCTCAGGAGTGCAACATTGCTGGCAGACAGCAACTAGCAACGTCTTTTTCTCAGCTCTCTTTCAGAGGCTGGTGACAGTCAGATTTTGATCCCATTTGAACCAGCACAAGTCTCAGGATGATGCCTTTAAGGCTCTCAGTTGCTGTACAGATGCTGTAGCAATAGTTGTATCCACACAGCAACATTCCCTCATTACAGCAGTGATGGAGATCCCGTGGGCTGTCTGGGCAGGTTTTGAAATTTGTGGCATCCATAGCTCAAAGGACAGCTGTGAATACTTGGTGGGGGTGGGAGGAGGTAAAAAGTAAGGCAAGAGCACGAGAGAGAGAGGCATGTCTCCATTTCATCTCTTGGGGTGCACTATCCTAGCCATGTCTCCATTTCATCTCTTGGGGTGCACTATCCTAGCCATGTCTCCATTTCATCTCTTGGGGTACATAATCCAGCCTAGCATTGCACAGCAACAAACAGACAACAGAGTGAAGTCAGACCCATCAGAAAATAAGGAAGAAACAGCAACCAAGCCTGGGAACCCTCCAGACCCTGAGGATCAAGAGTACAGTTTATCTTGCCTTTTCCTGTTGGAGACTGGAAATCAGGAAAGGGTTCTGTTTGCCTGTGAGCTCACAGGGCAGACCTGAGAAAATCATGGTGTCCCCTGATGTTGCAGAACCACATCTGCAGAGCAGGCACCAGGGCAACATCTCCTCAGGAATGTACAACAGTGATGAAAAAAACCATATAGCATAACTTGACTTACCTGTCAAAATTTTTCCTATTTAATGGCAGTGTCAGAGCCAGGCTTCTCCCTCATTGTGCTGGCTGAATTAATCAATTTTTCTCTGCTCCAGCCCTATGTGTGTCACGCAGGAGCTACCCACTGCATTCAAATGTTATGGTTTCAACATTCATCAGCATTTTCTCTCCTCCCTGAACACTAGTGAAAGTTTTCATGCCACAGTTTATTTACAGTACATTCAATTCATGCCTCTAGCCATTCTAGAGACTTCCCACACACCAAGTCTTATAAAGGCTTTAGGGCTCATTTTAAACCTACTGAAGACACACAGACTGTGCTCTCTGGCTATGGAATGTCACATTTAATTGCCTTACACATTTGAATCACATTAAAATTATTCAGGAATTTAGAAGAAGTAGAATACAAACTGTAGATAAACTACTGATCTTGATCCTTGTCAGCATAACCCTCCCAAGCAGCTACAGCAACCTATTCTGAATTCTGTTTAATAAATGATTTTCCATTGTACTGCTATGTTGGGATTGTTTGCCTATACAAACAGTAGAGATTTTTGCTGGGCCAGTCATTTATCTTTGCATATGTGCCCACATCTTTAATAGGAGGAAGATATTTTCCACCATATAGCTTGCAAATTTATATATTACGCCCAATACTTATATTAAACACATATATTATTATATAATTATAACAATTTCATTTCAATTGAAATTATTTTATTAGTAATTTAGATGAGTTCCAATCCTGCTGCAAGAGTATTTGGCCTGAAACCTGAGAGGTGAATTGGCTGTATTATAAAAGCAAGGTATACACTTCTTACCCTAGGCATAGAAGAGATATTAAATTCAGACTGCTAACATACAAACAAAAACCCAATTTAAAGAACAAAAATAATCAGTACAGAAAACTGTACAATAATATTACAGTGGGAAACAAATGTGTCTGTTAAGCAATGTAATTCCTTGAAAGATGAAGAACTGGTTCCCCTGGATGCTGCTCTTTTTGTAGGAGGCACTCCTGCCTCAGACAGTTGCAGCCCACAGCAGAGATGTCATTGTGTCAGGCTGACATGTGATGTGTTCAGCCTCCTGGAATATGAGATCTGCTTATTATTTCCCTCTTCACAATGGAGGTTCAATGCAACCTATTAGCTCTATTTCTTTTATTTATTGCACTGAAGTGTTCAAAACACTTCCCAAAAACAGTACTGCATTAAAAAAGCGTATAGCAGTTTGCCTTCCTTCTCCAAATAGTATCTTTTTTTTCTGCTTCCCAGCATTTCTGCAGAGGGACAGTTCTGTCACAAGCTAAGATGCATCTTGGAGAAAGGTGTGTAAATAAACACCACACCCTGTGCTTTGGGACCATGCAGACTACATAACTAGAGGTGAGTATGTCCTGGTTTCAGCACAAGAGACAGGGACCTGTTAAATTGGATCCAAAGGACAGCTTTAAAACTCTCCAAGGGCTGAAGCCCCCGAGGAAAGGTTGAGAAAGCAGGAGCTGCTCAGATTGGAGAAGAGAAAGCTCCATGGAGATCTGTGTGACCCTCCAGTACTTACAGGGGTCTTACAAAAGAGAGGGAGAAAAACATTTTATATAGTGATAGGACAAGAAGGAATAAGGGTTTTAAACTGAAAGAAGAGAGATTTAGATTAGATGTCAGGGAGAAATTCTTTACTTGAAGGTGAGGATGGTGAGGCACAGGAAGAGGTTGCCCAAAGAAGCTGTGGATGCCCCATCCCTGGAAGTGTTCAAGGCTAGGCTGGATTGGACCTTGAGCAACCTGGTCTAGTGGAAAGTGTCCCTTCCCATGGCAGGGGGGTTGGAGCTGGATAGGCTTTAAGGTCCCTTCCAACCCAAACCATTCTGTGATTCTCCAAAACCTTGTAAGAACAATTTCCAGAGCAAGCTTGAGAAATCCCATGAAAATGCAGCAGAGACTTTCAATTACAAACACCTGTGACCAGCCCAGTGGAGGGTCTCCCCTGTAGCCATCACAAGGGTATTTCAGCTGCTGAATGATGCAGGAGAAGCCTGAGCACTCAAACCTTCATCTTCCAGCCTCCTCTGGTTGCTGCTTCCCTCTGCAAAATGGTGAGGAGCCCTGTGAGAGCTGTTCAAACAGAACAGATTGCTCAGACACAGCTGCCTGTGCTGTTAAAAGGACACTACTCTGGCACACCTTCTGGCAGAAGAGGTTCAAACCTACCACTTACATCCTAGATGCACCAATAGGTCAACCTTTTGGTCAAGAGTCAAGCTTTATCACCTCACTGGTTGCACATGTCATAACACTAGAAAACATTCCTTAAAAGCTGCCTGGATGACAGGCTATTTTCTGAAAAACCTATATGAACATGAAAGAATGTGTTTATGTACACCTTCTTCACAAAGCAGCATCATGTTATTTGTTTGGTGGGAGATGGTGTTCCAGAGGGATCAGTGATGCCACTCTTGTGTTATGTATTTCATGTTCCAGCCACAAATACTTCCACCACACTTCAGCATGCCCTCTACAGGCCAGGAGAAACTGAGGCTGAAAGCCTCCCAGCTTCAGGTTTCTTTGTGGTTGTGCCCATGAAGGGAAAGATGCATCACAGGCATTCAAAGATGTCCTGAATCATTGTCCTGAGGAGTAATTGAGGAACAACAAACAAAGAAATAATAGAACCAGCAGAGGGGTAAAAAACCCAAGGAAAGATGAGGCAATTTAAAAATAATTATTGAGATGTGTTGCAAGAGTAATATTTAAAAGCAGAAAGAAGAGGTTAGTGTCAGATGTGAGGGTTAGACCTGCACAGTGATGTTCTGTGGAAGCCTTTATTGGAATACCTGGACTCTTACAGTGACTTCATGGATGGGACTCTGTCCCATGTGAATGTAAAAATGTAAAAATAAATTACCCAGATAATGCTGTAACACTTCAAATATAGTTAATCTTCATGATTTTTTTCCCAGAGATTCAGAGCAGTACTTGCTCAAGAGGGAATGATTGTAGAATTTGAAATGTAAGCAGTCAGAGAGCAAATTAATGTCTAATTATGAATGTTAAAAACAGAGCTATTAATTTCAGGAGCAAATGATGAGTTCTTATGTTATGAAAAAAATAACATTCCTCTAGAAAATATCTGAAGAGTCCATTGATATTTTTTCTATAATTTACTCAAATTACTGCCAAAATTTTCCTCTGACAAGTTCTCTCATGAAACTATTTTGTATTTGCTCATTCAGTTGCCACCTTTCAAGAAGATCTCAGGTTCAGGAATAATTAAGGCTCAACTAAATGCGAGTTTATTAAACTAGAGGAGTTTGGTGAAAAGCTAAGTACAGCTAGGTTTCCTAACTAAAATTAAAATGGTACCATCTGATCTCAGGGCAGATTATGAAAAATACAATTTCTCTAAAATTTCTCCCTTGACAGACACCTAAGTAAAAGGCAGTTTAAAACACAATGAAAAGGTCATTATCCTCATTTTTAGGACTGCAGTTCCCAAGGGAATGCTTAAGCATCCTTTAAAATACATGGGAAACCGGAGGGTAGAGAATAGGGGGAGGAAAGGAGGCTCAGGGCTCCCTGTTACATGTTCCTGCAGCAACATAATGTGAAGAGCAAAGCAATGTCTGTAGTGCCAAGGCCCAAACAGAACTCATTGCACCAGGAAAGTAGGAGTTTTCATCTGGTGGAACATCAAGCCCAGGACGCAGTTCATATGTCAAGTATTACACAGAATCATAGAGTCACAGAATATTCTGAGTTGGAAGGGACCCATCACAATCACCAAGTCCAGCTCCTGTACAGGATACCCCAAGAGTCACATCATGTGCCTGAGAGCATTGTCCAGACACTCCTGGAACTCTGTCAAGCTTGGTGCTGTGACCACTTCCCTGGGGAGCCTGTTCCAGTGCCCAGCCACCCTCTGGGTGAAAAACCTTTTCCTGATATCTTAACTAAGCTTCCCCTGACTCCTTTCTATGAGCACATCCAAATTTGGATGCAGGATTTTGTATGTAAGTGTTGACCCATAAGCGTTGACCAAAATGCCAGCATTTAAGCCCAGGTCCAGGTAAAACTTTTCTTTTTTTAAAAAAGGGACACATTTTTAGTTACTGAAGTGGATTTAGTTCAATTGCACCAAAGACAACATTCAACATATTATAAGCAACTGGAAAAGTAAGAGGAGAAATTTCTTATTCCCTCAGAGAAACCTTGTCAGACTTGCAAACCTCCCTCTCTCTGAAGGGCATTCAAAATACACCAAATAATAAAAATCCCCAAAGATGCATAATTAATGTGGTAGTTCAGCTACTATGTTGAAAAGCAAGGAAAACATTGTATACATCATTAATAAAAAAATTGTTTAAAATTACACTTCTGAAGTAGAGACCAGAGGTCCAAATGTAAATTATACTGGATTCTGGAGTCCCAGAAGCAGTCTTTATTTTAATAATGACACATTGTCTCCACTGCCTTCTCTGTAAAGCTCCCAAAATGCCAATTATCCGAGGAAGTACACAGTTTCTCAGGTGAATTTTGCTGTTCACCTGTTGCTGAAGCAGCCATGACAAGACTGCTACAGCAATGCCAGAGTTACCAACTGAACACTAAAATGCTGAGAGGTTGTCCTGCAAGCACAGCCACAAACTACAGCAAATTTATGTTGGTTTTTATAAGTGCAGTACAGGCCAAAGAAAAGCTCTTGGCTGTGGGCAGCATGGCAATGCAGCCTGAGCAAGTTACCCAGCTGAGAGACAGGTTTATCACTAGAAGCTGTCCCAGTCCCACTCTGGAGCTTCACAGCTCTACCAAGGTCACAAGATGAGTGCAGCAAGGTTTCCCCATCTGAAATGGACCATGAAGTTACCCCTAGATGGTAACAGGAGACTTTGACAAGTGTAAGCTCTGCTCAGGTCACCCCCACAGCCCAGCCAGGCTCCTGCCCAGAGAAGAGTAAAGATGAGATTTTGGATATGATTAAGATTTCACTTCATGGCTTTTGCCCAGATTCTGAGGTTATGTATCTGGTCAAAACATTACCTGTTTAAGGTTGCAACAAAGAAAAATTAGTGCATGACATGCCAACAGTTCAGATTGCATGTTTCATATTAATGGCATAATAAACATAATAATATTCATTTTTGTACTAAAAAGAACGTGATTTGAACTGATGTCTGCATTTCAACTAGTTGCATGCATTAAAACAAATAGCAAGGATGTGCAAACTAACTATCCAGACTGGCTGGTGGTAATAGATCTTTTATCTTGATTTATAAGAAACCCTTTTTAAAAACGAGACCTTGTCTTAGCGAGGATTAAAATAGCAAGGAAAGGAAATGAATAGAAATATTGCATTTGCTCTATTATATATCATATAAATTATAACATATGTGTAAGATATTACATTCTTTACCTCATATTCAACTTGAATAAGTTCTTATGGATCATGAGGTGGAAGAGCTCTGGAATTTATTTACCGCTCTTAGTCACAAGCCAACAAAGGAGGTGGCTATGCAATAAAACAAAAATAACACAGTTCATGGTGAAGATATATCTAAATTATATTAAGAGGCAACTCTTTGCTACTTGCTTATAAACAAGTGGTACTAATCTGAACATAAGGAAATTGCTTTCTCAGTGTAAGCCGGTTTGTACCAGAGAAAGTACACTTAAAACACGTTGTTGCATAAGCTGCTCCTCTAAGGATGCACTTCAAACCATTTCTCAGCAGAAATCTTCCTCAGAATGACACCTGACTTTTGCTGCCCTGCTGATGGAAATTGGAGACAAATGGATCTAGCTGAAACTGGACCATAACTTCAGGTACTTTCAACCTTGGTGAACTTCAACCTTCTCCAAAGTCTTCCTGTAAACGTTTTTAGATTAAGAGGCACTTATGCAAAATCGTGAAAATGTACTGAGAATAACCTTTGGATGAAACTTTATCATTTCTGTGCAGTACCTAGGTACTTTCTGGTAGGCTTCTAAATAAGTTTAAGTGTAGGTTATCCAGGGACTGGGAAAGGAAGGTGAATAAGCTGAGTTCCATTAAACCTCCACCTAAATCCAGCACAGGGAGTCCTACCCCTCCCAGAGACCCATCATTCCCATCCTATGCTAGGCTGCTCTGTCCCAGCTGGGAGCCATTCTACACACATGGCAGGATTCATCAAGCTCTGGGGCAGGGCCAGCTCATCTTACTGCCACTGGAGATCAAGCACCTCTAAAATTGCTTTTTTTTTTTCTGCTCATAAACTAACTCCCTGCATTTCAATTCTTTGAAGTGTGAAAGCATCAGACTATGGCCACTCTGCACAGAGAGGTGGGTCATGAAGAGAGCAGTGAGAAATTTATCAAAGGGGAAAACACAAAAGACTCTTTGAGGCTCTTGAGGCTACATTCATATTTGCAAGCAGTAAGGCCCAACAGGAGTAAATGTGTAGTTTGCCTCACTTCCAAAAGCACAGTATCTAACCTAGAAGCATTTGGGGGAGTAGGGAATACTCTGAACTATCCCCAGTCTAGTCCCACCAGCTGGGACATATTAAATATGGTCTTAGAGCACATCTCCTCATTTAAATTCATTTGAGGGCAGTGCAGTTTGCACATTCTCTGAGCTAAAGCACTGTAAGTGGCAATA
The DNA here is from genome assembly GCA_013397075.1 of Rhabdornis inornatus. Taxonomy (NCBI): domain Eukaryota; kingdom Metazoa; phylum Chordata; class Aves; order Passeriformes; family Rhabdornithidae; genus Rhabdornis; species Rhabdornis inornatus. The sequence continues at coordinate 2,787,220 of VWZS01004200.1, forward strand.
ACTCGGAGGGGTGATGGGTGAGGTTTCTTTGTTGTTTTTTTTTTCCACAAAAGTGCACTCCTGACAAGGTAAACCTTGTAGGAACTGATAGAATAAAAAGGACCTGCAAGACAGTAAAGCAGTAATCAAAGGCAGAAAGAGAAGTAGACAGAGGAGAGGCTAAGAAAAGGGGAGACTCTCCAAAAGTAATAAGCCTCATTAAAACTGGAAAACAGGCAAGAATGGAGTGCAGAGTGCTCTGGGATTTCTGCCTGCCTTTCTAATGACAGCTGGAATGAAAGCCTGAAAGTCTCAAGTCAGAGCACAGTAAAAAAAAAAAAAAAAAAGGAGAATATGAATGTAGTGTGAGCACATAGACTGGTATACGTTCAAATGCAGAAGACAAGGTGCTGAGACAAAGACAGAAAAGAAGAAAATTAAACGGTGAGGATGCAAGCAGTGACTAGGAAGAGCTGGGATTAAGAGACCAAGATCAAGGCTAGCTGAAGAAAGCAGAGCAAATATTTTCAATTGAATGCAGGCCAAACCCTTATGTAAGGATAATGGGTAATTTGAGATTCCACAATTTTTTGATCTGTTTTGTTCTGTCCTGCTGTAGTGTTGTATCTTTACATTTGCCTGTCCCCTACATAAAGAGTAATCCCATACCTTATTTTTATGAGAAAGCCAATAGCTGAAATACAGTGACTCACCAAGAGTATTTCAGCTGAGTGAACACAGTGATTCTAATAACTGTCTGCTAATTAGCAGGTTTTTGAGATAAAGACAGTTGAATAGCTTGCATCCTCTGACACCCCAAATTAATAATGCTCCAGTAGCAAATAATAAAGTGATAGAGACTGGCATTATTACTTTTTGGTACAGTACAAAATAGATTTAAATTAATCTGGCTTGTTTATCTACACAGTCTAGACCATTACAAAATGCTGGAAACCTCTGCCTTGGCTCTAACAAATGATGCCCTAGAGACCTCTATATAAAACTAAAAGAATTTCTCCTAAAGCAAGATGCAAAAATTTATACATTACAATTTTATGAATAAAATTAATTAACCAACAATTCATTACATTCTAAAAGCTTCATCTGACCATAATAATCCTTGTTTGCAGCCCAAAGAGTATTTGGTAATTGCAGAGTGATGGAATAATGTGGATATTTTTTGATTACAGTTCATTATATAAGACAACAAGGAAGAATTTGTGTTTGAATCATAATGAAAACTTAATTGACACCATTCTTCTAAAATATTTCCAATGACTAAGTTTCAGTCTGTGTCTTAATCAATTTTATATTAGAAAGAGATTTTAACAAGATAATGCTGTGAAAATAATTTCATTGCATTATAAAACCTTTGACTGGATCTTCTAAGTAATTAAACATGAGCCATCCTGGAAATCTGACATAAATGCAATTCTAACTTCAATACTCTTTAAGATTGTACAGTTTCAAGTTTCTTTTAATTTCTCTACTACCTTTAATCAAATTTAAGCTTTTCTCTCCGTCTCCACTCAAATAGTCTACAATTTATACCTGCAATATAATTTCAGGAGGGATAAATTCTAGAAACCAGAATCATGCCTCAATACACAAGTTAAACTGAAGCAACATGGATAATCATACAAAATGCAGTTACTTTTCTCAGCCATGATTCCCAAAGAGACTCCCTCAGGACCTTCCCTCTATCCAGACATGCTCTCACTGAGGGTGAGTGTGCTGAGAGCTTACTCAGAGGACCTGTTCACAGAAGCTGAGGCCTCATTCAAGAAAACATTTCTACCATGAGCTCACCTTTATTTCAGAGACCTTTCTAAACGCTGTACTTAACAAAATAACAGATAACCTCCTATGGAGATAGGTACCAGGTTGTAACAGGAACAATTACAGTGCTGCCCATCCTTCATATAAGACACACCTGGCTGCCCAAAGTTTTAAAGTGGTAACAGTACATTTTGAATTAAAACACCAGGAGGGAAGAACATAGAGCCACCCCCTTGGAAAATGCTGTGCAGTTGGGATTCAGCCTGCCTAGCAACAGGCAAGGGCTACTTCACTTCCAGCTGACCTCCTCCTGACTTTATGAGGATCCCACAGCTTGAATTAGGAGTAACTCAAAACCACTGAACAAGTTTCTATTTAAAGGTACTGCTGGCTTGTATACTAGAGGCACAGTGAAGAAAAGTGTAAACTTCAGGCTCCTGTTAAACAGCTCATTGCTGAACAAGGAAGCAAGAAATAAAGGGCAATCTGGGAAACAAAGAAAAAGTTGCTTTTTTTCATTGCAAGACTCACTTAAATTTAATGCCCATTGTTGAAACCTGCCATAGCTGTTGATAAGGTGATTAAAACCGTGCAGCTAGAATATCTTGGTCTAGACTTCAAACAATATAACTGGACCCACAGTCTTGGTATAGGCTTATTTCTCACTACAGGCAATAAGGAACATACACTACAAACCAGTGGAGTGCATTATGCTCGTTAATTAATTAAAATCTGCTGTTCACAAGAGTATTCTGAAAATTTTAATTTTTTCTCTGAAAAAGCTTTCTTTGCTGCATACACAAAAAAAAAAGTGGATAGAAACCCCTTGCATTTCTGCCAATATGAAAAATCAGAAGAATAAAAAGATGCTACAGAGAAAAAGTTGCTACTATACATTGTTTCTGGATTCCATGACAGAGACAATTTACTTGGCGCGATTATCCTGTGTATGTTAAAACACTTTTACAGACTAACCAGACCAAAGACAAGCTTACAGCACTCATTACAAGATAATGCAAGTTTATATGGAGTGATTATTAGGAATATATAGGGTTTATGTGATGCACAGACATACTATTTTTCATACATATACATGCACATAAAATATTTTCTAGAACCAAGTAATACAACTGCAGGGAACACAAATTTAAAGTACACTTAAAATCAATCTCTATATATGTAAATACACAGTAATGGCCTAATGAACTTTATATTTGCTGAAGAACAGCCCAGCTCCTGTTTTGAGTGCTGAAGAATCTCCCCTGCACTGAATAGCATGATGATAATTTTCTGTGTCCAAGCTACATCAAGAACTATGGAGAAATGCATATGTGTTTGCAATAAATTAGAGTAACATGTTAATTGTTTTCACCCCTAAGCATCGATTTGATTATAGGCTTTTGTACTAACTTGTCAAGAATAACAGGAGTAAAATAGTAAACAGAGATAGCATTTATTTTAGAAAAAAGTTTATTTTTTCCTTAAAAATATTTATACATAGCTTCATTTTGCTTTTCTACAGTCATAAATTAAGTTTAAAACTCGAGTTTAAACATTAGGATTTCGAAAACACAGATGTACTGACTTCAAAATTAGGTTCAAGCTATCTGTCATACCTTTCCCTGAACTCTCAGAAGGCATTTTACAGTAAGTTGAGCTGATAATAGACTGTGCACTATCAGAAGCAGTCCCACCTGCCCTGTGACCTTCCCCCTTCTTGTGCATAGAAGCTGTTTTGCCTTGAACTACAGTATTGCTTCTCTAACCTTCCAGTGATCAGGTCAGGGAGCTAAACTAGTACAAAAAACTGGGAAAAACATGTCAGGAAGATGGAATAGATATTAACTAATCTGAACATCATTCTCTGTCAAATAGTATGCCCTCAACTTTTGGTGAGGACAAGAGGAAATAGTCTCATATTGTGACAGAGGAGGTTTAGATTGGATAACAGAAAAAACTTCTTCAGCCAAAGGGTTGTCAGGCATTGGAACAGGCTGTCCAGGGAAGTGGTGGAGTCACCATCCTTGGAGGTATTTAAAAGATTTGCAGATGTGGCACTATGGGACATGGTTTAGTGGTGGACTTGGCTGTACAGGGTTAAAGCTTGGACTCAATGATTTTAAAGATCTTTTCCAACCTAATGATTCTATGATTCTATGATAAACCCTGGTCTAAGAAAGCTGCATTGAAAAGATGCATAAAAAGAGCAATAATTTTCTTAAATTTAGGTTCTCACTCAAAGCAGAATGGGACTGGATGAGCACTAGAAGATTGACACAAAAAGGTTTAAAATTTGTCTCCAAGGTTGAGGGAGGGAGTAGTACCACTTCTTTCTTTACTCAACAGCTAACCAAAAAACCATCTTAACTGCATTATGAAAGCATAAACATAGAGGTCATAGAAGAAAAGACAACAGTCTCTCTCCTGCTAACAACATATCCCAACAGAATTTCACATTCCATACTCTGGCTTATTTCCTAAGCCTTTGACAGACTAACAGGAGAGAGACATCCTAAAAAGTAACTCTGCTTTTTATTGCCAGATCTTGATTTCTCCAGCCCAGTCACATGTTGCAAGGAGCGATGGCAGGACTGGGTGAAATATTGCACTCACACAAGCTTCTTTATGTGCAGACAAAGTGCAAATAATCCTTGAAGTATGATAGTTGTAGAAAAACACTTTGCCATCTGAACTTCCTGTCACCAAAAGTGTTCCATCTGGAGAAAATTCACAGCCCACTGCAAATCCTTCCACCTGTAAAAAACAATAACAGAGGAATTTTTGATGCTGATTAGAAAAGTTCATTGTGGTATGCTGAAAATTAATATAGTACAAAACCCACATATCTTTAAATAAAGATACACTAAAGATTTCTTCAGGTCTTTATTAAGACACAGCTATATCAAAAACTTATTTAATCAAGCCACTAGGCATTCATGAAGTCATTTAATAACTATTTTCTTCAGAGTGCATATGATTCAAAATAGACTGGCACATGGGAAAGCAAATGAAGCCAATTAATATTTATCACTGATTTATAATAAAACACTATTAGCAGACATTAAAAAGCAGAGGTGATTTGGTATCTATCTTCCTTTTAAATTTGGATCCTGAGTTCCTGGTGGGGAAGGATACCTTGTGTCCTTCGTATCTTTTCTTTTTGTTGATTCGGTAGGGTCGCTGGGCAGAAAACAAAGCCATGTAGTTCCCGTTGGTCTGAGCTACAAACACAGACTCCTTTGGGTGCAGGGTTAGACTTGGGCACGTGTAACGCTCCTGAAAATTATTTTAAAGGAAGTTTTGTTGTATCAAACAGAAGATTAGTTCAAATGATTCAAGTTATCTCTTGATACATTTGAAAGCCCATGAAGGACAAGGTAAGGAAAAGTCATCTCCATATATGCATTATATAAAGGTATTTAACTCACTACAAACCACTGGAAGTCTTACATCAGGACAAATGCTAAATCAAATCTCTACCCTGTTTTCCTAGATGTTGACCAAAATCCCCTATCTCTCTGAGCCATAATTATACTGCAGAACAGCTGCAGAAAGGTAATTCCAATCAGATGGTTCTCCATCATTCTCTTCCTGCCCAAGGAAACCCAAAGTTTGAATGTGAAAGTGAATCTTCTCCCATATCCCTTTCTCCACAGCCATACTGTGCTTTCCACGCTACTTTGTACAGTTCTCAAATCCTCCATCCTTCCAGTTCTGGCCAGACTGACAGGAACAGAAAACATCTGATTGAAACAGACACCTTTCCCCATCCCACTCTTACAAAAAAGAAGAAAGAGGAAAAAAAAAGGATCATTATTACTCTCCTTATGACAGTGATGTGGGCTGCTGCTGGCTGCAAACTCATAAATATCTGCAGTAATTACTAAGACTTGGCTTTACTGTACAGTTCCTATTTAAGACTGAATTAAGATTACTGTCGAAACTGCATGGTGACTCCCTCAGAAATCAACTGCTCTCCCAAGGCTTCCAGCAGGTACAAAGTTCTTCTAGTTTCAGCCTAACCTAAAGACAGAGTGCTGAGTTTTGATGCCATGAGAGCTTTGGCTGTAGGATCCATCTGCATGTGAAGAACCCCAGGGTGGTAGTGACCGCTGGACACCATGGGCTGTGTGGTAGAGCAGGAAGAACATCAGATTGGTTTTGTTGTGTGATTTGGAAGTGAAGGACTGGAAGGAAGTTCTGGGTACTATAAAATATTAGGCACAGTTCAACTGTGTGTTCCTGCAGAGAAACTGGGTCTGGAAGCATGGCACCAGAGAGCACAACACAATCTCCAGGAGCACGGTGCTGTCATGCTGAGTATGTTGTAGTAATGGGTTATTTTAGAGCTGTTAACTATTCATTTGTTAATGCAGACAAGCAATAGATCAAGTCCTATTGGGATCTAATTCTGTTTGGAGAGCTGAGGGGTTCACTCCCACCTCAAAGGTTTCAAAAGTGAAATTCAGAAAAGTGAAGCAGAGTTTTGTTTATTCACAGTGCAGAAAAGTGGGGGGGGTAGGGGGTGGGAATTCTTGTCTGTAATTTATATATTCACAGTTATTTATTTTTTCCTTTCCTATTGTCTGTCCAAGGTATTGATAGATCCAATATTGTACAAAGACACAATTTTGGAAATTAAACATGAAACAATCCCATTAATTCATCAACTATGTGTTATTGTCAGCAGAGTACTTTTTATTTCAGCCAAAAAGGATCTATATATAATCCAATCATATTATATTACATAGGATATTAGGCTTGGGTTTTCAAAAACGACCCAGAGAGTTGAAATTTTCTATTAACTGCATTGGTAATCTCCTTTGAAACTGTCAGCCTTTCTAGACAATTTAGTCTATTAAATGTCTTGCTTGGTTAGATGACTGAGGAATACTGCACCTGCACTGATAAATGCAAATTTTACCTCTGTGATTATTCTGTATTAGGTATCTATATGCACATATCAGGTTGCCATTACTACGTGAATATTAAACTCAATTTGTTAATAGCCCTCATTGCAACTCACGAAAAATGTATGAAAAAGTGCAGGAAAAGAAACGCTGCGCTATAGCAGCTACTGCCACGCACCACTGGTAAACCACAATGTCACTGCAGAGTCCTTACCTAAATATAGCTTAGATGTCAATGAAATAGCACTGAAATGTAAATATTTTAAGCACAAGGAGGTCTCTCGGTCTTCAGGGTTATTTTTTAATAACAACTAAGTGTTAAGTATGAAAACAAAGTCATCAACTTACATGTAAGGCATCTTATACATCACAAGACCTTATTGAAAATCAAATGCTTTTTTTTTCTACACTGACAAGTATGAAATATTAAATCATGACCCAAACAACAGTAGTTGTTAATCTTACATGAAAAATCTGATTGGAGATTTTGGCAGCACTTTGGAAGTCCCACGCAACGATGGTGCGATCAGCTGAGTCTCGGCTTACTGCATCCGTGCTGGTAAGAAATTCCCTTCCTTCAGGGAGGAAGAGTATATCCAAAGTCTGTTGTACTGCAGCTTTGTACACTCTCAACACCTAGTGGAAAAAAGAGTTTGTTATTTTTTGACAGACTAGAACCTGATAACCTATGTTTTCCCTTTTTGTATTAATAATTATCTCCATTAAATGATGTATTATTTTTAAACATCAAAAGGTAACTCAATTTAAAATGTTGACATACTAGTATTTTAAATAGCTTGGTCAATGGATATAAAGAATCAATATACAGGAAAAATAAATTATACTTTAAAAGCATCAGTTTGTACAATTTATATATTATACGTATATTTACGTAAGAGCCTGTTGTAAATTACCGAGGAATTTGAGTAAGACCCAGAAAGGGCTTCAGACAACACATTGTGAATCTGGGTCTACACAAACTCCCTTCAATATTATAAACCCCTCTAGATTCCCTAGAAGAGGCAAAAGAATCCTTGGCAGAAAGCTGTCTCACTCCATGAGCTGAGCTTTAAAATGGAGGACTCAGGGAGTTTGGGGTATCCAAAGTAGCAACACTAAACACAACATTGCAACCAGCTGGGGACAAGCCACGCCAACCAGAGCAGCAACAAACGTTCCTTAGCTGCCTCCCAGGATGAAAACCAGCAGACCAACCACCTCAGGTGTCTGCAGACCAACACACACAGCCTGGGAACAAGCAGGAGGAGCTGGAGCTGTGTGCCCAGCCAGAGAGTGAAAGGGACCTGAGGATCCTCATGGACAACAAGCTCAACACAAGTGAACAGTGTGCAGCTGCAGCAAGGAAATACAGCTGGGTGCTGGGGGGCATCAACAAGGGCATCACTAGCAGAGATTGTCATTGTCCCACCCTCGTCAGCTCTTTTCAAGTCACACCTGGAACACTCTGTTCAGTTTTGCCCATGCTAAACAAAAGACATGGGGACAGGCTGAAGAAGGACCAGAGAAGGGCAGCAGAGATGCTCAAAGGACCGGGAAGCTGCTACATAAGGAAAGGCAAGAGAGAACTGGGCTTGCTCAGCCTTGAGAAAAAAAGGTTTAGGGGAGAGGAAGTTCCAATATTTAAAGAGTGGCTACAAAGATGATGGAAACTCCCTTCCTACAAGACTTATGTGGAAAATAGGAGGGGTAATGGGTACAAGTTGCACCTGGGGAGATTCTGATTGTACACAAAAAGTGGATTAGATCCATGCAGAAATGGGTATCAGCCACAGGATTCTGAATATCCAGCCTGTAAGCTGGATTTTTAAGAGATATTTTAAATTATTCTAAGGAACACATGAATAATTTGAACTTCCTTTCTTTCCATCTTTCTTCATGAAATTCTGTATCTATGTTGTCTAATTTGAATTTTGCAAATCAATACTTTTGCTTTCTTTTTTCTCTGATTTGCCTCCAGTGAAGAGAAACTTCAAGGCAAGTGGCCAGATCAAAGCAAACCATCTCTCTGAATATGGTGATCCTTGAAACTAGGACATGGGAAGACTCCTAGTTATTAATATCTGAATCTCTCTCTCCCCAAGATAGCTAAAAACGTAACTGCCTGCACTTCCAACGGGTATTCAGAGGTTAGTCCTTCTTCTAATGTCACTAGAAAACCAATAGAGTGGAGAAAGTGCTGGAAGCATTATCCTGAAATGACTCCCAACTTTGTGAGCCATTTCAGTGCCTACCTGATACCCCTTATATACCTAGTGACTACTGACTTCGGGCCCCAGACCATTTGCAGATAGTTTGGTTTTTTTTAATAACCACCAAACAAACAATTTTCAGGTGTCACAATGAAATATCCTAAATTATACCCCTGTTTTACACTTTCACCAACAAAAGAAAAATAATTTCAAGTACCAAACACAGCATGAGAACTTCTTGATTTCTTGCCTGAAACTCAAAAAATCTATGACTGTTGGGAAAATGTTCAGAAAGCTGATCCTGCTTTAGTGTGGCAATCGACTTGTGGGTGTCCTGAGGTCCCTTCCAGCTCTGCTTCCTGTGATCTCAGCATGTAGAAGGATGGCAGCAGCAGCTGCTCCAGTTGCTTTTCACAGGTTTTGTGAAACACACAGTTTAGACACATCATGTTTGCATTCAGTGAAGAACCTTAGCCATGTAACCACTCTACACACCCTATAATAACAGCAACAAGATGTAAACCTGCACACTCAAAAACTTGCACATTTATCTGCAATCTGCCTGCTTTTTTAAGATAGTGAATATACAAACGTGTTACTTGCTCTCATCAGATTTTACAGCCTCAGAATCTGCATAATATACAAAGCAATTAAACTTTGTAAAGCCAAAAGGGATATTTCCATATTTATAGCCTCGCCTTTCTCTATGGAGAAATCACATGCATATTTTCTTCACAGAGTTATAAAAGGAAGTCTATAGTTCATTAGTAAAGCAGAAAATGAAGCTACTTTGTAGGAGCAAAAATGAAAAATAAAAATCCAAACTGAAAAAAAGCCCCACAAAATATAATAGCTGCCTGGAATGAGAAATGGAAAACCATACAGAAACCTGACAGCTGTAGGAACTGCAGGAGAAGAATGAAGTTAAATTGAGAGGAGTGGACACAAAAGTCTGTCTGGACACAACAGACTTAGGAGGCAGCTACTTAGCAGCAGGCACCTTCTGAGAAGTGACAAGTCCCAACCAGAGAGTCAGCAGGAGCAAGAGCATGGAGCAGCACAAGTGTAGAAACAGGGACAAAGAGCCAGAAACAAAAGCCAGTTAGTGCTGGGAAATGAAGAACAACACAGGGCAATAAATGACAACAAACTTCCACATGGATAATCATGGTAGTGATTTTTAATATTTTCTTATTTTAAAGCTGAAAATCACAGACATACTGTCTACATCTTCATCATCTAAAAAAGCTCCAAACTTGTGAAATGTGAGTACTTATCCATCCATATGCTGCGTCCAGCATTGTAAAGGGTTTAGGTTTTGGACTTGCTTTTAACAGTTTTTGGAGCAACAGACATCTCTCGGTACGGAAAAAGAAGATATTGTGAAGTTGGTAATGTGCAAATACTTTTCATATTTGCAGAAAATCTGTTGGGTTCTTACAAAAACTGCCACTATCAATTTAAACGTTTTCACCAGTAATCATTAAATAATATTGTTTGTCTGTTATTTAATAGGATATTTAAGCAAATTGCCTGTGTACCTTAGCTTTGCAACAGGGAACTGTCTATCAAAATTAGTACATTTGTTTTCTATATGTTTGATACATACTTCCAAAAAACTGTGCTATTTTATCTTCAAACCACACAGTAGGAAGTGACTTAGAGAACAGTAAATTAACACTTTGAACAGCAGCTGGGAACTTGATATACATAGTATTTCAATTGCCCCATAAAGACAGCTTTCAAAAATAACGAATTGCAACATCCCTGCTCAGGAAAGTACTCATAATTAAATCTGCTTTGTTCTACCTTAGGCAATTAATTCATGATGTGCCTGAGGAACTTGTCTGTGGAACGCACCAATTTGCCCACTGTGCTGGCTTTAGTTTGTTAATAACAGCTTCTGCTCTTGTCCTACTTGCAGATTTATCACCCATCAGCACTGAAAACCACAGTTCACTTCTTCAATCTCAGAATTTTATGGTCATAAAAGAATTCATTTCAAAGGAAGGCCTAATTGTTCCTGGTGTCAACACAATCCAACATAATAACAAAGCTTCTTCAATAAGGCAGGAGTTCGTGGCTGCAGCAATTCAAAAAGAAAGGTAATTTAAGCAAATTAAATCAGTTTCAAACAGATTCTTATGGTTCTGGTGATTTGAATAGCAAGCTGTGATGCTGAATTCAAGGCATATATTTCAGATGAGTGTTCTATAACACTTTTTTGCATTAAGCACATACCATGCACATACTGGTATTCTGTTTGTCCAGAAATCTCAAAGCCTCCACATAGCAATTCAGAAACTGCTATTTGCCCCAACTCTGTGCTGGTCCCTTGTATGCTGTGTGCAATGCACTTTACAAAAAGCATCTAAAATTTTAGGCTAGTGATGAGAAAGAAACATGCTTTTGTAGTCATTGTCCTGGGCATCAGAAGAGGAGGTCTCAAAACAAATCTAATGGGACTACAGACGATATGACTGGTCATCAAAAAAACCCCTTAATCAGTCAGATCCATGGCTTCCAACCTGTAAAATTTGGCATATTTTTTCTTTCATTTTTTGTCCTACCTTTTTAGATTGTGTGATTTGGCATGAACCTACCTCTTCCTACTGACATGCTGGGTAATTAGTTCAATGGCGGACTGATTAAATTTCCTCTGTGAAACAGTACTACACCATAAACAGTAACAAAAAGTACATTTTAACTTTTAAAAAGCTTATTTTTTCACAAAATAGAAGAGGTTTTATCTATTGCAGTGCAAACCATTTGTGTCAATCTATTGTATTTCTCTTCATGCAGCTAAAAAACTATTTTTCTTTACTATTTAATTTTTTCTCCATTAGTAACTGCTCTGTTTTCAGAGATACAGCTCAAGATTATCAAGGGATCTTGAGAATAATTAAAAGGAAAGAAACACTTTTTAATATAAAAAAGGTGTACTTAATCTGGTATTGAGCTCTAAGACTTCAGATATGAACACTGGCTTTTTTTAAAGTCAATTTTGGATCACTTGAAAAGGCACAAGAATCTTGTGATGGAAACCATCAACCATTTATAAGAAAAAAACTTATTCTCTCATCAGATTTTTTTAAATTTAAAATTATCACCCCATCTCAAATAGGATAAGAAGTTAAATTCACATACAGGAAAGACACAGGAAGATACAGAATGGTTTTTCTGTCAGGAACTCACAGAAAGTTTTTAGTCCAAAAACAAGGAATTCTTACTGTAGAAATGAGATTACTGAGAGGAACCTGAAAGAATTTGAAATAAAGTCTGAGCAGCATGGAGAAGGTGAGTGGCTTCCTCCATTAGAAGATTTCAGACTGCAAATGAGCAGAAGGCAGCTTCAAAACACACAGAACGAGATGCTTCTTCAAACACTACAGATTTAAACTGAATTCCTTGCTAAAGGAAGTTGCAGATGTAAAAAGACCAAGAACAACAACCAATTCCACAGTGTGAAAACTCAAAGTGATCCAAGGAAGACAAAGAGGAAGGAAGCCCCAAACTCTAGGTTAAGAGAGACCTAGATAACCATTGCTGGGAATTGTGATAAAGATGTTTGCTGTGCTTTTGTATTCTCATTCTTCAAAAGTGTATTGGTCACTGCTGCAAGTGTAAAAGGTGTCTAGAACTGAGCTGAAACTGGAACAGCCATTCCCTGACAGCTTCTCACTTGAGCACTCCCACTCCAAAAGAAGGAATGTTTTGTTCCTGGCTCGTTTCAGTCCCTCTGGAAGCACAGGAGTGATTGTCCACAGACAGGTGTAGGATTTTCATCTGCAACGTCACCATATGAGGCTCCCGAAAAAACACAGCACACTGCTCACCTCTGTGCCACAGACACATAACATGTGCCTTCACACTCAGAAAGGACCCCTGAATGTTAACATTTAAAATCAAATGCCATTATGCAAGTGCAAATATATTCCCATCATATTTCTTTGAACTTTTGTCCATGGATTCAGGAAGGATTTCTCTGAGAAGAATAACCTGAGCTTTCTAAAGCACTGCATAAATCATCTTATTTTAATTACCTTGTTCTTCCTAATACCACCAGTACATGACAATGTATTGTCTGTTTCTATAGAAACCAGAAGTGCAAGCAGCTCCACGAGTTTCTACAGCCTTTTTTCATATTTATATGCTATCCAGAGACAAATTCATCAGGGCCTCCTAAATACATGCTACTTAAAATGACTGCATCTCATCTGAAAGGAATTGCAATTGAATGTTTCCAAGGAAACAAATGCAGTGCATTTGCACCTATTAATTTTTTAACTGTCTTTTAACAGCTTGGGCTTATTTCTTTATAAACTCAAGTATGAAGAAATAGCTCACCAACATAAAAAGCATTTCTTTAATTTTTTTCTTTTTAAGCATAAAGTTGTAGATAAAAGTTGTAATTTTGCAGCTAAATAACGTTCAGAGTAATAAACAAAGATGAGGGGAGGGAATAAACCCTGTTGTTACTCTGCCTTGAACTGTGTTGTTAATAAAAATTTTACAGTTCATTTCAAGACGTATTTGAAAAGCTTGAATAGGAGCTTCCACCATTTTTTTTCTAGTTAATTTCTTCTATAAAAGATCTCAATTTTAAAAATGGGAAATTCTATGCAAATCTTCACATCTATGTTTTCCTTAAATTTGCCTTGACTTTATACTAATCTTCTTTCAAATTTTCCATGACAAAATTTTGGTTTTAATTCCAAATGGTTGAACATTTCTATTTCTTTGTACTCTTTCAATTTCTAGTAATTTGTTGCTATTTTTCCTGCATAATATTCTATTGCTTTTTAAAATTGATTGTGCTAGCACAAGACTTTCTGCAACAAACATTTTTCAAAAATAAAATTACAAATTTTGTCTCCATTTAGTGTCATGCCTGAAGCACTTAATTAAATTCTTTCCAGCCAGTTCCCTTCCTTGGGACATGCCTTTTAGCCAGTTTTCTCATTATACAGCACCTAAGTTAATTCCTTCCTTCCCCAGCTTCTCTTACTTCTCTATCAAAGTCCAACATCATAAAGTGTTGCGGTGCACAAGTTTTAAGTTTATTATAAGTTGATTTCATTTATAATTGTAATGGTTTCTCCCCGGTGTGTCCCCTCTGTAATGGTCTGCCCCAGGTCTTCCTTTCCCGCCCTTGCCCTGTTGCACCTCCCCAAACCCCTCCCAGTTAAGCGTCAATCCTCCCCGCGCCCTCCCATGTATCCAGAATGTTCCCTGTCCTTCTCCCTCAGACCACTCCCTAGCCCTTGTCAATCCTCCCTGGCCCCTCCCGTTGTTCTGGAAAGTTCCCTGTCAGTTGTTGGTTTCTCGGTTTGTGATTTGTCCCCGTGTTCTGTACCCCGCCCAAGTGTTGCCCCATTGGAGAATCGGTTTATTGTCTCCTCCCTGTGTTCCTCCCACCTACTGTCCCTATTGGCTGTTAGCTTGTACCCGCCCATAGGGGATGTCTTGTATTTAAGTTGCTGTCTGCTTGTTTTCTGCGCCTTCTGATGGTTCCGTTCCCTGCGACCCGGTTGTCTTCCCTTACCCTCGTCCACTAAACCCTGTGGATCCACTGAAAGGAGTCGACTGATCCTTTACGGTTCTCGGATGCGCGTCTCTTGTTCGGGGCTCCCGGAGCCCTAGCCGTACTCCCGGTGGAAGATCTTTCCGGGGGACGGCCCACTCCTGGCGCCGAGCCTCGCCCTCGTGGGCGAGCCGGGCCGGACGGTGTGGACAGGAGGAGGGCGAGGCCATGTCAATAAAGTGACATCAAGTAAACATCATACAATCGATCTTCCCTTAAATAATATATTTTTTGAAATGTCTTTTATTTCTATATCTGTAACTAATCTTTTCTTCAAAGTCTGTTCTGTGGTTGTCCAGTCATATTTTACTGGGTCTCCTCTACCTGATGCCCTTCTTCTCTTTCCCTCCTTATTTAACATAATCAGTGGATTTGCATTTATGGAGGTCTAAGAGCTTCAAATAATGCTTTAGGATCAGAGCCACAGGCCTGTCACCTTTCGCTTACTCGCTCTCCTGATTACTGAGTGGTGCTTCATCAGGACTTGCTGTTCTGACAGTGATCACAAATAGCTCTTGCCAAACCTCCAACAAACCTCACTAGCTTGTGACACTGGACACATGAACATCAACAGACAAGAGGTCAAAAAGAGACTATGTCCAACAGCTCAGTAAATTATTCCTTTGTTTTTAACAGAGTCCAAAAAAAAGTTGTTAGTGATCTCCACTTTTAAATTCCCTCACGGTTTTGTATGGACACAATAAAAAAACAGTTCCTGAATGCTTACAAAACATTAAGTTTCATCAAAGCAGAATATAAATAAAAGGTGAAATATGCAAATCTCAAAAATAATTAAATGGATACATTTAGAAACTTTAAGTGAGTACATTCAGATGTAAGCTTCGACTGCTGTATGTCCTTTCACCAGAGCTAACAGCATCCCTGCTCTACACTACACAAACCTTGCTGACACAATAAATTGTGTACATACACTGTTTCAATGCAGTTTAACCATTTACCATATCATAAACTTTGGCTCCTTTAAAAGTATTATCAGTTTTAGACAGGTACAGTTGAAGTCTTTCCCTGATAGTACGTCTGTGTAAGTTTAGAAACCCAAATTAAAAAGCAAAAGAAACATCTGTAGTCATATTTACTTTAATGAACAATATAAGGTCCTTATTGCTGGGTTAAAGGATGTAAGTCCCAACGTTTTTTTCTCTTTGGTATTTCAAGGAAAACTGTAATTTCAGGTAGAATAAGTGGTTGGAATATATATTGTATCCTGTTTGAAAAGCTAATATAGATCAGCCAAAATGAAGGGTGACTGTGCTGAACATCTTAAGAAATTCTTCCATGGCTCAGAGAAAGGAAATACTTCTAAAATACAGGACTACTTTAAGGTCTTGGGGTTATTGCACATTTCTTTTTACAGGGTTTTACAGGTTTTATCTAGGTTCAGCTCCAAGGTCCAAAGATCCCATGGGAGCTGCTCAATGTGATGCTCCCTCCTTGGTTGACACCGCAGATTGTTTTGGGTTTTTTAAACATAGCAGCTCACTTCCAGGTTTTCTAGTCTTTTCATAAAATCTCTATAAACATTTTCCAAATTTTTCATAAATTTAATCAATCTGTTATACAGTAATATAGAATCCCCAGAATAATCTCTTTACTAAAACTGGATTTAACACAAACAGAAAGAAATACCACTGAAATAAATCTCCATAGGCTATTCAGCTGCCTCTTTTATTTTTTTCAGGCTTTGATTACTTATGTCTGTACTTTTGAGATGTCGGTATACTTTACATTTCACTGAGCAGTTAACAAGCTGTCCCATCCATTCATTTCTCTGAAGTGTATTGCTTAGCTTTATCTCAAAGATTTAAACTCCCTTATTGTTCTTTTATTTTTTGTCTTACTTAATTACTTACTTATCCAATGCTGTATTTGAAACTATTTTGCCTATTTGCTAAGCAGAACAGGAATAGCAATAAGTATCTTTCAACATTTCTCCCATTTTTTTTTTTTAATAACTGCCTCTCTGATTAATGGCCAACTGCACATTTCTGTCATGTTTTAAACCCAGTCAGCAACTAAGTACCACACAGCCACTCACTCACTTCCCTTATACCATGAGTGAACTGTCACACTGAATTGAAAAGATTCATTTATACATGTCAGCAAGGTTTGCATTGTGTAAAGCCGGGATACTATTAGCTCCCTAAAATTTTTCAGTGTTTTAGTAGCTGAGAGGCTGTCTCAAACCAACTTGATACATTTTCTCTGGGACTTGCAAATCCAATTTTTGTACTACATTCAAAACACAAATAAATATGAGTAATTAATGCTCATAAATTCACGGTCCTGATCAGAAGTACTAACTTTTTAAAGTACCACTATGAGCTATTCTATGTCATTTTCCATCAGCAGAAAGCATCAATGTGGCAAACTGCCACAAAGAAGCTCATTTAAACCATGGCATATGTGTGCAATTGGACAACATTTTTGCGATTTCACATTCTCTCTCTGTTGTGCTTAATGTTTCGCTCTGAAATTACACAAAAAATGCCCTTATTTCCTGATAAAATTATCATTTTGCCTCACAGTTAAAGTTGTGCAAGAGGATAACTTGTTAAAACATAGGCGTACATCCTAAAGTATGACCCCTGAAATTGAATTACCAGCAAATGCTGAAATTGAGTTTTCAATGTGCAATGAATAACAAGATTCAGATGCCTGATTTAGGGTGTTCTCTCTATTGACAAAATATGCTGCAAACCTGAAAAGGCTATCAGGAGTATGATGATAGGAACAGAAAGAATCATTAGTTCACCCACAATCATTCCAAGCTGAATGACAGGTTAATACACTTGAAAGAACAGGCAAAACAAGAGTGTCTTGTAATTAATTAAGATGAAAGAACTTGAAATATAGAAAGGTTGTTTGTATCAAAATGGAAACAAAAGTGGCATGAGGTCTCAGACATCTATTTCAGTTAAAAGAAAATGTTTTTTATTAGAACAGGATGAATTTCAAAATATTGGCTAGGACACTATCCAGTTTTAACTAAGGCTATAACTGTGTAAGACGGAAAAGATATGTGAATAAAGATAACAATATAAACAGAAAGCAGGAATATCTGAAGAATCCATTGAAATCCCCCAAACTAGGAAGTGGCAGACACGACATACTGATGACACTGATAATTCATGCCTAACCAACATTTCGTTCTATGCCTGAGAGTTTGAAATGTAACTACAATATTTTGCAGTAATGATGCACAGGTGAGGCTAACCTCCACCAGAGGAACCTTTGTCTGTTCCTTGTTACTGTCTCATGTAAACACCTCTCTGTTTGCCTTGTCCCTGTTGCAGCTACACTGTTCATTGGCGAAGGACATGTTTCTTCTCTCCCACCAGTTTTCAGGAACAATTTCACTGAGAAGATTTTCCAAGACAGCCAAACAGCAAACTCCAGCCCACAGAGATGCACATATTTCTGTAGGAGGCACCTTCTGCAGAACATCAGGCTGAGGTGGTTAGCAATATTTGGCAATCACAGCCTGGGATGCTTGTGGTGCTTTGCAGCCTCTGTCCAGGTTAAGCACCACATGCTGTTCCATGCCTGCTCCTCTTCACAAGGAACTTTCTGAATCTATGTTTATGCAGGTCTGAACTACAATCAGGTTTGCCAGAAATATCAATTGACAGCTTAGCTGTGGTTAAACTGAGGCACCATCAGAATTTAAAACCTAAAAGGAAAGACCTGCTTTAAGAGACAAACACATTTATTGTCGTCATTGCTTGGAATCCAATACCATTTGATACCTTGTCTAGTGCCAAGGGAAAGCACTACCGAGACTCTGATGATTCACAGGGGGTAAAAAAGGGCCAAGAACACCATTTTACAAGCCATTTGTCTTGGTGATATTATAGCACTGTTCAAAGATAAAACAAAAATACTGCGGATTGGCAGAGATACTGACAACAGGAGAGCAGCAGACTCAGGAGACAACTCAGAACTAATTTATCTAGCACAAGCACTAGCATCTATTCTCTAGCCCCTTAGCTCTACTTGAGTCAATGCCAATTTTGCATAGTCTTCAGATCTTGTCATCAAAATCACTGGTATCAGAATTGCCGAAAAAAAAATGTATTCAAGCAAAAGTCTTGGATTGTAAATATCCATTG
The DNA here is from genome assembly GCA_013397075.1 of Rhabdornis inornatus. Lineage (NCBI taxonomy): Eukaryota > Metazoa > Chordata > Aves > Passeriformes > Rhabdornithidae > Rhabdornis > Rhabdornis inornatus. Next base: position 2,805,812 of record VWZS01004200.1, read on the forward strand.
TAAATGAATATTCTATTTCTTTGAAACTGAAGTGCCTTTTCCATTATCAGTATTTGAGATTGTGTCCTACCACCTGTGAAAAATTTCTAACACATTCCTCTACAACCATACACAACATGAGCCCTGTCCAGACAGGCACATTTTTGCAACATGTGACTCCAGCCACTTGTTACTGTAGAACAGAATTGGTTATAATTTTCCATCTGGAAAGACTTGGCAGTCTAGACACACACAAGCTGGAGGCATTGCCAGTTTTGGCATGACCATGCTCATCAATCAGAATTGATTTCAAATCAATAGAAAAATCATCTTCAGAGATTCTCAGAGAAAGTTGCTAGTTGCTCAAAGATATGCACAGGTGCAAAATGCATCACAAAGAAATGATATAGGGTGAAAGAATATCTCTGGCTCTGTACGCAGCCAGACTATCAGTTGACTTTGTGTATAACTACAGTATCATTTTCAGAAAAGACTGTTGGACCAAGTCAGACAATATCTGAAAGAATGTTTTGTCACCTACATCTCCCATCTTCTCCTGGACTACAAAGACCTCAAATTTGACCTAACAATCAACACCTTTAAGCCTTAAAAAGATGACACCCATTTAGTTCCTGAAGCACCTTTTAAAGGCAGTTCAGCATACAATGGGTTCTCTATGTTAGAAAGAACACTGAAGCATTCAATTACAGACTGCACCTCCTCCCCACAATTAAGTTCTACTGTTATGAGAATCTCAAGAAAGAAAAACTGTATTCCCTATGTCATTTCCATGCTATGAAACCATATCTGATCCTGCTCTTCAGGAGAAAAGACTTCTATTAGTTTTTCTTCTTCAGTTCCCTGCCAGGGGGAACAGTTAAAATAGAAAATCTAATTTCCTTTCTTAAATGTTACATAGGTATTTTTTATTAAATGCACTTATATTTTGCAATTTAAAATTAGAACCATCTTCCTTCACAGACCTGTGCTTTGCGAATCTCTTCACATGTCTATGAAGGAAAACTAGGCATCATACAAGTATGATGGATGCAATAAATCCCATCCACTTTTACAAGGATTTTCATACTAACACTGTAAGTCTGAAACTCACAGTAATTTTATTTTCAGTGTAGCCTCAGATGTGGCAGTCTCAATATGTATTTACTAATGTTTTCCTTTTAAGAACCTATTCATGTGGTAGAGATCCTACATAATTAAATTCTTTCCTCAACATCAGTGACAAATGCAACTGCAGCACAGGAACTTGACTGTTAATTGCACAAGAGTACTCTGTTTCCTCAACAGAGCAACTGTCACAATGGTTTCAGAGCTCCCCTGTTAGAGCCCTCATACCTGAAATGCATCTCCCTATATCTCTCACCTATTATTCTTAGGACATCACAAAGTGTGGTTATGCTGTCTTATCTTTTTCAGGTCCCTTCTGCCATCCTCAAGAGAAAACAGATGGCAAACTATGATGAGTAGGATCTACCCACAGAGAAATCCAAAGGAAAACAAAGAACTACTCACTTTACAGACCCTGCTTCTCTTTGAGCTGTTCTGTGCATGAGGATGTTGCTTACCTTACACTTCCACTGGCAGAGTACAGCTCTGGTCTTACCTGAGCTCTGAATGGCAGCTGGGAGCACATTGTTCTTTGTGATTCATAAAGTAAGAGCAGAGTTATCTGTGGCCCTTCATGAATGTAAAAATTGCTCCTGGCTCCTATACAAAAGGTATAGGAATACACATCCCAACCCACATGTAAGAGATGAAGAGCAAAATTGCTGTACTGTTTCCTTGCTTTTCATAATCCCCAAGTGAGCTATTTGCTTTGTTTAATTGAAACAGATGTTACTTTTATCTACAGAAAGAAAAAAATCTTTTTCTGTATAGTGTTCCTCATAGCACTTAAAACACATTACAGAGGCTCATATTAACAAATAGCAACACAGTGACAAATGCAAAAGACTTCAGAATAACATTTCAATGAAAGACCGCACTTTGGTAACACACAGCACACACAACCTAGGAAACACTCTGAAAGAGAAAGAGTAAAATTATTTCCTTTACCTTAGAAGTCCTTAAATCCCACGCTTTAACTTCTGGGCTGAACCCTCCACAAATGAAAACATTTGACTCTGTAGGGTGGAACTTCAGTGCACTGATCCTAAATTCTGCTTTGCTGCTAAATATCTGCTTCCCTAAAATCAAGTGACAAGCAGCGATTAAAATTTGAGCAACAAATGAAATATATTATTCATTTCAACTTAGTTTCAAAAATATCAAGGTTGCTTAAAGAGAACATGCTTATAATAACACATTTCAAATATCTGTGACTAGTCTAATTTAATGAAAATAGAAGACAACTCATTAATGTCTATCCACTTGAAATTGCTCCTACTTATGGGCCTCTGCACTACTGACTGCTTCCTACTGAAAGGAGACAAGAAGTTCTTCCTACACTAAGGAGAGCAGATCCACCGAGGTCACAGTTCAGACAACAGGCTGGAAGAAATCTACAAATCTAATGGTTGGTTTCCCTACAGAGAAACAACAGTCTTTTTTTTTCAGTGAGACAAAAATAATTAGTACAAAACATTGTCTGTACATAAATACCATGTCCCAATCTATATTACAACTCTTAAGTTGTTTACTTAACTCTCTGTGAAGGTAGGAGTGAAACTTCATCTTGAAATTAGGAAATAATTTGCAAACCACCATAGGAAGGCAATAGCTGTTCCCATGGATACACTGTTGCCAACATTTAATTGTGTACACTAATCTCCACAGGATCCTGTGGTTAGTATCAATTGGCTTGCCTGCACTTTGGAACACAACAGAATTCAGCTAGGTTAATTTATAGGATTTTTCCACAGTTTGCTGCTTCCTTTCCTCCTAACAATTTCATGATATTACTGTACATTCACTGAAATAAAATTTTTGGAACAGCAGTATGGATCAAGATAAATATATCTGCTCACTTTCACAATAACAACTGTGATTTATATTCTACATATCCCATATAAAGATCTACATTAAATAAAGTTACTGCTGTAAGCAGCAGTGAAGGAGGTACTGCAGAAGTAGAAAAAAAAATCCTTTAAAATGCTATGATAAAAGCTTCTTAAAATATTCTTTAATTTGCATTTTATGCAAGTGAGGGTTATCTTAAAACAGGCTTTTTAAAACAACTGAAAATACTTTCAGTTAAAAGCATTACTGACAGATGTAAACTCTTGCAGTTAGGTGTACAACACTGAAAATCATTCACACAGATTTTTTTATACTTATTTCATTCTCTGGGACCAATTTATTTGATTTTATCATCAATTCCATTTTCCTCATCTGCTGAACTCAACTTACCCAGTAAATAGGCTAAGGCTTGCAAAATTACTTATTTATTCAGTTTAAAGAAGAGAAAGGTTTTACTTCATCACACATGCTCATCAAGGGAAAAGATTACAGAGAGCCTAAGGGAGGGGTGAGTGTTGTTCTGTGTGAATTCTGGTATTTGTAGGGGATTTTAGTCCTTTTTTCAAATGGCTCTCCACTGATTGCCAGTGCAAGATCTAAAGGGCCTCTCTGCCACCACATTAAGTGAAACACTTAATTTTGTCCATGAGTTCCTTCCCCAAAAGGACAAAAAAGTCATAAGGGCAGCAGAGATTTTCTCCACAAGTCATGTCTGTGGCCATCTCTTGCCATGGGACCTTTCAGAACCCCAACAGCTACAGGGAAAAGACTCAACAGGGAAGGAAGTATTAAAATCATCAGTTATAAGAGCAATAAGATATTGCTGTCATGTACACGACTACCAGGCATTATCTGGGAGGGCTTTACAAAAGCCAAATACACAGGCATCTTGCTCTTACCCACAGCACTTAAGAGGCTCACTACTCAGTTTAATAGCACTTTGCTCCCAAAGGAATTTGTTTCTTACTAGTTCCCAGCCTAATAAAAACCCTGGGAGTATACTCAACAAGTTTTCGATGGGACTGCAGCCAGAAATTAGCAAAAATGCAGCCTACCTGTACTAATCCTGTCGCACAGTTTTATTAAGGACACATCAAGTGATCACTGTTCTCCATAAACTGTGCTGTCCAAATGGTATTAGACATATCCATAACTGATTCATTGGAACTCCTCATTCAAGCTTTCAGCAAACACTGGCTTTGCTGTGTGTTTACCTCCGTAAGACTTCTCAAAATTGCTTTTTCTATAATAAATACTTTTGTTTTCTAGCCTAAGACACAAGAAAGTCAGGTAAAACACAGGCAAAAAAGATGTGCATTTAGTTCAAGATGCATTTCGTCTACTAAGTACAAGATTGGTTACCTTTTCCACAGAAATACTGATTTAACATAATTTGTTATTAATTAGTCAATTTTTCAATCTCATTCCAAACTGTTTCCAAGTAATTTAATCATTTGCCTGATACTTTTTTCAGAAACTAAAGTGCTCTAATTCCCTACTTTGTCTCCTCCTCTTTGAAAGAGAAATGGGCACTGAATTTGCCCTGTTCTTGTCTTCTAGAGGCTGCAACTTATCCAGAAGCTCTCAGTGAGAGTCACTAACATAATTAAACCATAATAATCTCAGTGTTAGGAATTCTACGTTACAGTGTAATAACAAATAAAATTAATGCAAACAACCTGAGCATCTTATTCACCTCTATACTCTTTTAACATCATTTTTTCCCTATTTTAAGCTGCTGCCTTACAATTTGACACAGATATTAACCACTTTTTTTGCTTAAGTCATAAACAATCACGATAAACTAATCCTAAAAGCTCAGTCTCTTCAATTAACACTTTGAAAAGCAGCTCTCCCTCTCTCGTTGTCTCCCCAAAGTGAGATTCAATCAAACATCTCTTTTTGGAAATTGAGTAAACAGTGTTCTGAAGACTTTGGTATTATTAGATGTATACATGAATTCAATTCTACTGCTGTGTCACAGAAAATGAGCCAGACTGGAATGTAGACAGGCTGAACAGCAGCAGTTTAACTCAAAAAGTATTAGGGAAAGGAAACACTCTTATTGTCAGAACTAAAATTTATTCACGATTCACTCAGAAATTTAGGAAAAAAATCCATCTGAGAGATGGAACAGGTCAATGCAAAAGATGACATGGGGCATATTAGCTCATGCAATTCAGTAATTTGAGATAATGAACTCAACTTTTAGCCTTTTTCTCTACAAACTTTGCTTAGTGTGTTATACTATTATGAGAAGAATTTATTCTTTCCAGACTATAATCCTGCTATGATGGAACCTACCCCATAGCTTGGGAAATCCAGGTTCAGGGTTTGCTATAGATCCTCCTCCACTTTTCTGGAAATAATTTTTTTTCAGTTACACATCTTTTTCTCTACAATTGCTCAGTTTATTAAAATGAAATACTCACCTTTGGGAGGCATTATTCTATATATTGCAAAAGATGGCCTTTGAGGAGAAGACCCCCTTATCCACAACAGGTGTAAGTCAGCAAGCTTGTGTATACCTTTATTGTATATATATTTATTGCATTTTAGTTCCTAAAGGCAGCATAACCAACTCATAGACTAGAAAATTAGGTCTTTTGAAAATATATTTGGCTAATTGAGGGAAAATCCATACCACATATCATTCTCCTTTATAAGGAGTTGTTATTCTAAAGCAGAAATCAAATGTTTCTCTAAATCCTTAATTTTCACAATTTCAGTAATATCTATTGTGAAACTGCTCAGCTACAAAATCAGATGTTTTAAAGGCTATTTAACATTCTGAATTTTTCACAGAACATCAGCACAGTTACTCAGCACAGGATGCTTCTGTAATTCTCCTAAGTGATCCTCAGGTTCACACACCTACCTGCATAACCCAAAAACATTTACTTCCTTACTCTAATCTGTAAAGAAAAGTGAAGCCTGAGACTTAAAAGGACGCAAGAGCAATCTTGCTTAGCAAAATGGATTTCCCTCTGTGTTTAGAAAAAGACATAAGACAATATATATAAAAATATTTCATTACAGTCACAGTCCCTCTCATGCACAACAGTGAGAAAAAGCATTAGACATCATTTGTTCTTAACAAATCAATGCTGTCACTTCTCCATTCTTGGTGTGCTTACAAATGTCATTATTATTTTTTCAAGAACCAAAGTTACATTGACTACTTGCTTTTCCTAGTTTTTGTCCCTACATGTTCACAAGTTCACAGCATGTGAAGATGTTTGAAATACTAAATAATTTTCTCTTTTAACTTTTGAAATGTCCCCAAAATAAATACTTTTCAGCAAGGCTTTACACCAGTGAGCATAAAAAGTAAAATGCTGTTACCTCCTAGCTGGAGAGTGACCTCTAAATTATGTTCAGCATATTTCATAAAACTGCTGAATCTTGGGGGAAACCTTTGACCTCACATCTAAGGTGCCTGCATACACTCAATAGAAAAAAAAAAAAAATAAACAAGGAAACAAGCAAACAAAAAAATCAATCAACTGGGCTTTTTTCTGAGGTGTCATATAAAAGCTTTCTGCATATTAAAACATACTCTTCTAAATAGAACTGGGAGAGAAAAGGAGGAACAGAGGAATGCCACAGCTTTCCTGGGGTTATGTTTAGGTAAGAGAACTAAAACTCCTATGTGAACAAATATGAGTACATTAAAAATAGTAATGTTATATCTATAGGACTATCAAATTAGAATAGAAAAAAAAATACATAGAAAATAAAATTTGAACCATTCTCTTGGTAGGTACAAAATGTTCCATTAAGAAACTCTCTCTCTCTCATTATAACTCTGAGGAAATTATATTTGAAAGTAAGCTCAGTCCATGAACTAAAATACAACTGCAGCATTTGGCAACTTAGGAAATGTGCCAAAATTTCTTGGAACATTCCCTCTGTCATAATATTAAAGAAATGAAAAGTATCTACAATATGCAAATAGTAAAAACCCCAGCCAATGTTCTGCCTATGCTATTATACCAATTCATTTGTGACTAATGAAAAATCTACTGATTAATAAAATATGCATTCCAAAAATAAAACAGTTATAAATAAACTCTAAAAATACAATCACCCTTCCAAAGTTGGTAGAGCATCTCCATTGCATCTGGATGTAACAGAAGTTAAATGTCAAACGTATTTGACCTAGAACTGTTTTAAAAGCATTTTTTCAGTGCTCTCTGAATATAGCATTATTTAATACTCTGTAAATAACAATGTGTCTGAACTACCAGTAATAGAAAATGACTGTGTGTTACTAGAGAAAAACAAAACCAGAGTCTGACTGCTGCATTATTATCACATTCGTGAAACCATTCAAAAGGCTTTATTTTTATAAAGAAATAATGTATATAGAATAGGACAATAAAAAAAAATTAACCAGTAACAGGCAGTAAATCCACAGGTTTGGATCTACCAATATTCGTGAATCTCCATAGTACAGTACTGAACTTGCCTGATGCGAACTGCAACTAATCACAGAACCACTCATGTGAATGACTCATGAATAACCCTGAGTTCTTCAAAAAGTTACACACATATTGGGTCTGACCCATACTGAATGTGTACAATAGCTTTTAAGAAAACCATATTTGTAGAGAGTCTTAGCTTCACATCCTGGTGTTAAGGAACTAGATGGCCCTTGAAGATAATAAATGATGATCTACAAAAATTGTATCTAAAAAAGACTTGCACAGCAATATCTCTTATCTCTTACCCAAGCCACAGTAAGAGAACTCCTTGTACCTCATTGACTTGAATTCTTCTCTTGTCCTGTTCTTCATCACAGTATCGTGTAGGTTGGACCTCCAGGGATCATCTCCAGGGACCTCCAGGGATTGTCCAAATCCCTACTCAAATCAGGTCCAGCTGCAGCAGATTACTCAAAGGTCTGTCCACTGAAGTTCTGGGTATCTCCAAGTATAGACTCCACAGCTTCTCTGAACAGCCTGGTTTAGTATTTGACAACCCCTGAGTTGAGCCAACAAGTTTCTATGTTCCTATATTGTTCCTTTGCCTCTTATCCTTTCACTGTACATCTCTGACAAGAGCCTGGTATCGTTTTCTCTACATACTAGGTAAATACTTCCTAATCCGGCCTGGAATGACATTGGCTTTCTTTGCTTCAAGAGAACACTGCTGATTCATATTCAGCGCCAGGATCTCCAGTATTTTCCTGTGAGTTTCTTCCTAACCAGTTTAGCATCAGCCTGGTCTGCTGCACAGGATTACTCTATTCTAGATGCTTGCCCTTTTTGAACTTCCTGAGATTCCTATCAGCTCATTTTTAATGCTTGCAGTATCTTACATCTTTTTATATATAAGAACTTTTCATTAAATACATGTGACAAGGGAAAGAAGTTTGATGGTGTAAAACTGCAGGATAAGATTTAATGGATGTGTCTTCTAGCCTTATATCAGGATTTCTCTGCCAACAACAAAAGTTCTGTTTCATGGTTAATGAGATTTCAGTGTTCGCTTCTATTCTGATGTTGTTCAGATCATAAAGATTGTAAAAAAAAAACACTCCAGAAGATGCAATATGTTAGGACATGGGATATTCACACTCAAGTCCAATCTTAGAAAGAAAATTTCCTGAAGAATTTATTCTAGTGCTGTTTGTTAAAAAATTGCTGACACATTCCTTTGAGAAATATCATAACTAGGCTTCATCAGACCCAGAACAATTAGCCAGACTACAATTTCAATTTAATAGGGCAGAAACTATGTTCCCAACAGAAAACCAACAGAAAATGACAAAAAAAACCCACACAACTCAGCAGCTCAATACCATGCATGTACTAAGCTCTATTTGCAACCTTTTTTAAACTTTTTAAGCCATTCTATATAGACCATTAGGTTTCTTTTAGTGAAGGACATGTAGCAATTTTTATAACACAGATAAAATATATAAAACATATACTGAAAACAAAGACAAGAAAGATTAGATTTTAGGAAGAGACTGTAAAAATGTTGAACCAGAACAAAATACATAAGAGCATAGAGCCTGAAAGAGAGCATTATTATTTATAAAATCCCACTGGCATGCATTTACTACATTTAAACACACTGGTAGTTAGTTCACACTAGCAATGCAAAGTAATTAGGACTGAAGTCCAAAAAAGTATATGAAAGTCCTCTGTGAAGAAACAGTTCTAACATCTATCTGAAGTTAATCAAAGAAATCATCTCAGCACTGATGAAGAGTGAGGAGGAATGAATGATTCAGTGAACTAATGTAAATCAAAATCTTATAGATGCCTTAGTGTTTTTCAAATGGAAATGAGGCTTTTTATATCAAATTGATTTGGATTCCAGAGGCAAACTGCTTGCTCTGTCTCTCTGAACAGAACTGATTGAAATGTATGAAAAGAAGAGTAACTTTACAACAGGGAAAGAACTCAGAAACTGGCTTGCATACATAGGAAATCAGACTAAATTCTGATCATCACTCATATTATGCTTTTCCAAACGAGGTGTGAAAGTTAGGTCCAATCACAACTGCAGTTCAGAGGACCTACAAGGAATTCTGTGTTCTTTAAGGCAGTAATGAATACCTGATATTTCCAAGTATATAAGCACTCATTTTACACATAGAATTTATTTAAGTAGCTAGAAACACTATATAACTCATAGGTCAGTAAGGAAAGAACCTTTATAAACTTATCTGCTTTGAAACTTAGTAAATATATTTTGCTATTGTTGTCATTTCCTAAAGAAGTAGAAATGAATACCTATAATCAACTTAATCCAGACTCCTGTCCCATTACTGGATAGTTAAGCCAAAGAGATGTTGGAAATTAAAGTATATTTTTTTAAATTATGTATCTTTGGAATTTTTCCTATAATTTTATGAGATTTTTTCCCAGAGTAGGGAAAAATTACTCAGACACACAAAACCTATTCAGCTACTATAAATCCCACTATGAAGATAGCAATTCTGCTTAGATTTGTAAGCATTATAGACAAAAGCAAATGCACTTCCATTAGTAAGATTCAGTTATATGTGAGACTAGAAAGGTTGCTCTAGAAGTCTAACAAATTAATGACTTGGTATATTAACTTCATATTCTATCAAGTATATAAAGCTCTTTTCCTCATAAAAAAAGCTGAATATTCTCAAAACATCAGTATTCTGTAACATATTTTACATTCCTACACTGCAACAGCTCCCTTCCAGCCATTGCTGAATTCAAATACTTCTGGTACGACCATTGTTGAGAAAAAGAAATTCTTGAAGCATGAAAAAGAACCTTTTCCTCATGTGAACAATACTTTTAAATTTTCTTGGCTGCTTTCCCAGTTCATCTGAATAGGACTTCTGCTTTCCAGATATTCACATACAATGTAGTTCTTGCTTTCACACAAGAGAAAATCCTCCTAGACAAAAGCCGCTTGTAATTTTTGTAAGGATTTCTATTGTAGTCTTACAAAAAATATTGCATCTTTGCAGGAGTTAAACACTTAAAAATAAACTAAGTGGGAAATGTAAAATGTTGCATCTCTTCCCTTGACAAGGTCCCATTTTGGTTCTAATTCATACACTCACACAGAGATGTCCTATTATGCACAGCCCCAGTGAATGCTGCTGGATGTTGGTAACATACATTAAGGAGAGGAGGAATATAGCTGACAGAAGCACTTTAGTTTGTGAAGGAGACATGAGGAGACACAGCAGTTAGGAAATTAGTTGTTAAGGTTACAACAATCAAATCCCGAATCAAATTCAAAAATGCATCAAAGCAACACAAGTTCAGTCTCAAGGTTTCATACCAGAATTTAAGTTTCTATACTCCTAATTAAGGTCCTATTCAGAAAAAAGAAAAAATCACCTAATTAACTTCAAGCACAAGCTTCAACCCAAGAGAGAATGAGATAGAAGCCTATGTTTAAATTAAATACATGTATAAATGTTACTGAAGTCAGCCTTAAGAGGCTGTTCAAACACTTTAATGAATGACTGTGACAGAGCATAAAAACACACATTTCATTCCATCCATCTGTGTAGTACCTGAAAACAGAAATTACATGTGATCGTGAACAGTAAGGTATTTCCATTTTCTCAAACTTCTCCAGCTACTCTTAATTGCCAAAATGGATTTTTAAAGTAAGGTCACATTTCAAGAATTCTAACTTTCATCTACAGATCAGTCTATATTTTAGAAAAAAGAATAAGGCTAGCAATATCCCAAGTTATCTGTACACAATAAAGAAATGGCTATAATACACTCTTCATGGCTTTTACCTGTTTCTACATCTGTTAAATGCAGCATGGAATCAAAGCCCCCACTGAGGATCCTTCTTCCACAGGACGACCACCGGGCAGCCCGAACAGCACAGGAGTGACAGGAGTAGGTTTTTAAACAGCAGCCTGTATCTACAGCATCCCATACCTTAAAAAGAAGGATAAGGACACCTTTACAATGAATCACAGTATTTTTTTTTTTAATAATAATTCACTATAGCAAATCATTTTAGTTAAGAAAGCTTGGCATTCTGGAGTTGTGTCAGCTAAGCTGTAAAAAATGGTTTGAAATAATTGCATGGTTGATTAGAATTAGGGCATTTTATTAACAAGCCACAAATTAGTAATACATTTTTATTACTTTTGTTATTTCTTGAAATGTCTACATCGCTTTCTATTCACATTATACTTTCCCATTCCTAATGCTTTCCTGATCTATGCAGGTATGTATCCAAATACATTTTATCTTGAAATTATTTTTCTTCCAAATTTTTGTCTCTATCACACTGTGCTTTCCATCAAGTAAGAAGAATCCTGGAAGATTACAGCTTTCACATCTGCCCATACATGGGTTTTTACCATATTTCTTAGTTTGTAATTTTAAGTAGAATTTTACCTTAACTTCACTGAGGAAGCAGATAAGAATATTATCACGCAGCTACATGGAGATTTTTAAGGACAGGTCTAAGTCCTTTCATTTTCTTTTGGACAGAAGTAAGTCGATGCTGAGGATTTCTGAAAATCCTACTAGTTATTCAATTTTTTCTAACTATACAACAGGTAGCATTTTCAGAACATAAATAGTCCTGCTCATGTTTTAAAATGAATTTTTAAAGCAATTTAAATTTTTTAAAAAATTTTTATTACTTGTTTCCAAGTAATATATTTTAGAAAATACAACTAATTTGAGTTTAGTTACCAAGTACAGTTGACAAAAATTAAAAGCATATCCTTTTCATGGTTCTCTTTTTGTCATAGTTTTAAGATAAAATTAGAAGTTTAGCAACAAATGGCCCAAATAAAAATCCAGTATGATCAGTTCTGTGACAGAAGGCTAAACATCAACACTATTTTCTTATACATTTTTTTTCTTCAGTAAAATCTGGATTATAAAATATCCTATGGTTGTACAATATAATACCCATTGAGCTTAGAATGTGAACAGGGAGAAAAAAGTGAGACTTCGGGTAATGTATTTTTTATCTTCAATTATATTTTCTTCTTACTGGACAAAAAGGACTTGTTGACAGTATCGTTACATAATGCATACTCAGAAGACAACATTCCATTACAGAAAATTATTTTATAAAAAGATCTTCTATCATGAAGCACAGCTCTGCAATGCAAAGCAACCAATTATCATTAATTACTTGACTAGCCAGTAAAGACTGAAACTGTGATGGCCATACCCTTAGTATTCTATCCTAATCACAAGTTTAAAAAATCAGAGAAATTTTAATATTAAACTGCTTTTGAAAGTAAGTTTCTCTCTTTTAATGAGTTTTAATGATTGTTTCAAGTTTCACAGTATCAAAGAAGGGTTAATTATGTCTTGGAGGGCTTTTAATACAAGGCAGATAATGAAAATGAAAGGAAAAACAGGTGGTACACGCTTCTGATATTTTCTGTTATGTTTTAGAGATTAAGTACAAAAACTCAATTTTCACAAGAAAGGTAAAGTAAAGCAAGTCTGACAGCACTTTCTGAGTTCATGCTTCATTAAAAAAAGCTACATAACTGGAAAGAGCACATCCTTAAAGCTGCACATTTCCCTCCCATTACATGAGCTGGAACAAGTGATCCACCTCTATGGATGAGACCACTGACCATGCCCAAGGGATAATCTACCAAGTAACACATTTCTTTGCACTGCTTTATTTTCCATCAGCTCTTTTTTGCCCAGGTAATGGTGGTATTGCAATGCTTTCTGGAATTAGATTTGCATGAAAAAGGGAGTTTTGACTGAGGGAATTCACTTAGTTTACTGCCAATTAATGTAAACTTTTAATTACAGAACCAGGTTTTGAGGAAAGAAAGAACACAAGTTAAAGAAGCACTTAGGGGAGTACCATCTCACTTCAGTCCAGTGCTTCTTCCCCCTGCTCCTACCCAGCTTCATCAGTTTTCACTGGGCATGATGGTGAAATGCTCACAGAGCCCCAGGTTACAAGCACCAGTCTGTGCCTCAAGTGACAGAGATGTTAACCATGGCATATGCACAAATGGAGAATCTTCTGCATTTCATTACAAGGGAAAATGCTTCAGATCCTATCAGAGGATCACTGCAAAGCCACCATCATGTCTGCATTTCCTTAGGGAGCCTCTTAAGCTTCCCCATTTCTGTGTATTTCCACCATTTTACCAGTGATAAGTGAAAAAAAATGGGGCTTGTGGGGGAGTTCCACTGTTGTCTGTCCAAAGCTTGAGAGGAATGTCTGCTCAGCTGCTGGTGCTTGCTCCACCAGGCAGCCACCATCACTGAAAAAAGGAGAGGTTGCAAAAGGATGAGTCCTCTGCATTTGAGTTTGCATCTCTCTGCCCAAGACTCAGATGTCACATCAGCACATTCTCCAGGGTGATGGGTATTTCAGGGTTTTAATTTCAACTGAGAGAGTCAAGTGTGTCAAGAATAACTTCTGTGGAAATAAAAACCTTTCTAGTCTTTTTTTTCTTCACTTCTTCCAAATTCTAGGAACTAGGGCCACTAAAGATCCCTATTTCAAGTGACTGATGATGTGAATCATGCATTCTTTGGCAAAAAGGAATATGAATTACAACCTATGTACCAGAAGAGGATCCCAAACATATTCTTCTGACTGGCATCTATAAGTGAACTCAAAAAAAGGATTTGTTTTCAAAACCAGTCTAAGGCTGAAGATAAAGGCTATAATACTATAATCTAAGAAGTCATGGGTTTAAGAATTTCAAAGTGATTTTTTTAATAAATTGTCTTAGATCTATTTAGAAAATTTCACTTTAAATACCAAAAACTGCTAAACTTTAACCTGTTAATAAATACCTTTACAATTAACATTTGTAGAATAAACCCCAAAATTTATATGGAATAAAGATCATATTTAGTACAGAATAAATTACTTGGGCAGAGGAAACAGTTCACTAAAAAATACAGAGGCTGAGATATATATAAGTCTTCCTTCACAGGATTGAAACACATGTATCAAGTATTCTAAGACTAGACATTATTATGCATCTGCCAAAGCAAGACACATTTATATGAAATTATTTTTACCAAGAGATGAACTGCTTTAAGTGTTTGTAGCCTGACTTCAAAACTCAGCTCTCACAGAAACTCAGTATTATTTCCAGATGAAATACTGAATTCTTATTAAATCTGAGATTGCTCTTTTATCTTGTGATGACCATTGTGATTTTAATTGATGAGCTAAAAAGTTAAAAGCACACATTTCGTCCTGCTACTCTGAAAATACTTCTTTTTTGCCACACACTCAAGCAATGTTATATATTATAAACAGTAACCAGTCCATCCTTTCCCTTCCCCTAAGAATCACAAAAACAATGAAATATGCAACTATTATTAGAAAAATAACATATATTAGCATATTACCTCCTCTAAATCTACAATTATTATCTAATTAATTATACACTATTTGAAAGAAAGAAACAGCTGATACTCATTTCTGGCATAAAGGTATCACGAAAACTTTAATTTTTTTTTCCACTTTTATTAAAATTGGCTTTAATTTAGCAAACAGGTTCATCTTTCACTACTATTTCTTACTCTTCTGTCCTTCACTATTTCTAACACTGCATTTCTATTTCTTTTACATAAATTGTTTTCATTTCATTTCCTCTCCCATTATCAAAAGCATGGCGATTACATACTTATCTGCTAGAATTAATAGATGGGGCCAAAATGGCAGGTACAAACAGCAAAGTGACAAAATTATACTAAGTGATTTCTTTACAAAAGCAATTTTCCTTTTACTTTCTCTGAGGCACATTGTAATTCAATTGCTCTTTCACATTCTTCATAGTATTTGGAAATAAAGGCCTCAGAAGTTGTTTGCTTTCCTGTATAGCCTAGAAATGCTATGAAAATACTGTAACATGTATTTTAGGTAACATAATCAGACCTCCTTGCCCTTGAGAATAGAAGTTCACAAAGCACATAAGCAACTACACAATATAAAATATGAGTTTTATTATAGATATGTTTCCAGATCCTATTTTCTGCTTTCATGAAAACAGCCTTGGAAAATAAAGTAGTTTGGGTTGAAGATAAAAACTCTCTTGGCAAGTCACAGCAGGAAGCAGGAGAGGGTAAGCACTTGATACTCAAGTAAACAGCAATCACAGAATAAAGCTCTGGGGTCTGCTGCACTATCAACTAGCTCATAAGGCACAAAAGAAAGGCTTTTATCTTACTGATCATACAAACTAGGGATTCATTCCCAGAAAAAAAGGACACAGTAACATAAGAAGAGTAACCAGATAATATGAGAACTCATCAAGCACACCAAGACTGATAAATTAGGAATTGAGCACATCTCTTTCATTGCTATGCTACAATTATCTGATGCACTTGCCTCCGATTCAGATAGCAGAAAAGAAAATCCAGCAGCCTGACTTTTAGAAAGAGAAAGGTGCATCTATTCAAGCAGGCAGTCAGTAATTGCACAGTGAACCTGAGAACAATGATTCAATTGTGATAAATTAGAGGTTGGAAGCAAGTGAGGAATTAAGTTGCATGCATTTTGAATTTGCATGAATAGAGGAACTACAGCAGAGCCAGTCAAGAATACTAAACAAGAAATTAATTTCTGGAGCATGTGTAACAGAATTAAAAACTTTTTAAATGGATAGATACATGTTCATTTCAACATAATATCCATACTAAAAGAACTCTTCCCCCCTCAGTTTAGCCAAGTTGTGCCAAGTTGTGTTACCAACTTCCTCTGTCAATGGCTCCTAATGAACTACAGTGAGAAATCATTTCATACTTGTCAATTACTATAAATATAAAAGTGGCATTTAAGAAACAGCCCTGTTCGAGGATGATGTGGGACAGTACTGAGTCACAGGATGCCTGAAGAAATTACTATGCTTTGACTAGAATAAGACTCTGTTCCATTCCACAGAACACTCACAGACTCCTCCACAGACTTCTGAAGCTGAAGACATGAGGCTCTCCTTTCCCTTTCTTGGAACAGCACTGCTCCCTGATGTGTCTCAAGGAAAACTGATTCAGTTTTTTCTTTGTTTTTTAACTGCAGAACTGAATTCAGATTTGAAAGATAATATGCCATATCTGCTAACATGCAGAGATTCAAGAGAATGGTGCTTCCTGAACCATACTGCTTTTCCAATCTCATCAGTATCTAAATACTGTAATTTCTAACAAATACACTCGAGAAAGAAGCCCCAAACTATCTACATAAAATGTCTTTCTAGTTTTCAAAGTAGTCTCTGATCTGTACTTTAAAAGGTTCTTTGAAAATCAATGGGCCAGAGGGCAGAAATAGTCTCATGGAAAAATTATAAAAAGGTATCTCCTGCTGTTACTGCTTCTTCAGACTCCCCAGATGGATGAGGTGCAGCTTTGGGCAGGACTGCAAGAGCTAAAACTGCCCCTTGGTTATCTCTAACCTACAGCAAAAATGATAAGGGGCTGCATAAAGAGGTACTTTTGTTCATAGAACTGAGACAAGAGAATGCAAGGAAGGGAATAAATAGCCAAGCATTAGAATTGATAGGTGTGCCTATGCCTCTCCAGCCGTTGTATGACTTACAAAAAAGTCTGATCTTGCATGTAATATATATATAAATTCCTAAAGTAACTACAGGAATATTTAGAATGTTTTATTCTTGTTTCAATTCATGTCTTCTTAAAATATTGAGGTAAATAATACTGTAGTACAAAGTAAAATTTGTTGAAAGAACTATAAAGGAGATCACTTGAACTCTTTTGTCTAAACCTCCATTTCAACCATGTGAAAACTAAATTAAGTTCAAAAAAAACCTGTGAGCTAAGGTCACTTTGTGTATAACTTTCAAGTGCTAATAAACTTATTTTCAAACAGTTATGAAGGATGTAAATAGATGTTCAGATTGTTACACGGACTATGAGTGATGACATTTTGGATATTCCAACTTAATTGTTAAAGCAACTATCCCAAAAAAGTTTTTCTGTAGGATTCTGTATAGCTAGATAAAGCTAACACATTTTCAGATGTGTTGAACACTTGTTTCAGGAATGTTTAAAGTGTTCTAGGGAACATATTTTAAATGACATCCCTCTTCCTAATCTAGACATGGTGTAAGAAGTATATATCAATGCTGTCATTTGAACATTTACAGATTTCCACCAGCTTTCTTCTTACAGCAGTTGTAATTCAAAATGCAATTATCTTACTAATCTGAAGGGAAGAACCAACTTTATTGTTGCTTTAATATATGAATAAGAGAATAAGAATTTGTATTTGGATAGCTTATTACTAGACAACCCTTCCTACTTTAGAAATAAGGAGAATGGAAAGTAGAAAAATATAAATTCAATTATCTGAGACAGCCAGCATATGGTCCAACTTTGTTATTTTTCCCTTAAAAAATTTTAATATTAAAATATCACAAGTGTATTAGTCAAATCAATGTGGTGTAAAATCTCTTTTACAAAAAAAGAAAAAATTAAAACAAAACCAAACAAAAATCCAAACAAACAAACAAAAACCCCAGAAACAAAATCAAACTAAACCCAAAAATAGCCCAGTATATTAGACATAAGATTGTTCTAATTTTGTAGGAGGCTTTATTCAGGCAGAAGCATTTTAACCTATAATACTTGTGGCATACTAGTTGGCACTACTACTAGAAACTACTCAGTGGTATGAAAACGGATTTGCACACATGTCAAAAAGCTTTAATCCTAGAAAATCCAGCAAAGGTTAAGTACAAGCACTACATGAGCTTCATGCCAACCATGCCTATGAAACACATTTCCAATTATTTGGTGTTTTATTTTAAATAAAATCCCTCCCACAGAAACTCAGCAGCCCTGTCCCCAAGGAATGTTCCATAATTGTTAGTTGTGAAGCTTCGTTTGGGTGGTTTTCCCATTAATAGGAAAATAAAAACCCAATAAAAAGTGCACTTTGAGCTGCCAGCATCCTATAAAATAATTTTAAGAAAACACTAATGGAAAAAGATAAAACATTGACATTTTCAGTTGGCAAAGTAGGAACAAGACAAATCAAATAGAATTCTATAAAAAGGAAACAAAAACTCCACACCATTGTGGTAAGAGCTGCCCATCTGATTACATACAATGAAGAAATATTCTTGGTAAAGCTTTCAGAACAAGAGCTACTATACTTCATTTAAACAGACTTAATGATTTTCTACTTCAAAAGTTAATCTATAACACAAGGAAAATCTAATCAACCAAGGAAAACTGAAGACATAAATAATTTTAAAGTATACAAACTATCTGGGGGTTTGCCAATATAAATAATTAATGTAGCCTCCACAGGAGTCTTTCAAGTCAAAACTGGCAAACAGAACTCTTCAGAAAGAAATAAATTATATTTTAAAAATGGTAACAGTAAGACACTGAACAACACTGATATAAATATTTCATAGACATTTCTATTAAAGAATTTGCAAATTATATATTCCCATTGTATCAAAAGTGTCTTCAGGACATACTAATCTCATCTTTGAAAACTCTTTTTTTAACTATTTGATTCAGAAATTGAAAAAGTAAAGAAAATATGGACTCTGTTGAATACCCATTTCTTAGATGTCATTCATGTCTAGAATTACAGACAGAAAGATGAAATGGATAGTTGAGCCCTTGTTTCTATTCAGTGGTTTCAGTATTCTTTCCCTGTTAATTATACACAGTTTCTGGACAAACAAGCTCAATCCTCCACAACCCTTCAGAGGGAGGCTGCACACGCAGGTGTTGCACAGCACCTACACACAGTTGGTGTCCAGATGAAATGCTGCTAAACACTCACCAGTAACACATGCATGGATGCAGTAACATGGACTAGCAAAATACCAGTAACATATTCAAGCACATGAAAAGTAAGACCTGCTGCTCTTATAAACTGAAGCTAAAGATTAGAATGAGATTGTTTATAAAGAACGTTTACCTAAAATTATTATCTCTATTGTAAGAACTGAAATACTGGAGAAGTATGAACAAGTTCCGGTGAAATCTTGGCCTGCCATGTCATTTACATGCAAACATAGTTAAAAGTTTCAAAGTAACTCAGCAGCAGTTCTGAGTACTTTCATGACATAGCAACTCCTTGTAAAATTTTCTTTTTATTACGGCATATTTGTAGCTGAGCCTGTTGAGCTCAAATCGTGACAAGTTTATACTGAACTGTTTCCATTCAACACCTGGGCTTCACAAAAATAACAAAGCTGAACAGGCAGTTTGTTTCAGGCTATTTGCACAAACTAACATCAGAAGTGGATATATAATAATATATTCTTCATGACTCCAAGCTTCTGAGTCACACGTACACATGAAGTACTCCTCTTGGGTGGCATATCAATTCCATGTACACATTACTGTTATTACACAATGCAGAAAATTTTTACAAAAGTCAGTCACTACCATATGATTGCTGAGAAAGAAGATATACTGAATAAAATAATCAAAATAAATCTAATACTTCCTTTATTTGGCAGAATGGTAACTTATAAGGTTTATTGTGTTTAATAAACAAATGAAAAAATTAAGTAGACTCCTTTAAATGAGAAGATAAAAGTAGCATTCTATTTTTTAAGTGTTATAATACTTCAAGGATCAGTATCTTGGTTTAATTAATATCTTTGATCACTACTTAAACAAAAGGCTTTTAAATTTGAGGTGGTCTTTTTAAAGGCATGTTTTAAAAATTAAGCTTCTGAGAATTTTTAAATGCTGGAGCATTCCCTCATTCAATTGAAAATAAAACCATGTTTGAAGGGGTTTTGGGTGGGCTTTTTTTGTTTGTTGGCTGGTTTTGTTTTTTTAAAATGTGTTTCATACCACAATCATGGGCCATTTCATAGCTTTGTAGCATTTCCAGTGAACATCTAGTTAAGATATGGCACCAAGCTTTGAATCTTAGGGTCACAAGGTTTACTGCAGTGCAGTGTGTTTGGCAGAGAAGTTTGTTTTTCTAAACAGAGGTGAGGGTTACAAGTTTCAAATATGCATTTATTTTTAGTATCACAGTGTAATACAAGGCACATTTGTATTGTGACAAGAATGCATTACAAAGTGACAAAATCAGTTTAAACAAATTAAAATCAGCAGGAGCTATATATCTTACTTGTTTAATGAACAGTACCAACAGCACAAGTTCACCCCCACTAAATAAAAAAATACTGAAACAAGCTCAGTAAGATGATCTTGCCACTAAAAATACTTCCAGGAAAGTGGGCAACTGAAGAGAAGTACTAACACAACTCAAGAGTTCCTTGGATATCATCTGAATTTCTCTACAGGAATGACTGCCACTCCAGCAGGGGAATGTAAACCAGAAACTGAGGAGACATGCTGAAGAACCTAAGAACTATCAAAATTTATCAACTTTGTCAACTATAATCAAGTTGGCAAAGACACACAGAGGGATGTGAAAAAGTAACCTGGTTTCTGGTAATAAGTATTAGAGCTTTAATTAATATGTCAGTACAGTTGCTAGCATTTTTTATTAGGTTACATTTCTTGACAGTATTAAGTTGTAAGTAAACAGATGTGCCTATTTTCATCACTTTTATGTAGTTTTTTTATACATTGGCAAGTGAAATCTTCACAATTCTAGCTTCCTTCCCTGGAACCAAAATATCATTAGTAAGAAAATTCTCCTGAAACCTTTAAAAACTTCAGGGAAATAAATTACAGAGTTAGACTTTCAAAACACATTGATTCCTTCTACAAAGCACAGATTTGTTTGTTAGAATGTTTTATACCACAAGTATCATTTTAAAAGACACTAGAAAATTGCAGACATTCACAGAATAAAGTCTTCACTAAATGAGATCAAGATCTCCAAACACACCAATCATTCTTGTGATTTTTATTCTGGCAGACAGCTAGTTTTCCCAGTTCTCCTTTGTTCTTAAAAAGGAAAGATTTCAAAGGAATGGAGATGCAATAGATGTTAAGAGCAGCATTTTTTCCCCTATTCTAAGATTTGGAGAAACACTTTGCTTTTCACTGATATAAGACAACTCTAAGAAGAACCCTGTTGCCTTAGAGTCTTTTAAATGCCAGCAAGACTTGTGGGACAGCAGCAGAGCTGGCAGCAAACACCTTTGGAGTGAGATGTCAGTTTGGCGTCCTCTGTACTGGTTCCTCCCTTCATTCCTGGTTTCAGCACAAACTGCAGCACCAAGACCTCAAGTGGAGATGAATGAATCAGTCACATTACGCACAACACATGCTCATCCCTCTAAAAGGCCTGGAAGTTGTAACCTCTGGAAACTACAGCAATTTCGACACACTGAGAACTGCAAAAATTTGAACATATATTAAGGTGTAGGACTCATGTTATACATTTGACTTTGGCTACATATTTTAATGTCCAAATGAATCAATAATGCAAGGCTGCCCATGACAGCTTGTGGTAGCATTTTACTGAAGCTATATCACACAATTAAGAAATAACCTGGAGTCTTCTTTACCTTCAGAGGAAGAAACATCAGAGCCCCCTCTGTCAGCTGTACAACTTTAACAGCTTGATTTGTTTCCACAGAAATAGCCTTATCCTGCAGTTCAGAAACAGCAGCAGGGAGAAAAGATAAGCCCACTGTTTGATTAAGTTCCTTGAGTAAAGGTCTTGAATTAAGAGCAGTTATTTTCCTTACCCAGAGCAGAATATATCTTGATAAATACAACAAGCAGTTTGATTATTTAAGTGACACTGAGGATAATGCTAGATTTTAGCTGTGTAATAGAGAAAACTTTGTAATGAAATCAGGTTAGCCAGAACAACAAGAGCATATCAAAAAAATAGGCAATTTATTTGAATATTTTTTTTTTAAATTTAACTGAGTATTTTTAAATTGCTTTGAAGAGTATACACATGGCCTGAAGGCTGCAGGGATAAATTCTGGCTGACGTCTTCTCAAGGTTTTTCTGCATAAGATGTTATTTAGCAGGACAGATGTACAATATAGGAACCTCCATTTGTTCTAGTTACACTAGGGTCACCCAGATTGAGAATTTTTGCAATTTTTCTGGAGGAAAACATTCTGCTTTACTACAATTGTACCATTACTGAGTTATTATGATGCTTATGTGTCTCTAAGTACTGGGGAAAGTAATGGGAAAAACAAGAAGTTTATGGTCCAAGTGACAAAGGTCTCTCAGTGCAAGGTTCGGTCTCCTGCTTGTGTTGTGAGTGTTCTGTCTTCTAACACACACATTGCCACATGTGAATGGGAAGTACTGCTTCCTATGTAAATTAAAGAGCCTCCAGACAGCTCCTAACGCAAAGTTGCCTCCCATAATCCTCAATGACAATTCCTCACAAGGAGATCTCAGCAAGGTCCAAATCTCTGCCACAGGAATTCCTGCTCAGGTGGGTCTCCACTGGATGTGTGAAGGTAGATTTTATCTAGTATGAAGTCTGTGAAAAATACTGTTAAGCCTTGGAAGCTGAGGAGCATCAAAGAATGAATAACATGACGGTAAACAAGTGATTTATTATATTAAGGATATTTGCATTTCCTGGCCAGTCACTCACTCACTTATGGAGTATAGGAGGCAAGATGCCTCAAAAACACAGCAGGATTTCTCAAAGTTACGCATTTGAGTCCAAGGATATTCAGTGCCTCCTACAAGATCTGTTGCCTCAAACAAGACAGTTTGCCTCACAGATGGGGATGACCACCTTGTGTGCAGCAGTGCATGCACATCAACCCTCAGCAAATACCTGACTTTTAAATGCAGTAGAAGAAATCCTGCTCTGACAGTTACCGAGAAAAGTTGTAAAAGAACTCATCCTTTTTTTTTTTTTTTTTTTGCAGCTTCCCTCCAAGCACACAGCACAGTTGAGTTTTCTTCACTCAGCACAGCCATCACCATAAGTCAGCCTTGTCCCTGACGTGGGGCCAGGCACAGTGCAGGGCTTGTGACCATGTCATGTTTACTGTACCAACAGTAGCTTCACCTTCCCTTCCGGCTTCCTCACATGTTATGCTGCTCATAACAAATATACTTCAATTCCATATTTATCTCCAGCATGTTGGGGGCATTACACCCATTTCCACACTTCATATCTGTGTGTCTCTACATTAAAGAGGGGTTTGTTTCCCCAGGTAGCTAAGGCCCCCACCAGCATTACTCCAGCTCTCTCAGGTACACTGAAACTTGACTAATTTACACTAATTTTAGCATAGATATACAACATTGGCTGTGTCATGCTATTTTATTTTTAAGTAGATTCCTTTTTCAAATGAAGTGAATACAGCAGCTCTTTTCGCCAAGCAATTTACACACCATCAAGCACATCATTAGATTACTCAGATTTTTACTTTTTTCTTTTAGGGAACTCAAGTATCTACATATTAACAGCTTTACATAAAACAAAACTGATTAGCTTTTGTTATTTCTCCTTTGCACATCTATGCAAACCACTAAACAAAAAGGGGCCTGGAATTCATGTGACAAATAACAGAAGACTGCAAGTATGTTTAATATTCTTTGTAATATAGCTCAGTTCCTATAACATCATTTAGATTGCCCTATGGAGTTTCTGTACTTTGTACTTTATAACATTTAATCTCTCTCCTGTGAAATCTTGAAGAACAGCTTATTCCATAAGTCAGCCCAACAGAAAGTTATTGACAATGATTTCATGATGAGCTTTGTCCCAAAGGGCATTGGTAGGTAATTTGCAAATCTAATGTACATCTAGTCAGCAGAGGGTTTTCAATGCTCACTCACATTCCTACCATGCAGTACAGTCATACAGCCCACCTGAAGTTGAACAAGAGATCTTTGATTATGTTTCTCAGCAATACAAAGCACAACAGTTTGCATCAAATTTTAAGATTAAAAAAATAACCTTAAAAGAACAACTACCTAATTTTTTCACATTCTGCACAAGACTTTGGTAAATAGGTTTTTATTATTAGGTCAGGAGATGTTTATTTTAACAATAAATTCAAAACCATTAACACAGATACAATATTCATTTTAAAATACAGGATTTTTTTTCTTAAAACCAATAAGCATATAACATTGTTTTGCTTTGTTTACCTAGATATCATAAGCTGAAGAAAAACTACAATAATTTAAGACACAAGAACCTGTACCTCAAAGAGGGATTATTACCCTAGTCCAAATATTTCAGAGCTAGTTTCTAGATACAACTGACTTTTTAAATTTAACTAGGAGCTCAACTCAAATGAGAAGCCCCACTACACAAGTGTGGGTGGAAGCATCTATAAATACTCAGAACTGTACATGTTAAAAAGCAACTACTATCCTCTCCAGCAACAGTTTAGAAATTAGGTAACAAGCTTCCATATTTGTTGTGATTTTGTCATATTATGGAGATTGTATTGCTAACTTTCATTTTACAGCTGGTGTAAGAGCATGGCTTTGCAACTGGAAATGAAAATAGTAGGTCCTGCTAAAATCCTAGGACCAGATTAAAAGCGAACTTTCTCCTATGTGGATGTTGACTTGAAACTATGAATTAATGACAGAGTTATCAAGAAGTAGATATGAACATACTGACACCTGCAAACATTGCCTGGCATTTACACAGGACCCAATTAAGTTATTTTTAACTAGAGACATAAATGTAACATTTAAATTCTTCTAAAATACACACCACTGCCCTCCCCTATTTTGTTCTAAAGCCTGATGAACACACTTCATTTAGCAAGCAATAATGCCTAACTGTGGTATTCTATCAGTAGAGGCTGCCTCTGATTACATTCCCATAGTGCAAACCTACTTGATCAGCACATCAGTGCAGGAGAAATCCCAGTTAAACTCGGCTCAGAGAAATAGCTGTGTATCCCAGTAAAGCATCACACCAGCCCCACTCAGCAGCTTTGACACCAAAGCCAGCTCAATTGCTCTGGGGGGCACAGCCCTGAAAATGCACATAAACCCAAAGGTCCACCACAGGTCCCAGAGTGCTCAGCTCCTTGGCACCACTGCAACATAAATATTTAAACAATGCAGCCTCGGGTTCAGCATTTCTCACTGCAGCAGCAGTACAACATACCTACTGAAAGTGCTACTTCACCTAGAAATATTTAATTGCATTTACTGCACTGCCACTGCAGACTTACAGAACTAAGAATTTCAAAATTAGAAGTTAATACAAATAGTTAGGGTTTGGCTTACTTGAAAATTCTAGTAGCATTGTAGGCTACTATATATTAGTACAAATTTTAAAAAATTTGTTACTAGTTTTGATCAAATTTTTCAAGAGTATTTAAATCCTATTTAAGCACATAAATGTGAATGATTTCTAAAATAAACAAGGAATGTCAGCAGCTGAATATCAACTTTTTTGATAATCCAGACTCTGTACTGAGATATCCAAGAGCAGATTTCTCAAAGAAGAAGAGCCCTTCATTTATAACAGCAGGAGAAAAAAGTAAGCAAAAAATGTTTTGTTTCAACCCATTTGGCATAGCAGACACATGGGTGAAAGCTTTTTGACATCATTACCAGATCATTCAGTTAGAATGGGTCTATGGCATTACCCAAATATTTAAAATCAAAATCTGGTGGTTTGATTTGAATGACTTGTTTTCCTCAAGTCATTCTACAGATGAAAAATTATCACTGGGAATTTTCCCCAATGAAGTCCTTACCAGTTCCAACACTATTTTCATATAACATGTTGGAGACCCTCCCACAATCAGATTCACTTTATTATTTAAGCTTCCTATTACTCAATGTCTCCTCCATTTGTGTTGCCATCACTAAAAACACTTTTACTACTTGAAAAAATATTCATCACTCCCCTTGGTTATGCCTTCATGTACCTGCAGTTATCTCCACTCCCACTGCAGAAAGCACAATTAGTTTAATTGATCTTCGTGACTTTCTAAAATGTAGTAGCTTTTTTCCTGTTCTCTGAACTAGTTTGAAATTGATGTCTGAGAGATCAAACACCTGCTTAGCATGTTGCAAGTACTGAATTAAAAACTTTAAAGTATTTCATGTACTATATAGGAAAATACTATTCTGAAATGTAAGCTAGAGGTTAATATCAGGATTTCAATGGATTCTCCATTCACATAGGTTAATGAAATGTGTAGGCAAAGAGAATATGTAGTTTGTAAGTGAAAGTAATTGACAATAGAGGTTTTCTGTTAATTTAATGCTCTTTTTGTATATATTTAAATATATGGTTTTTTAATATACATACACATATACATATAAGCACACGTAAAGTGCACTGCTGCAAGCAAGTTGAAAGAAAGATTCACTATTGAAGAAAGTTTTATTTTAATGGAAAACTTTTGAAGAGAATCCTTGGATATTTCAATTAAGTTTCTACCTGAAAAGCACAGAAGAAAGATGGAAGAGGGAATCTGGAAACTAGAATATAGGGAAGATTTTCTAGGATCTATGAGGGGTTTATTTTGGTTTCAGTGTAAGCTATCTTGGGCTGTGGAATGCTCTCTGCCAAGAAGAAACATCCTTAGAGAGAAAAAAGCATACAGAGTGTAAGTGCTATGACTGAAAAAAATCCTTCTGGTATTATCATAAGCCATACTTCTTTAGCTGAAGATGTCATCACACCTTTGTAACACCTCATGATGGATCTAGCCTGCGAGTCTCATTTGCTACTCCTTCTCTTTTCTTATGCTACCAAGGGAAAAAAAATCAACTGCTTGCTTTAAAAAAAATACTATACACATCACAGTTCAGGTGTTAAAAAACAAATGGAATTAAATAACTGATTATCTGCGCTGCAGTGATATAAGTAAATAGTACAGAGGGCCTAAGCAACTGCAACACTTTCAGAATGATTTAAATAAAATCTGGATTTTATGCAGAGAAACCTTTAGATGCAAAATACATTTTTCACAGTAGGAAAGAGATTCCAGAAACATAAGTACTACCTTGAGTAATTATTGTTAATTAACTAGAGATGAGGCACTATTTCCAAATGTGACATTTAAAGCACATAATGTGATTGTGAATATTCACAAAGATAATTAAGTTCATCTGCTTCAAGTCCTTGATTTAGGCACATCTGAAAACACCTCTTAAACTATCATTAGACCTGTAATCAAGTATTTTGTTGCTCAGGAAAATTGCATACCTTTGCTTACCTGCTAATATTGGGATATGTATTCAAATGCTAGTATGTGGCTTTTGATAAGAAACTCTCCTTCAGGCAAACGCTTGGAAATAAAAACACTCATTCTGAACGTTTTCTCAGAAGGGACCATTAAAAATTACTTCCTCACACCATAAGATGGAAACAAAACCAAAAATTTCTAAGTTTCCCTAACTGAACTCAAGATCACAAGACTGACATGAGCCACACTTGACTGAAAATATTCATCATCAAGTCAAAGGTACCCCCAATGCATATACTATTCATGTTAGGTTGCATACATTCTTCCATCTTCTTTATAGCTAGGTCCATTTCTCTACAAAAAGAAAAATGCAACCAAATTCAGGGATGAAATACAATGTATAATGTAAAAATGCAAAAGTCAGAAAATGCATTTGACTTCATTCTGTTGGAAAAAAGTTTTAACTATTACCATCTTCAGAGGCAGGAGTCTTTAATCATCAACTCTGATCTTGGTCTTGATTGAGACCTTCTTGGAGAAATAAACTCTGAAAATAGGAAAAAAATGACCCCAAGAACAGAATGTCAGAAGAGTCATAACTTGGTGTTTTGTCCTTTGTTCTTTTAAGAGTAAAGACAGTTTCTGTCCACTAGAAAAGAGATTAATGAATAATGTGCTCCAAGATGGAGAAGAAACATTTAGACAGCGTTCTAAAGTACAAAAGGTTAAATTTACTCTATCGCTCTCCAATTATTTGACATAGAGGATTTTTAATCAGTCAAAACAACGATGTGAATAATTATGTACTCTAAGGATGTCCTACTGGTCTGTATCTCTCAGCTCAGTTTGAATAGCAGTTTTATTCTACACCACAAAACTTTTTCCTGATTAAACTTTTATCAAGGATTATGTTTGAAGAGAAAAATAAGGCAAAATCTTTCTAAAAAAAGAAGAATTGAATGTTCAATTGTTCATTGTGCAAAGAAACTCCTGACCTTGTCTAAAAGCCAGTTCCTGCTGCTGCCTGGCTGCATTAAGTGTAGATTTACTGTTCTACTCCAAAGCCCATAGCAAGCACTGGCAATGCCAACTGCCAAGAGAACAGAGGGGGTGAGATACTCTGTGCCACAGGTCATTAACCCCAGTCAGCACCCTGCTCACACCAGCAGCCAGCTGGACTTCACTGGAGATGTCATCCTCCAGGAAAGTGTTGTTCCGTTCCTTGGCAGTGAAAGGAGAACACCTGACCCCAAACACAGCATATATCTCATACAACCAAGTCCAGGCTTGGGAAGAACCTCCTCAAGAGATCTACATGTTACTCACCTTCCCCAATATCTCTTTCCTTAAACTTTAAATAGACTGAGAAAACAAGAAGAAAAAAAAAATGTTCTACAGTATCTGGAGATGAACAACAGTGAGAATTATGACCATGTTGCTGCCTTCCTACTAAAGACGTAAGTTCAGATAAAAGCGATCTTCAACCAAACTAATCAATAAAATCAAAATTGTAGTTCTTTTCCAAGTGCTCAAAGCATGTTTCAGAGAAAATCAACCCACTCAGGATTATCCAAAAGAAGAAATACAGGAGAAGAGTAAAACTTGCTATAGATCTTCCTTTCCCTTTCCTTATTCTGTGCAAGAATACCAAAATGCTGTTGAAACACCTTCTCTACAGTCGATTAGTAGTGACCTTTGGCAAGTTTTATTCTGTTCCCATATAAAGTGGTCAGCAAAATAAAATAGGCTGTGGGAGGTTACACTACACTAAATACTACTACACTAACATTACTACCACCAAGCACAACAGGTTACCCCTAAGGCAAGCCAGGTTGCCAAACTGGCATTAATTGAAGGCCAAATGGTCCAGTGCACATCCTCAAAACTACTGGTCATTTTAAATCCCCAGAGCAGTGGGTTACTGCTTTTTATAACAAAACAACCAAGGAATAGAAGGAATAAGCAAAAAGCAAAACTATGCCATTAGTATTTTCTCCTATTTTATCTGTTAGTATGACAAAATAATGTCTTCAGACATTTTAGGGGAATAAATATGTATGTTTCCGATGCTCATCACTGAATTTACAGCAAAATAAGAGGAAAGCAACAGCTTAAAACATGTTTTTCTATTGAATTCATCTCTGCAGAGCTAGCATGATGGTATTAGATCATATACACCATTACACTTAGATTATTGTATACTGTTTTCTCAAACCATTCTAAAATCCAAATTAAGTATCCTCTGAATTATTGCAGAGATTTGTACTAAAGAAGCCTAGAAATTTAACATCCTATGTATTAGGTAGCCCAAATGAAAAATCAGAAATTCTCAGCCAAAACATCAAATAGTCTCAAGAACAGTTGAGCAAAGTCAGACCAAATAGCAAGATTCACACCAACAGACTTCGTTTGATGTTTTAGTCATCTGTACCAATCAATTGTTTTTAGCTAATTCCCACGATTTACAAGAGAGATGGGCTCACCAAAGGCTGAGTAACATGGCAAGCTGACAAGGAAAGAAAAGAGAGAAAACGGGAAAATGAAAAGAGAGCCACTATTTTTTACTCTGAAGACAGGCAACCTTTACATTATACACAAAAAAAGCGATTTGTAAATAAGTGTATATATCCAGTAAAGGATATTTAAAATCATCACTTATTGACGACTCTATCCTTCTCAAGAGCAGAGTTTCTGCCATGCCATCAATTGTCATCTTTTAACATAGCGTGTTCTTTATTGTGCAGAGATTCTGGGACAGCTACACCTGAAGCTAATCACAAATTTTCCATAAACCTTTGACTCTAAGGAATATGCTCATATAGATCCCATTCTCAGCCAGCTAAAAGTTCTGAGCATGACTAGGTTTTTCTGTAGCTACAAAATAGCAATTGTACATTCATGCTGGGCAGACAGCGCAAGAGAGTAACTTCCCACGCACACCAAAACAAAGTGAAGAATTCCCATCTAGTTTGCAGTTAACCTTTAAGTGTTTTGTGACTAATCATGGCACCATGGCTAACCCTGTGGATGTTCCTCAAATGGCAAGTTCCTGGAAAACACAGAAGTGAAAAGAAGCTACAATATCCTTATAAATCAGCTAGTGATTCAAACTATCGTTTGTTCTAAAATATGAAAAATCAGAATTATGAGACAAAGCTAAGTATAGCAAAGATACTTAAATCCCCACCCCTGCAGTACACTACAAATCCACAAAAAGTTACTTCAGATACATTAGCTACTCCACACACAGCAGTGGGCATATTTGGGATGACATGGTTCAAGCAGAGCAGTTTGACGCACATGTTCAAGTAATTCAAGAGAAACATACATTTAATGACAGGTAGCTATTAAGAATTGCTTTTAAACCACTAAATTCCCTACTGCTGCCCCTATGTGGGAGAAGAACACAGCATAAATTTGGCAGCTTCTCATCAACTTCAGAATGCAGTGTAGCGTGTGTAGTAGTGTGTTAAGAATAACACATGTGCTCACAAGACCTAAAAGCACAAACCCAGTAGTGGTTACTAGCAGACAGTATTCATGCCCAGAAAACACTTCAGCAATCAAGATCTTACCAGCAGGCAAAGGAGAAGAACTTCAAATGTATTGCATCTCTCTAGGAGATAATTAGCTGAATTACTACAGCCATTTATTAAATAATCTGGTTTCCCCTTCATCTCTATGAATCATATCCATTAACATCAATCACTTCTTCAAAGTCACAAACATTTATGCTCTATTAAAAGCAGGGATTCCTCATAAGTGCTAGACACCTCAATTTCAGACTTACTGCACTTTGGAGGCAAATTGCCTTAAGTATCCTCAGTTCCTACAAGGTAAGGAAGGACTGGCTACTTCCACAAGCATATCCCAGAGACTCTTGCATGCCACAGATTTGGATCATCCACTATTGGTGTAAGAAGCACTGTTCTATTCAGAACACAAGTCTTAGCAACTGCACTCCCAGCTTCTGAAACACTATGTGTCTACTCCTGCCGATCTGTGACTTATTTCTGAAAACAAGAAGGAGAAAACCACTATAGACACACTCCTTTTAGTTTTATGGGGTTTTTTCTTAAGCATCAGTTAAACAGTAGCTATCAAAATTCAAATCATAGCTGTTTGTACTGCACCTCAATACTATCATACTTTATTAATATAAAATTGCCAATCAGCTAAGGCTACTCATGTACTTTACAGCTTCATACTGACTGATGTACATCTATAAAATCAGATACCATCAGACACCATCTTCTTCACACAGTCAATAAAACAAAGTACAAACAAAAAGGATCAATTAAACCTGTCTCATTCTTGCACATTATCCACCGGGAGCCCCTGGCACAGCAGGGACAACAGCTATGGACAAGTTCTGGTGACCCAACCATCAGATGAGTGGTGGCTGTTGATCAGCACAACACAGCTGGACACTGCCAACTGTGCACCCACTGACAGCATATTTGTGCAATGGCACAGAGGAACACATCACTGCAGCAGGTCTAAAAATAACTGTAGAGAGCTGTACTTAGGGACTAATTTCTATTTGGAAGAAATTACCTAATCCAAATTTACAGGCAAATTCTGTCCATCCCCAATATTAACCAGGTGATTTTCTTATTTTAAGTAATTTTGGAGTCTTACTGCCCACCCTGATTTGGAGTAATATCTGAGAGGCAGTACACAGTGATTTAAAACAGCTATCTGAAAACCTGAGTTTTAATGAATCTTGCATTTATTGGTCAGCCTGGGCTAGTTACATTTTCTTTACAACTTCATTCTTTCAACTAAAAAATAAACAATGTTAATAAGTGGGGGAGGAAAATACTCAAAACACAAACAGAAACAAAGAGAAAAACCCAATAAATCAAAACAAAGTATTAAATATCCTCTTCTCTGGAAAATATAGATGAAATCCTAAATCCACTGATGTCAGTGATGTAACCCAGTATTAAACATGAAAACTAGTCATTTAATTATGGAAATAAACTATTAATTATGTCAAGCAGCTATGTGTTTTGCTAGCAATGAGGACATTTTAACTAGCACCATTTCAGTATCAGCAAGCAGAGTAAGACTGAACTACCTAATTAATTTTAATTTCTTCTTCGTTGTTAACATAGTGCTAGCTTTAACATGTTTATATGACTATGTCAGCCCTAACCACCTGCACCCCTAACTCCCATCCTTTCCATAGAAAACCAGCTGTGTCCCTCCCTTAGTAAAGATTAAAAATTCCATGCACTAGTCACAATGTTCAGAATGAGAAAAATTCTTTCAAAGAGTACAATATAATTTGGAAAGATGCAAGGAGACCAGAGAAAAGGACAGATTCCTAGTTCTGACTTCAGGAAGCAAGGTTGTTACATAGTGGGCACATGCACAACACATAAGCACATGCAGCCTTGACCTTAACACCCATTATTCTTAATCCATCAACCAACCAAAACATCTGAAAAAGGCATAAGTTTTTATAACATTTTCAGGTATGTCCTAGAAGAAAAACAGCAGTTTTATTAGAAAGAATATAAAATAAAGCCTCCACAATCACAGGGAAGGTAAAGATCAGCCTTAACAATCTAACCAGCCTGTCACCCAGCCAGCACAAGCTGGAAGACAAACCCAACACAATTCTCTTTGAAGAGAGATATTACTGCAATGAAACATGATCTGTATGATAAAGGACAGTAAGTCATTAGTTCCATAGTAATGAAGCAACCTCTTTGAAGAACAAGGGATTTTCTAATGTTTCTTTCTCCTATAATTTAAAGGGAATTTATAACTAACAGTTGTTTTTATAGAATAAATATATAGCAAAGGTGTCAATTAAGTTCTTTCTACAAGGCTTCATCCAAAGATCAAGTGTCAGCAATCCTTGGTACATTCACTGGTATTATGACCTAAAAGATGCAGCTATGTGATGCATGCTAAAAATAAAATCTGCTTTTAAAAAGCAAGGACATGAACATACTGAAAAGAATAGAAACTTCAGGAAAACTCTTTCTAGCCCTGATGCCAGATAAATCCTACACAAGTAATCTCTCTACAGAACCTGAAAAAGTAGAGCAAAATTTCTCAAAAAGTTGTTTCCTTGACAACATTGACAAACCATGAAGGGTAAGGAATCAAAGTCATAAGATGCCTTGTGGCTTTGTTAGCAGATTTTTTTAAATATATAGCAGTATGCGAGATGCAGCTATAAAGCTAGATTTCTAGAAAAGAAGCAAAGTTACACTGCTGTTATTTATATTTTCTAAAAGCAAAAATATTCAGAATTTCTTAACTGTTACCAAAAAATTGAGATACTCCCATAATTATTACATTCACTTAAGAACTTAAAACTACTGTAGATCTTTTTTTTTTCAAGTACCAAAAACTTGACTTTTTCACCAGCAATCTTACTGAATGGGGAGAACACCATCATACATCTCTCCCATCTCAGCAGACATTCTGCCATTAGATTGCACAGCAGCTGCCCACACAGATCCTGTGTGTAATTGGAGAGCTTACCTTATGACATTACCAGTTCAGCTTCATTAGAGGCACTGCTCCACTGACATCTCTAGCCCTGACTCTCTTCCCTAGCAGGCTGACTGTGCTGGGAGGTTGCTTTCTCCTCTGTAACTTCAGAGACACAGTAAACAACTGGAAGAGATCCCAGTAGAAAGGAAGTGCAGAGCTCACCCATTTGGGACAGATGGGTTGCTAAGAAAAAAGTCAGATAAACACTTTAAATTCCTCATACTTCTGCAAATAATGATACAAGTAACCAAAACTCTTTTTAGATAACATGAGAGAACAGAATCCTTTCTTCCACATCAGTGTTAAGGATATTTAGAAGTCATTCTCCATGCTTTTGGATTTCCACAGAAAAAAGGTTTGTGAAATAACATTGTCACAACAGCCATGTTATCCTGTGCATCTCACCTGTGGCCACTTTGCACCTGTTGATCAGTGTCAACCAAATTTTACAGAAGGCCTCAGTGTTTTAACCTCAAGGCTTAATCACGCCAAGCAGCTGAATAAAAGTAGAAGACACTGCAGAAGCTCCAGAGAAGGAAATTGAAGAGGACTTGTAATCGGACTCAAAATACAGACAGGCTTCAGTAACTTCCCTGCTCTTGGAAGAACTTCTATTTTCAAAATTTTTCTTTAAATAATTCCCAATTTATTTTTGCGGGGGCAAGGGGGAACACAGGCGTAGTAGCCACGCTGCAAAATATCCATCTCACTCTTTTCCCCCACAGCCACATCCTCCAACACAGCCATAAAGCAGTCAAAAATGTTTCACAAGAACACTTGGGGTATCACCCTTGCATTCTTTAAGAAGATCTTAAGTCAGGAGTCATTTCCAAGCGGAAAAAATCGCATGACATCACAAAGCCAAAAACCTCACCCAGAAGCTGAGAGGCTTGCTGCATTTTTGCCCTCCCCCTTTTCCTCAAATGTCAGTCTTCTTATAACTGTTAAGATAAATTCTAATCCAAAGCAGTACTGAATTTAGCTCTCGCTAGTGCAGAAGGAAAGAAACAATGGCTTATCAAACCTTACAGAGATGAGGATGGTGCTATTTATACTTAAAGAAACATACTCCTTTGAAAAAATCCTTTGAGGCCTAAGCATGTGTCAAACACTCCGAACATAAAAAAGACTATACAAGTCATCTCCAGCTGTGGATTCTGAAAAAGTGAACAAAGGCTTTACTAGGATTTCTGTTTCCTTGACAACAGCATCACTGGAAACAAGAAAATAATTTTAAAAATATATCTCACTAACAGTGATCTCTAAACACTATCAAGGTACTACAATACCAAATGTGAAACAACTCTTACCCACACAAACCTTTGGGATGAAGAGACCAAAATTCACCACTTTCATGAACTGTTCTTTGCTGATATATGTCATCAGCTTTTGCAGAACAATTGTGAGTGCTATCTATTACATCCTGACCTGAATTATCATCTACCCATCTAAGCACAGCCAGAAGCTTTCACTGATGGTCACGTACATTCTTTCCTGCATGATGTTCCTTTTCTTAAAAAAATAAGCATTATGGAGGATACTTCTTATTGAAGTGAATGAAATAATTTTGTTAGAAGACCAAGGTATACAAAAAAGGCTGATATTACTATGCATGTACCTATCACCTAAGTGTACTGCCATCTTAATAATCAGCAATCTTAAAGTCACTGGAAAAAATATGCGCAGCTCTAAACAGACAAGGGAAGAAGGTCAGAACCTTCATAAAGAAAAGTCCGCTTCAGTATTTCAGAACAGCCTATTTAGTAGCCTCTTCAACAAGAAAACAGTGGGTTTTTTCCCACACCTAGGTAAGCAGCACACAATATCCAGAATATGAGCATCTCTTTGCCACTTCCAAGATAATGGGGAGAACTACTTGTTATTTTTAATACATATTACTTAAAATGTATCAACAGAGATCTTCAAAACATTTTAAACAAAGAATATATGTATCATATAGAATTACTTCACAATTTGTCATCTTATCATCACCCACAGTTAAGGGAATGTTGCCACAATTAGATTTTAAAAATCAATCTAAGAGCTGCTCTACTTGAGGTACTAGCAGCATGATAGCTAATTCTGCTTAGTGAACAGTTTGAATCCAGCCTAGCTGTGACAGGGCTACAGCCATCTGACAGCTATGCCTGAGTGTACAGGAAGTATGCTGGCAGCTTAAATTCATTCCTTAATAAACAGACATGCCTGTGACAAAACAACAAAAAACACTGCCTATTCCAAGTGAATTGTGTACAGAATGGTTGAAAACAGAAATATTAGATTTTATTACTCTGAGACAGGGTAATGGCCAACATCTAGGAAATTTGTGTTGCCACTATCTGTGCCACACACAGTTTATGGACTGGGGCTATCATCTTCTATCATTCAGTCCAATACAACAGGGTCAAGAATAACAAAATTCCTGGAATATACTACTGTGCTATCTCTCTCCTAACAGACACAAAAACACGAAGTAATAAAATACTTTGAAAGTATGATTGAAAATTGTATTTCTTGTGGCATTTGACACACCCCAGGAACCAAAATCCATACATTAAATTTCATGAGTATGAGCAACATACCATTCTAAATCTAATGATCACAAAAGGGTCTCAGAAGACTGGAGAAGTATCTGGAAGAAATCTCTTGAGGTAGCAAGTTACAAAGATGAACTACTTAGGAGCTCAGAAATCCTGACTTGAAAATAAGCACAGACTAGAAGAGGACTTAAAGGCACCACAAGCCTTTGACTTGTTCTTTACACATCTACATAGAGACTGACCCCTGGGCTAGACAGAGCCCTGGTCTGAACCAGTACAGTTGTTCTGTTCTTAATCACTGCAAGTCAGCAATGCCCCTGTTCAAGAGGCTGATATTATTAAACTAATTTTTAAAACTTTTACTTTACTTGTATAAATGACCATTCAACTAGGCCAGCAGAGAACAAAATATATAAGAAAAACTTGCAACAATGCATTAGAACACAAAGTGCTATTAATATACATTTTGCATACTCAAAAATTGCAGCATTTTCTTTCCTTGACCTTGTTTAACAATGGAGAGTGAAAGTGCTGAAAATTACGAAATCCTCTGCAACAAACACAACACCTGCTGTGATGCTCTAAATAAAATATGAGAAACACAAAATTAACAGCTAACAGATGATTATATAAAGATGTTACCTTGAGTTAATTTTAAGGTAGGAAATACAGAATAAAGGCATAGGATGCTGAAGTTATGAACAATTATGAAGTTATGAATTGTTAAAAAGCTAAGTTCAGCACCAGTAACTAGTGAAAATGTTAACATCTGTGTGGCTCTGTGTAATGACAATATCTTCCAAATAAAAGACATTGACAATGTGAATGCAGCATTGTGGTTTCTGCAATTGATAAACGTCTTTCAAGACACAACTTTTTAATGTTCTCTGCTACAGCTTATTGCTGTATTCAATGGTAACCTGTGATTCTGGATTCTGTATTCGGGGTTCTAAACCAGAAATACCTAAACAAGGTCTGATGTTCAGAAAGCATTGAATATCCACACTATGGGAACCAGGCACCTTTAACAGCAGTGATAACTCTCAAAATTTATGCAAAAAACCAGTTGATGAGATATAAAAATAATGAACACTATTTTGGTGTTTAAGTAGGAAAACATAAAAATGGCAGTAGATGCCTAAATTTCATTTACAGCAGCTATCCAAACAGAAGGTAGAGAAGTGTTATTCAAAGAAAACAAATTTAATCAGTTCAGCAATGTTTCACAGTCCTTAAAATACATACCTTAGCTAAAAACATAAAGTCACACACAATACCTGTAGAGTGTAACCATGAAGAGCAGTATTGCCACAGTAAGAGCTCCCCATTCCCTACAAATTTAAACTTTAGCATTAAATATTCTTCTACTAGTGCTCCAGATTTGAAGAACTGTGGGTAATTTGCAATGTCTATCACTTCCCAGATGGAGTTCTATCTTATTTTCAGGTCTCTCAGAAAACTCAGGGGTTTACTTATTCATTTAGCAACACATGCATAAACTTGTAACTTTGGTCTTTCAAAACACAGCAGAGGCAAATATTCAAGTCTTTGAGTCTTCAGAGGCAGCTTAGTTCCCATCACTTTCTAACACGCTGAGGTGCCCCATCTGCTGGTAGGAGTGTTACTCTAAAGAATTCTGCCCCTGAGCTGGTAACTGATACTGTTTTCAACTTTACCACTCGATAACTGTTTGAGGTGTTTTAAATGCAGCAATACAAAAGAAATCAGAGCAAATACTTTTAAAGAAAACCATAAAATGCTCTAACACAGTTCATTCATTCTTAACTTTGCAAGGTATTTTTACTAAATGCTTCTATGACCTTCCAGCTCTAGGTTGTTCTTCAGTCAATAGAAACTGGAAACATCAACTCATTTATTGTAAATACTTTAGCACAACTTACACTGATTCATAAAGAGGTTGAAGTTCACTTTTCAACCTGAGAGAACATAAACAGAAGACTGTTCTTTTCTCCTGATCTAAACAGGATACATACACATACTTAAAAAGTAAAAAAACCCACATAATTAGTTCCATATACACAGTTTAGACATATATTTGTGTGGTATGAATGACTTAGTCATCGTAATTTAGATGGAAATAAAAAAATTATGATTACTAAGGTAAGTAAACGAAATGTTTCTTCCTTCTCCATACCAAGTTTAAAAAAAAAAGGAAAATCCTTTCCCACAAAGGAAAATTATTAGCTTGTGATGGAAGAGGAAATTATTAAGCATGTAATAACAGATAAAATATACAAAAGTGGCTAAATACTACACAAATTGAGTAGAGCTCTGGTTCAAGCACAACTTAAACTACCACAGTCATCTCAACTTAGAACACTCAGTTCTGAGAAATCCCCACTAATACTGGACTCTTCAAAACAAAAATGTCTTAATGCATAGGCTGAGTCTAAGGATTCAATCCAAGACATTTACACTTAAAAATAGCCACAGTTATTCCTGTCACTAACTGAAAGTACAGAGTTTTGAGGCTCTGAATTACCTCTTCTCTCTTATCATACAGAGATTTTAGGCTTTTAACTGTACTTTGAGTTTTACCCAAACCAGACGTTGAAAGTAAATCACGCAAACATCCTGAGTGCCTGCATATTCCTACTGGAGGGAAAGAGGACACACATTCACTGCCTGGATTTAAATGAGCAATCCCAAGCAGGTGTTTTTGGAAAAATAAATATACAATCTGTGTGAAGCTAAAAGGATGAGGAAAAAAAATAGTTGACCTGCATTTTCAATCATTTGTTTTATGCTTATACCAGAAAACCGACAGCTTCAGGCAACACTAGACAGCCAAAATCAACTCCCAAAAGGTAAAGCAGTGCTGTCACAGTCACCAGGGATTTATGTACTCGTGATCCCAGAAAGAGAGGGAATTTTAGGAGCCTAACACCAAGTGAATCCTCGGTGTCACCGCGCCCTCTGCTGCCCAGGACGGCCCGCGTGTAACGGTGTGACAGTGACGAGATTCCCTAACAAATAACAGCAAGGGGCATCCATAGCTCGCTGTCTCTCTACGAGCTGCCTTCCAGAAGATAAACTGTGGTTTCAGATACTTCCTAAGAGTTACGTTATTCCTTTATTCATTTTTTAGACCCGCATGCTCTGAAGTGTTGCCAACACTAATATACTTCATTTACATCGAATTTCCAAGGTTTGGGGGACCTAAAACAGTCAGATTTCTCCAAAAATGGGCTTTACTGTTAATGACTGCTTCCAAGCAGGCATGGTAACACTGGTTTAGAAAAATAACTTTTCTTTATGCTCAGAAGACAAAGCAGACTGGCCATTATTTCAACTTTTTAATAATTTTATATTGCAGCAACAACTTAGATTTTAGATTTTTATACCAAATTCAACACATCCATAACTTCACTTGTCAATAAAATGAGGCTCTGGGACAGTCAACAAACATTAAGCAGATGATGTGGCAATTTAAGACAAAAGTTCAAATTCAGACATCTGGACATCAGTATTGTACAATCTAAATTTACACTGCTGCTTAGCAGAAACATCCATCAGCCATTTTTTCATATCTTAGCCTCTTCCTTCTAAGTCTGTTCTTCAAGCAACAGCCAAGATATAACAAATATACTAAAGACAACTTGCAAAGAGAAACAAAGGTACTTTTTTCCTCCATTTAATGATTAAGAAAAAGAGGTTTTAAAATCCTGGGAAAGAAGATTGAGGAACTATTTTGGTATGCTGGTACAAGGGATGTTCTTCTCTCTATTTAGGAAGATTTACTAAAGTCCTAAATTTTAGAAGGAAAAAAATAATTGTGCCTGCCATGGTAAATACATGTTAGATGCAATAAAGCATGTCTTCCACCAGAAAGGACACTTTCTGTGCACTCTTATCAAAGGTATCTTCCTGTGCAAGGCCACTTCAGAACACTATTATTTGAACCCACAGGCACAATCAGCCCTGTACCTGGGAAAGCATACACAGAAAATACTTTTATTACAAGTTTTAAAAACAAAAAGCCCCATTGGACTGACTAAATTACCAAAGAACTGAAGACAAATTCATTAAAGCTAGGAGGAAAATTCACTCTGAATATTGAGCAATTAACCCTTGAAACAAACTGAAGTGGGAAGACCCCTTACATCATGACAAGACACCACTCTGAGATGCAAAATCCATCTGACCTGACCTACCTCCTTCAGGAGATGTCACACAGGCTGTCAGAAAGGTAAAGGTCTTCAAAATATTATTCCAGTGTTGGCAGTTAGTTGCTTAATGACTCACTAATGACTGGAACAGAATCTGTGTGCATACCATAGTGCTCATAGGCCATTGTGATAAAACACTGATATAGATAATGAGAAATGACCTAGCAGAAGTCTAACTTCTTAAGGTCTAAAATACTGACATTACTAAAATAAAAAAAAACCAAAACCACCAAATTCCAAACTAATGGAACTAACTGTGGGTACAGTGAAGGATTAGGCGGCAAGTTCATAATAATCTTATAAAGCATCTTCTCGAATTCTGAGTACATTGGAACTGTTAAATACACACAAGCAAGGATGTTATTTCCAGAAGAGCACTGTATAATACAGTATTTTTAAGTCTGATGATTGAGCCAGAAAGCATCTTGCTTTACATTACCTTGACTGTTTTGTCCATAGAAGCTGAGAGAAGCATGTGACTTTGTTCCCGTACAGGACACCACTGGATTTCATTAACAGGGC
Source organism: Rhabdornis inornatus (assembly GCA_013397075.1). Lineage (NCBI taxonomy): Eukaryota > Metazoa > Chordata > Aves > Passeriformes > Rhabdornithidae > Rhabdornis > Rhabdornis inornatus. The sequence goes on from VWZS01004200.1 coordinate 2,847,067, forward strand.
CGCTGTGTTTAGACATGCAAAATATTAAGCTTTTGGGAACTTCAGTCACTTTATATTTAGATCCCAAATATGGCTTAATTAATTCAGAGATTTTTCTCAAAGTCTGCTCTCCTGATACACTAAACTTAACATCACAATTTGAGCTGCCGCTCTGGTCAGATTCTTCTTTTTCAGTCTTACTGGAATTTTCTTGACGCAATCGTTTAGGGATATATGGTCTAATTCCTTTTATGGTAGTAGTGCTGTCTTTATGTGTTCTCTTCTGGGAAACACCATTTCCAGAATTTGTTGAAGAGCTTGAAGCCTGTTCATAGTTTTTGTAAGCCACAGATAATGCAGCATGGCCAGAGTACACCCTGGGACAATAGGGACGTGCCAAGTCAGTGTTGTTATTCTGTGCATAATGCTCAGGGGGATCTTCACAAACCCTGCTCCTGCCAGATCTGCCAGTGCTCCCACCAGGGTGCATTTCATATGCAGATTTTGTACTACCAGGTGCAAAGTGCTGAACACAACTCACAGAAGAACTCAGCTGGTTTGTTTGTCTGCCAGAAGCATCGAGGGCTTCAGTCTTTTCAGCTTCTGTCTCAGAGTCTGAATCTTCATAAGCAACCAAACTCATTATGGCTAGACACAGCAGACTCCAGAGATCTCAGTGCTGCAATCCTCCAAAATTATGATCTAAAATAAAGAATTGATTATTCAGAGCACAATTAATTACAGAGTCTACAATTTGAGTAACTTAGGGATATAAAAATGCCTTTCTTAAAGAAAAAATTCAAACCTCTTATTTCTGTTTATTAATGGAATTTATTCCTCTATTACAACATACTGTACATTCTATTAAACAACAAGATTTGCCTCCAAGCCCTTTGCATACATTTTTAATGCATTGCAGAGGTGTATTTGCATACCACAAAACAATGACAATGAGGATGAAAAGGAAAACAACCTTGCAATATAAATACAGCAAATTACTTTGCCTTACTTCCAGTATTACTTCTACACACACACACGGAAGAAATTATTTAATTATGTAGTGGTTTTGTATGTACATTCATAAGAATATAAATACTACAAGTCTTCTGGAGTCAGTCTAACAATATCTATATCTTAACAGTACAGATGACTAGAAAGAAGAGTGTAGGGGTTCAACTGGCATTAAAAATGAAAACACATTTTTGACCCCTTCAGCAGCCTTGCCGTATGAGGAAATTTTCCAAATATATCCACAGAGCATGTTCCACACAGCCTCTAGTTTTACAGATCAGGTATGTCAGAAGCTACACTGAATTCATATTTGCATCTACTTACAGAAAAATGACAGCATAGATGCCTCAACTGTGAAAAAAGTTTTTTCATTATGTCCAGGAGAAAGAAATCTCATGCTAAGACTGCATATGTAACCTGCAGAATAATTCACCCTCCTAATAATCCCACCAAGATTTTTCCAACAATTTGTATGGAGTATGTACAGTATAGAGTTAACTACATTCAAATAACTAATGTGTCTGCAAAGTAATATTTCTGCGCTGTTCTTTATAGGCAGGAAGTACTGGTAAGACTGATTAAATGTGACATTTTATTACTGCTTTGTTTCCTTGCCAAGCTGTTAGCACTCATTACGCTGAAGAGATTTAACCCACAACACTTTCAGAAAGACAGGCTGCTGAAATTCTTGGTTCAGATCAGCAAACAAACTGCCCTCAAAAGCATCTTGATGACAACAGGGAATGCAGCATGAAAGTCAGTATCTTCATAATCATTTGCAGAATTAACACCACAAATGGAGGGACACCACAAACATAGGTCCTACAAATACTTCTGCAGCAGTAGGACTCTGGAGCTTGCAATTATTCATTTAACTTCAGAATTAGATCTATTCGAATTAAAATAACCATGTTTCATGTAACCTACAGAAGTGTTACATGACTATATTCTGTTAGCAAATTTCTAAGCACAAATCCAGAAGATAGGTACTTATTATGACACACACATTCATAATCACAGATCTTTCCCAAGATAAGTGATCAAGACATTTAACTGGAACAAGGTAACCAACATTTCAGCACATAAAAGCAACAAGATCTCCCTCTAGAGGACATTTTGTCATTATCTGAAGTTTAAGACAGCTATAAGTGACAGCAAACAAGAGCAAGGAAAACATCTTTTTTTTACAACACAGCTTTTAATTCATTACAACACTATTTCATTTAAACAGTGTCAAAAAAAGAGTAGTGTTTCAGGAACACTTAACTAATAAATCAATTCTAAAACAGTAAATTGAAGTTCCTAGCAGTAAATTGAAACATCAAATAAATAGGACCTTTGAAGGGCTCCACTTGAGTAATAGTATCAAGTGGTTACTGTTTGTGTTGTAGTGCTTAACGCATTTCCCAGCCAAATGCATGATGTCCAAAGAACAAATAGAGTAAGAAGCTGACCTCTGGCTAAAAGCTATAAACTAGGATACACAAGTGGATTGGGTTAGACTTACAAAGTTACTTTAGCTTAACACAAAAAAAATCCCAAACTGAGATTCAGAAGTGCAAGATAGTGCCTTGCAAACACAAGGTTAAAAATATTTCCCATGAGATACTGTAAAGAAACTGTTCCATTACATTTGGTCAGCATAAATCCATCCCACCACACAGATCACCCATAAACGTCAGTATTTTGGTAAAATCAAAGCATCTCTCTCATCTGAAGACTTCCCATCAACTTTTGTTTTTCAAGAAACACCACCCAGAGAAACTGCCCTAACTAAAGAAAAATAGGGGATCAGGGAGGAACCACAATGTACTTGATTGGAAACATCCTGTAACTAGACTGTGAGTTTATCAATGATGTGATGTGTAATGTATTGAACTAGAAGAGAAGTTGACAGCATGTTGGTTTTCCTCGGCTTCCACAAGACTGATTTATCTGAAGGCATTGAAGAAGAGTGTTCAGCTAAGGGGCACAGAGCCCGTGGATGCCAGCGGAGGTGTGCTAAGGGACTGAGCACCGCAGGTGGCTGACGGCGGGGCCCTGGGGCGGTCAGACGGGAGGCACGGCCCTCCCCGGGGCGCTTCCTCGCTCCTAACGCCCCACAGCCCCGAGGGGGAAAGAACACGCTACTGGAGAGGGTTCAGTCGAGGCCACAAAGATATGAGGGATCTGGAGCATCTCTCTTATGAGAGACTGTGGGAGATGTGTTTAGTCTGTAGAGGACTGAGGGGATCTTATGAATTCATACAAATGTCTCAAAGGCGGGTGCCCAGAGGATGGTGCCAGGCTCTGTCCGGTGGTGCCCAGTGACAGGACGAGGAGCAATGGCCATAAACTAAAACACAAGAAGTTCCACCTCAACGCGAGGAAGCACTTCTTTTCATGAAGGGTGGCAGAGCACTGGGCTGCTCAGTGAAGGCGTGGATTCTCTCCGTCTGGAGACATTCGGAACCCACCCGGACGCGTTACTGTGTAACCTGCTCTGGGTGACCCTGCCTGGGTACACGGCTGGCCTGGATAACCTCCAGAGGGCCCTTCCAGCCCTAACGATTCTGCAAATACCCGGCCCTCTCCAGTCCCCCCCCGGAGCAGCCTCAAACGAGGAAGCGGGTCCCGGGAGGGCCCCGGCAACTGAGGCCGGCTCCTTCCCCTCTCCCGCAGAGCCGCTACCTCTCCCCAGAGCCCCGAGTGCCGAGCCCACCCCTGGTGCCACGACAACGGCACCCGGTACCGTTCTGGTTCCGATTCTTGTTTGGATTCCCGTTCCCATCCCCGCGGTACCTGCGCCCCCAGCAGCGCGCCCGGAACTCACCTGCCGGCCGCCGCCGCGCCGCGTCTAAAACCGCCCCGGGTGAAAGCAAGACACCCCACCCGACAGTTCCGCATGTCGTAGCCCCCGCGCTGGGACCGCGTGTTGGGAAGGACAGGGGTCAGACCGCAGCTCCTTGAGCGGGCAGAAGCTCCTTTTCCGCCGCTGCGAGCGGGATGGAGAGCGCTTCCTTGGGCTGGTGTCTGGAGGGCTGTGTGAGGCAATGGTTCCGGGAGGTTGTGTTTCCCAGCCGGGAGCCGCGCCGGCCGTGCCGGCTGGGGTGATGCAATGGTGGTGACAGAGGAGCGGCGGGTGAGGAGCGGCGGGATGGGCCGGCACCGGCACGGGGATGGGCACGGGGATGGGCACTCGCGGAGAGACCCCGGCGGGCGGGAGAGGGGCTGGCTAGGTGGTCACTGCCGCCCCTGTGACCGGTGCGAGGCGCCGGGTGTGGAGGGTCTCTGCCGGGCACGTTTTCTCCTTCCCCTGGAGATGCGTGATGCACTTGAGAGATTTTCCTCCATTCCCTGAGGGACTTTCTCGCAAAAAAGTCAGGTGAAAAAGCCCTTTTCCTTGGGAAGGGCATTGCGGGTGTCCAGGTCACTGGAAAATACGTCCCACCGCAGGAAGGGCAGAGCTGGCGAGTGGCTTTGCTGTGCCCGGGCTGGGCGTGGCAGGGAATGCTGCAGGACGCCAGGGCTAGGGAACATTGGCGTGTTGGGTAATTCTGTGCACAGCAGGAGCTTTGCTCTTACACCGCTGCAGTATAGCAAAGATTCGTGTCGGGCTTTCTTCTGGTGACTCCTCAGTCTTTGAATGGTCATGTTATCTGTCGTCTTGGGGAATCGTCTTGTACACTTACTGTTATTTCGTGCCTAAATTAATGCTTGCCATGACTGGGAAGGTAGGTCTGCTATAAAGTGCAGCCTCTCAAGGCCTGTTTCACATGACATCTGTGTGGATGCTACCTACTTTAATTTTACTTTTCTTTTTCGTTTTGATTTTTTTTACAGGAGGAAAAACAGTTTTCAGGAATGTAAGTGCTTTTTGACTTAGTCTTACATTATTTTATTTGCTCATGAAAGTTTGTTCTGGACTGTTGTATTACTGTTGTCTCTGGAAGTCATAATGTACTTTCATGCAATGTTTGTCTTAACTTAATGTGAAATCCTGTTTTTTAATTCTCAGGTCTCTAACTTACCAAGTCAGACTGCAGACAGTGAAAATGATCATAGATCTGTGATGGTCAGCCAGTTGGAAAGGGGGGAAGATGTAGTAGTTTTCTGATACCTTTGCCAAGGATTGTTTTTGAGCTTTGTCTCATAGCAGTTTAATATTTTGAAATGGACACAGGAGCAGTACCCATTATAAGTTACCTGCATTTCGCAGATAGAAGAAGCACACGTCTTGGCTTTCAAGTTCACACTGGGTCATTCTAGACTCTGGTCCTAGATATCCTAGTAGTTCATTCTCCAATTCCCATGCATCTTTTTTTTCCTCCAGATCTGCTTGCTTATGGTATGTAATCTGTCTGGGACTGTTAATTTTTATAATATCAATAAGAAAGCAAGAAAAAAAAAATCTTGGTAAATAGTAGAATATCCAGACATTCCTTTTTTATGGTTCACCATTGCATTAATGAATTTCAAAAGGTAAAGACGTCTGTTCCACATTAATTAATTCCTGGCTTGAATTCTGCTGAAAAATAGGGGCAGTACTGAGGTAAATAAAGATATCTTTAGGTAGCAGTCCATATGTTTTGCATTTTATAGTCACAATATCCTCATGTCTTGTTGTACGACCTAGATTACTTTTGCTACTTCTTAATGAAGATGCACCTTCATTTGAGATTCTCTTTTCAGCTTAAATCCATAATATTCCAAACATTTTAAGGAGTCCGTTTTGCTGCTTTCCAGTGTATGTGCAAAGTGTCAGCTCTTATTTCAGCCTTTCTGAATGGAGGCAATCCATCAGTAAGACTGTACTATAAGGAATTAAGTTAAAACAACAAGTCACAATTTGTTCTACACCAAAGAAAATTCTTATTTATGTCTTTATTATTTTGTGAAATTTGAAGCCAGTAAATATAAATGGCATGTTCCTACAGAAAGGGTGTGTGTTAATCTTCATACACGTTTTCTAATATGCATTTATTCTATACTTTCTTTAACACTTAAAATATTCTTTGCCCATGAAGAAGAGGAAGGTAATAGCCAAATAAAAAATATAATTAAATTGTAGGAATGCATCAAAAATTGTTTGATCTGCTTCAAAATACTTTTTTTCCATCACACTGTTGAACTGCAAAAAGTCAAGTTTGAAGGGGTCAAATTAGGTTAAAAACTTAATTAGTGTTGTGTAATCTAAGTATGGTAATCCAAGAGTTAATGGAGTAAAAAAATAACATTAACAAGTGGATGTATCCACTTCTCAGTTTTCTCAGGGTATTCAGCTGAAGCTGAAATATGGGAGTATTGCAACTGACTGACAAACAAAGCCTTAACGATAGGCACGTTTTGTTAACCACCCGTAAGCAAATGGACCTTCAGAGTTTGCTAGGCAGGTGAAGGCTTTTTACAGTAGCAGTTTAAATAAACACTATGTACATATAACCAAGGTTATGATTAGACTGATTATTTTGTAGAAGGAAGTCTTTGAAGTACTGCTGAACAGCTAATGGAACTATTATCTGCTTCTGGAGGTTTGGTTTTGTTTGGATTTTTTGTTTGTTTTAATTCTGGGAAAAGGGAGCTAAAGGAATATGTATTTTTACTAACACTCAATCGACCTGTGCTGCATGCACAGCAGTGGATCAGTAATTTGCTAGGGAGTTTGTCCAGAAAGACAAGACCTTTGCAAGTCAGTAGTTTTTTACATGGGCACAGAGCTTCCCACTTGGTGGCCATGGGCCGTGCTTAGGGAGACTGCTGTGTACTTTGTCTCAGCCATCTCCTCATCTTAAACCATCTGCTATTCTTTTTCCTGCATAGTTCTGAGAAACACAGGCAAATTTACAGCCTGTTGCTGACCCAAGGATTCTTTGGAAAGCAGCATTTCTCACCAGTCATCAGTGTGTTTTGTAACCCCTGGAGAAAAGCCATGAAGGAGATGACTCAGCTTTGCTCTTGTGTATCATTTTTTGGGCTGAAGTACTCTACTGCATATACTGAGACAAAATTCCGTATCGTAGTTATGAAAGTCTCATCATTTGACAGGGTATCAGTGCAGGAACATTAACTAATCTGGAATCACATCGCCTCTACCAGTTGTTCTGAGATGCTTTGAACTGTGTATACATGTATTCAATTATTTTTATTTTGCCAGGAATTTGACTTTGAAAAGGTGTTCTAGTGTTACGTAGAGAGACAGCATGAACAGCGATGTCTAAATTTACCTGATACTCTTGTCAGTCTCTGTCCATTTTTGTGTGAAACTGAAGCTCACTGTGTACTGTCTCCACATTTATCAATTTGATATGAATAGAACGTGGTAGGGATCAGCATAGTTTTTATTTTCTTATTCTGTTCACCTGATCTTGAAGACTTACACTGAAGAGTAAAACATACTACTTTCTGCCCTGCAGTTCTCTTTGTTGCTGCTGTTTTGAATCTCCAAGCCAAAGAGTTGGAAGAGGATAAGTTCAGTTAAGTTGTACCTAAACAGATCTTTGTGCAGTCTGGCAAAATGGCCGACAGCCCGAACTGTGATTTGAAGTCTCTGAGTCCACTTCAGCTGTTTGAAAGAGTGACTGAACAAGGAGAGAAAGTCAGAGCACTGAAAGCAGGAAAAGCACCAAAGGTATTTGCATTTCATGGTTTGAACCCAACCTCTTTTGAATGCTGAAGATTTTATTGTTCTAAGATCTGTTTTGCATTGTGATGAGAAAAACTCTTGTTAAAAACTGCTTATGTCCATTTTGTGAACTGTGGCATACCTGGAGTAAGGTGGTCGCTAGCAAGACCGAAGTTTTTACTCTTGAAGTAAGAACAGAGACCTAGGCTTAGAAGTCTGCTTTATCCAGTTGCCGTACCATATGACAGGATTCAAGGCATTTATTTCTCAAGCAAATTTATGTCACTTGCATTCTTCCCTGGTTTTAGATGGTTCATGAAAATCTTTTTCTCCAGGCATTTTTGTAGACATTATCAAATATGTCTTCCTTTAACCGTACTGACAGTCCCTTCTTAATCTCCCTTAAATAATTCAGTAATTTGCCATTTATTTCAGGTTCTCTATTGTGTCATCACTATTTTGGCAAGGAGAGCTCAGTTTTAATAGGGACTCCCTTAATGTATTGCCTGTGCGAGTATGAAAACTTGAAAACTGAGAGTCAAAGAAAGTGTTGTTCTAAGTATTGCTTGCATGAGGTTTTACAATAGCTTTATATTAGAGAGGTCATACCCATAAGTTCTTGCTCTAGTTTGTCTTCAAGTCTGTCAATGAATTGTAATGAACATATTATTTTAAGGTGAGACGCTAAAAGCTTTGTAAAGTAAATTAGATAATAATTTATATTTTATTTATATACTTTGGAAATTTATGGTAAAAATGCTAAACTTGTTATACTTCTGAAAAGCAAGTATGCATTTTTTTTCTTAGGCAGAAATTGAAGAGCAAGACAGAGGTGCTTTAAATATCTTGGCATTGGTGATGATTTATATTCTAATAATTAAGGATTTGCTTTTCTTCTACGTTTGACATTGATGTTGAAAACATTTAAATAGACCAGAGTTTAGAGTTTATTAATGATGCAATTCAGATCAAAGCATGGATACGGGATTTTGGAAGGTTGGGACATTAATGTAATTGTCTATTTTAAGTATGTTAAGGCAAACAGTTGTTTGGGTTTTTTCCTTTATTCAGGATGAAATCGATGCAGCAGTGAGGATGCTCTTATCACTAAAACTGTCGTATAAAACAACAACAGGACAAGACTATCAGGCAGGCTTGCCTCCAAAAGATCTTGTATTAATAAACAATGGTACAACTAAAGAAGAGGATGAGGATTTAGTGGATCCCTGGAATGTGCAGACATCAAATGCTAAAGGCGTGGATTATGACAAACTCATAGGTATAACTCTTCCTTCACTGCTACTAAGGAATTTATGTAAAGTGATCCTAATGACCACAGAAACAGCAAGGCATCATAACAATTCCAGATCAAAACATCATAGGTAACATTTAATTTATGTCTAATCTTAGCATTTCCATGTCTAAAGAATTTGCTGTAAGAGATGAAAATGTCCCAGGTGGAGATTTCCTATGAAAGACTTAAATACTTTGTAAAAAACTTTTAAGTTCAAAATCCAAGTTTTAATGTGGTTTGTTTTTTGGTGTAAGGACTGTTAATTAGAAATTACACTAATGAAGATATTGTGACTGAGTATCTGCATCTGCAGTGGCTGGAATGCAGGAAAGCATTTTGGCCAGGCTATAGGATTCTTCCTACCCGTTCCTTACATCGCTTATAGATTAGGGAGGGTGAGACTGATCCAAAACTAATGCATAAATGTATTAAGTCTAACGACTTCTTCAGAAGGCACACTTTCAGGCAGCCAAGTGCTGGCTGGAATGAAGGAGTTGCAGGTCATTCAAAAACATGCAGTGTAATGGAAAATGTTTCAGATGGGGTTGTTACAAAACTTGCAAAGTTTTGTAGTTTAAGTTGGCTATTTTAATGACTTGTTTGAGTCTAGTGTAGAAACAAGTGAGAGAACTATTCATTGACTTCTCTATTTTTCCTTTTTTTCATTATCGTCAATCTTCAATTCATGTTTAGTACCTCAGTCGGTACATTGCTGAGGTCTGCTTAGTAGTTTTTTTATCACAATAGAGCATACACCCTTATGTGGCAGTAATCTAATTTGCTTTTGGGACAGTTGCTTGTGTCAGCATTATTTTAGTTCTTTGTGATGTTACTGAGAGATCCTGTCAAATGTATGCACACGTTGGCTGAGTCTGCAGGTAATAATAGGAAAAAGAAAAAGTTAGAAAGGGAGAAGTGTGCAAAGAAAAATGTAGGTCAATGCGAGAGAAGGAAAAAAATATATTTATTAGAATCTGGAAGTGGACAAGCTCTTATAATCTTGTTACTTGCATAGGAGTTACAGAGGAGTTACAGAGAAGTGATTTGGGGATTTTTTTCTTGGAAGAAGGGGTTCTGAGCATTTTAGAAAAGGAAGAATTGCACAATTGTGTTGGCGCAATCTCAGGATCTTCCTAAAAACAACTTACTATAAATCAGTTCCTGCCCTTTTTTTCCAGTAACTGTGTACATAAGACCTTTCATCTTCCATAGAGTATGGGTTAGCCTAAAGGGGTTTTACTTCTTTACACTACTCTCAGATTAGTGCATTTGATAAATGAGTCATTTTGCTTGTTCTAAGTGCTGTGTTGGAAATTTTTCAGAGAATGCTTCCCTAGCCACTTCAGGATGTGAAGCAGTTGCTGGTTGTTATCAATAAGCTTCCTTCTTTTCCTTCCCTTTAAAAAAATAGCAATAAAAGGTATTGTCCAGGAACTTGTTACATTGGATAGCTCCTACCCCAAGGGAAATTTTTGTGCCATCTATAATCTGTTACTAGTGGTACCTGAGAAAGTTGCCACTGTGCTTATGTTTAATCAAACATAGAAGTAATTAAATCAGTGTTTGAATTGAAAGAGGTCTTCTTCTCAAATGGTTGTCCTAGACATGCACTTAAGTGTATGGCAGCACAACAAGACAGCCTGAAGATATTCTGGGAAGAAGGGTTTTGTCAGCTAATACTAGATATGAACGTCCCTAGAAATGTGTTTGTTTGTTTGAGCATGAGCAAAGAGCAGAGGAATGAGGGAGAAAGAGCTTTCTATGCTATCTGTGCTGATAATTCAGTAAGCTGAGTATTGCAAGTGATACCAAATGGTTGAAGTTAGTGGGCAGTTTCTCAGACCATCTATTCAACACGTCTCTCCAAAGCAGAGTCAGCTAGAGCAGATTGCTTGTCCAGTAGGGTTTTTTAATCTCCAAGGATGGAGACTCCATGACCTCGCTGTGCAACACATGCCAGTGTTTGACCATGTGCACAGTATGAACAGGTTTTGTATGTTTAAATGGAATTTCCCTTCGCCGCTTGTCCTTTCACTGGGCATCACTGAGAAGTCTGGTGCTGTCTTTTTAATTTTCTCCCCACTTCCCCTTATCACATATTTATACACATTGATAAGATCCCTCCTGAGCCTTCTCTTCCCCAAGCTCAGCAATCCCAGCTCTCTCAAAGTCTTCCTTGTATGACAGGTGGACTGGCCTGTCCACCTCAATTCCACAATTCCTCCTTCTAGCCCTTCTTTAAGGTAGGCATTTGCTTTCCAGCCTCCAGGAGCCTCTCCCAGTTGTCATGACTGTTCAGAGATCATCCAGGCTGGCTCATCACCAGAGTTACTGTATAACAAATATTGGGGTATACATTTTTCTATGTAGTTATAACAGGGCAATGGCAAAGAGGAAAAGTACACAATGAATTTTCAGCAAATGCAAATATGCTTTTGAAAATTCCCAGGACTTCTGCACAGTGAGTTGAAAGCTGTATTTTGGTAAAAGCTAGAACACTAGAGATGAAAAGCACACTAGGAATTTTTTTAAAGCTTGTTTAGGAGCGGAGACTTGTGTCTTTGTCAGAAGCTGTTTAGAAAAGGAGATTCTTTGTGAGCAGAGAGCCTAAGATGTTCTGAACATTCGAATAGGAGGAAATAGGTAGGGAAAAATGATCCATTTTTTTCACGGGAAAGGTGAACATGGGCAAAGAAAAGGGAGTTGTGCAGCCTGTGAATGTTTAATAAAGATATTTAGGCATTTCCAGTGAAGTGTTCTATACCCCAGAGAGCTTTTCTAATCACTTTCTATGACAGTACACAAATATTTCTAGGGTACCTAGTCCCAGTTAATCTGGGGCATTTTCATGTTTTCTGTTTCTGTCAGATTAGCCTCTTACCAGTTGCTGTTGATGTGCTGAATCATTTTCATGTGCATTTGATCTCTTTTAGCATTCATTCAGGTTATAATTTGTCATTTTGATGCATTTTGCATTTTATTAGTGCAATGTTGAATAGAGCAGATAGTAGCAAGCAGTAGACTCTTACATAGATTTTTTCAAACAAGTTTAAATCATAGAGCATTGTCCTGATTATTAGGATCCCAGAATTACTGGGAATAGAGAAAATACTGCTATTTTACTCTATCACAACCTCTCTTGGACCACCAAGTCGTAAGTCTCACTGATTGCCATGAAGAGCATTATGCATTTCCTTTTCAAGCCTCTTGAGGGGAGCAGTGTCTGTAATCATGTACATATTAAAGAATAATTAAATTTGTAGACGAGTATTTGGGGTTAGTGATGTTGAGTGAAAGCAAGAGAAGATGTTGTCTGACAGCAGAAAATTTAGACATTAAGAGAAAAACATTCAGAGCCTCATAGGCATTTTTATCGTATGGCTTAGGTAAAATTGGTGATCTGAATGTGTTTCTTTAGCATGTTTTTTGCTTGGAATATCAATGCTTCTGCTGTAGGGAGACTGCAGTTATAGTAATTCATGGGTGGAGAAATACTGCATGGTGTGAGTGAGCTGAGCCTCCCAGCATAGAGATAATACTGGAAGTGACTGCTGGGTCTTCAGGCAAGGATCAGGAAAATTGACTTCAGCTTTTTGACTTGAAGGTGTGTTTTTTAATCCAGCCTGCATTGGTATGTTCTTGGTATTCCAAGATTTGGTTGTAGCTATGCTGTACTTATTTAATTTTTTTTTTTTAACATTTTATGATTATAGTTCGGTTTGGCAGCAGTAAAATTGACACAGATCTGATTAATCGAATAGAAAGAGCTATTGGGCAAAAACCTCACCACTTTCTACGTAGAGGAATCTTTTTTTCCCACAGGTGAGTTTTTTTATTAAAATTCAAAAGGTCCTGTTGGGCAGACTTCCTGTGAGAATTATTGGGAGAAGCATGTAACTAGCAAAAACCATGTGCTTTTATACCAAGGCAAAGCAACTGTGCCATTTGAAATTAGCAACTACTGCAGATTTCCCCTGGCAACACTTGAAACTCTGGATTGCATGGGTTTCTGATATGTCCTCAAAAATCCCAAACTAAAGACATATGCTCAGAGTGCAGGCTCATTTTGGCTCTGTGTCAGCAGCCAGAGGGCAGTGGCCTGGCAGAGAACTCCAGGTGCCACTGGTGATTTCAGCAGAGCTCCCATGCATCTGTTTGTGGTACAGAAAAGGCTCAGGATATAATCTTAAGCATGATCCTGCCAGTGACCTTCACTGTTTAAGTGTTAGCACACAGGGGCTTTTGGGCTGTGGCACCAGCAGGTTTCACAGAAGGGCCTGAGCATGACTAAGGACATGACCTCCACCAGAGGTCAGTTAACCTGCTTGGTTAAACCTATTTGAGAAATGGTCCCTGGCTGTTTTACTAGTCCCTAGAGATTATTATCCAATGGAGTAATTTTAAAAGTTGCACAATTTCAACATTAAATTTTCACATTTGATTTCATTTTTCTTTGAGTTTTTTTTCCCCATGGAGACTGAAGGGCACTATGCTTTTCTTGAATTAAAAAATTAATAAACAAGAACTTTTTTATTTCTAGGACACTTAACATATTATAATTTATATATAAATACTTTTGGCTTTAAAAGCACTCAGATTTTGAATAAAGGCTTTTTACTGTGGGTGTTTATTACTAAATAATTGTATCTTGTTTTTTCTGTTTTTTTTCTCTAGAGATATGGACCAAGTACTTGATGCTTATGAAAATAAGAAGCCCTTTTACCTTTATACAGGCAGAGGACCATCCTCTCAGGCAATGCACGTTGGTCATCTTATCCCATTTATGTTCACAAAGTAAGCTATTTCTACCAGTTGTATTAATCAATGTGTTTTTTTCAAAAGAAACATTGAACGTGGCTTGTGAAACTGCCCAAATGTTACTTTGCAAGTACTTCTGATTATATGAAGTGAATATTAATGGACTTAATTCAGTCTTACCTTTTCACTGAAATTATCACAGTCCCTGCATCACCATAAAGCCTTCTTCCATAATTCCTTAGCTATGTGGCACTCCTTAGAATTTCTGTTGTTCCTAAAAAACAGTTCATTACAAGACTCAGTAACGTTACTCTGTAAGGTGGTGCCTGCAGTAGCAGGACACAGAGACATTGGGCTCAGAAAAGTAAAACCTCTTTGAATTCTAGTTCCTTTGCTACTGGTGACCTCTGCCATGTGTACAGAAAACAGTAAGTGTAAGTCTTTTTTCCAGGTAAGTTGTCATTATCATCTGTATAAAACATTTTATCTGTTCACATAAATATAACTGCAAATTAATACAAAGAAAGGAGCAGACCTCTCCATATAGTTTTGTTTAAATATATAAAAATATTTTAGGTGCACAGTTTACATCTTCATGTTAACTTAATTTGGAATCAAACATGTCTGCTTCTATTAGGTGGCTGCAAGAAGTATTTGATGTTCCCTTGGTAATACAGTTAACTGATGATGAGAAATATCTTTGGAAGGACATGACAATTGAGAAGGCATATGAATATGCTAGAGAAAATGCAAAAGACATCATTGCATGTGGTTTTGATGTCAATAAAACCTTTATATTTTCGGATTTAGACTATTTAGGGTAAGTATAAATTTCTTTAGAGCATTGTAGTGAAAAAAGTGTCTGTATTTTCTAACTTTGACTACCCAGCAATGTTTTAATAAGTGTGTCTAAATTTGAAGGCTTCAGGGCAAATTTTGTAACGCTTGAAACATAATAATTTTTCTGCTGTCCAACATTTTATATATTATTGTCATTCTGTATAACATATGAACAAATACTTGTGTGTGCAATGTATAAATTCTGAAAAATGTATTAAACCAGCTAAAGTGTAAAAATACCTAAACCACCAAGAAACTTCCAGATTGATTAGCTTAAGATGGTATCAAAATCTCTCAGATATGTTTACACTTTATTTGCTTTAACAGAAGGCATTGCAGCAACTTGTTGTGGTCAATTATTTAATAATACAGTATTGAGTGAAGTTTAAAGGAGAATGTTTGTAGTAATTATTGGGGGAACGTAAGAACAAATTAAACTTTCAAGGCATAAAATTCCTGTTTGTAAATGATTCTCTAATCATCATCTCAATGGGCCACAAAAAGTCTGAAACTTAATGAGATTTACTCCTGCAGGGTTTTTGATGTTTTCAGCTTTTGCAGTCACAGTTTGTACATACACTCTCCTCATTTTATTTTTCCACATTTTTTTTCTTACAGGACAAGTGCTGGATTCTACAAAAACATTGTCAAAGTTCAGAAGCATGTCACATTTAACCAAGTGAAAGGAATCTTTGGCTTTACAGACAGTGATTGCATTGGTAGGAAATCGTACTAGTTAGAAGAAACAGTGCTTGCTTTCACTTTCAATTGAGCTATTTTAAGTAATAGTTTAAAGAGATTCGTGTCTGCCACTCATGAAACAGGTAGAAAAAGCAGGAGGATTATGTTTCCATGCAGATTCTGATGTTATTGTTGTTCCTTCAGAACAGAACACACTTTACAATGAAATTTCTAGCATAACATTTACCTTTTTGACTTTAATAAGAGTAAAGTACAAAACACAAATGTTGAAGGGTCCAAAACAGAGAACGACTATTTCTTCTATTTTCTTTTTTATTCTTTTGTTACAGTGATTGGAGCTATAGACAATCTTACCTCCTAGAAATTTCTATGCCAAATTTTTAAAGAAACTTGTCAGAAAAAGTTGCATTAATACCCATAGGCATTTACATATATGAAAAAAGTTGAGTGCTGAATAGCCTAATTTTCAAGGTGCTGGGTAACTCAAGTCTCCCATGTACATCACTGCAATTGCAGGTTTCTGTCACATGGCCAAGAAAAAAGATTCTGTGTAAAAATGACATTAAATCCTGGATGTTTCTGAGCATTATCATCATCATTCTTCATCCAGTAATTGGGCCAGTGACAGCTTTCAGCCTTCACTGTAACCAAGGAACAGATTTCCTCTTGTTTTAGTAATGCTCTGATAAAAGATAGAATTGTGACTGTGACTTCATCACATGTGTGTAAAAGTCTTGTTGTCTGTTCTGATAGGATTTTGATCAGTTCCAGGCTGGGCACGGTGTGATTTAGCCCTGTAAAAAAAAGAGAACATATCTGTTTTGGCAGATCTGAGATGCTTCATGAGTACAGTGTGCATATAGCAGTGATTCAAGATCTTAGAAGGAAGCTTATGTGATGACTGTAGCTATTCTCTCACAAAGTGAAAAAAAATGAAAAGCTTAGTCAATTCTGTTTCTGGAAAGGGTAGATAGTTCAATGATCAAGAGAGTATGCAGTGATGAACTTTTGCTAAAGTCAATGTGGGCACAGCTTGCTTTTTGTCATTAGTTTCTATGTCAGTTGAAGGTTTGTTGACATTGCAGAAGGTAAAGATGAAAAGGTTTCCTCAGATAAGGCAGCAGTGCTTGATAAAGGTAGAGCTTGGTCTTCAACTAAGTATTTGGATGATTCATTTGTGCATTTTGCATATTGCAAAAAATTCTATTTATCACTGTTTCTGTTGATTGTCTAGCTTTTCCAAACATGTTTTTTAGGTAAGATCAGCTTTCCTGCTATCCAAGCTGCTCCATCCTTCAGTTCATCATTTCCACAGATATTCAATGGCAAGGAGAATATTCAGTGTCTTATCCCATGTGCTATTGACCAGGTAAGAAAATCATATTGCTTAATTTGGTTTTCATGTATTTGGTTTTGTATTGTACCGTTCAAGCTTCATGTACAAGGCATCTGTAAAACATTCTTTCAAGGACGTCTCTGGGGTAGAAACTGAAAGACTGAAAGATGAAAAGATGAAGGCTGAAACCAACAGTCATATATTCATCCAGTCTTGGATCTCTCTTGGTCTCAACTCTGTTCAACTGAGCTGACATCTAGGAAAGCAAAGACAGTAACATCTATGCAAAAGCGCACTGACATGGGGTAGGAAGAAACTTTTGGCCATCTCCATGGTAACTTGGACAAGATGGAATGAGCTCAACTTGCAGCACAAGAGATTGCATTTGAACCATGGGGGAAAACCCTTTCTCAGTAAGAATAAAGAAGCATTGAAATAGTTTGCCAGAAAGGCTGCAGAACCTTAACAATTCAGATTTATAGAGAGAGCTGGAAAAACATCAGATACAAATGAGAGTAATAGAGTCTTTACTTTAGTAGTGTTTCTAGGAATCACATCCTGCACTGTCTGAATTGTTAGCTGTTTTTGTCACAGAGATAGACTCTGGAAGATTATGTAATTATTATATTCATCAACCACAATATTATGAAGTAATATTTCACTTTGATTTAAGTCACATCATCAGCACAGCACTGCCAGCTTGATTGCTGATTTAGGTCAGATTCTCTGCTGGTTGTTAAAGTGTTTTGGGAGAAAGCTTTCATCTTAGGTGCATCCATCTCCAGGCATATTAAGCATAGTTTTAGCAACTATTTGAACTCATGTAAAATTTCATAAATATGCCTGTTACTTAAGGGAATCAGAGTGTACAGCACTATGGAAAAGAAAAAACGGGATTTTATTTGTTGGTGTTCTGAATTAACTGGATTGAAAGCAGGTTCTGGAATATTTCATGTTTTGGGTTTTTTCAGGTTTTGTTTTTTCACATCATTTCTCATGGCATGAACGAGTCAGCATCAATCAGCTTTCAAATCACATTTTTCAACTTTATTCTGTGCTTTTTATTGATGGTTGTTTTAGGATCCTTATTTTAGAATGACCCGTGACGTAGCACCAAGAATTGGACAGCCTAAACCAGCCTTACTCCACTCAGTCTTCTTCCCAGCCCTGCAAGGAGCACAGACCAAAATGAGTGCTAGTGACCCAAATTCCTCCATCTTCCTCACTGATACACCCAAACAAATCAAGACAAAGGTAAGGACCTGCAAAACCTGATAGCACAAAGCTTTACAGCAGAAAGGAGTGGTGGTCGTAGAGTCGTTTGGGTCAGGAAGGACCCTTAAGATTATAGAGTTCAACCATAAACCTATCCCTGTCAAGTCCCCCTCTAAACTTCATGTGTAGGTACCATATAAGTAGAAATAGTCTCCAGCTTCATCAGGAAGTGCAGCAGAGGTTGGCCCACAGCTCCTACCTGACACTCCTTTGATATCCCCCCTCAGCTGACTCACACTACCTTCAGACAGCTTCTGGTTACAGTGACAATTTTTAGTGTTTTCCTTGAACATACATGAATCGGTTTTTCCATACATTTCATGGCAGAGCATCTTCAGGAATTGACTGAGTTATGCAAATTTAACTAGACTATCAAATATGATCTTTGCATTACCAGCTAGTCTGACAGTACAAATATTAGCTGGGATAGCATACAAAACATGTTTGTTTTTCTGATACCTGCAGAGCAGTGGTGTAAGAGTGAGAGCTGTGGAGGCTCATGCTCTTAAAATAAATATTATGTTGCCCTGGTTTTGAAATCGGACAGGCCATGATGTAAACCTAATATACAGCTCTTTCTCTTGGCTGCCCTTCACTGTTGGGAGCACCAAACATTGCACGTGTTAGTTACCACACAGGTCAGACCTTTCCTGCTGCTTGAGAATCTGTTGCTGCCAATTCACAAAGAAATTTGCTCACTCCAATTTACAAATAAACATTATGCTGAATTTCAATTCAGAACGGATATTTTCTTCTGAGTATGTTCCTAGTTTGTTTCCAAGTTCAAAGGAAGATTGCTCTTATCTGGTGTCAGATGTTTTAGTTTGGCAAAAGTTCACCTGTGTTGTGGTAAAGAAAGTGAAAATCAGTCCTTGGGAAGGAATTTGTAGGCATGAAACCAGATATTAAATAACTGTCAAAACAAAAAGAAGAGATGTTTATGTTGTTTCTATTGGGCAGGCTTGGATTAATTCTCTTATGGTGATTCTTCTACAGCCACCTCACAGCACTTCATTCTCTTTTGTAGAAACTGATTAAGCAGTACCATTTTTAAGAATTGGAATTCTTCATGTGTTTGGATTATAATAATTACAGTTTATTTTCACAGTTACAGAGTTGCTTTAAAAAAAAAAAAAAAAAAGCTGTAATTTCAGAATAGAGAATAGATGGTTAATGGTAATATTGGTAACATTCTTCCATGTTTTTTTCCTGGCAAGTAACTTGTGATCTGCAGAGAGATCCAAGTTCGTAAGTTCTGATTCTACTGTCTTTAAACTACTTGAAAAAATAAAAGTAATAATTCCAGCTACTTGGAATATAAAAGACATAAAGAAAAATCCTGAACATGACATAAAGTGTTGAGTAATGGAGGACAAGCTGAGATTTATTTCAGCTTCTGAAGCACATCAGAAACAAGTCTTTATGGAAATAGAGCTTGAGTGAAAGACCAAATACTGTTATAGCAAATAAAAAAAAATATTAGGAAAGGTGACTTCTGATCATGAATGAAGATAAAAAGAGAATGCTACGATGGACAAAAAAAATTACTGCTTACAGCATTTTTCAGATTATTGGTACATTGTTAATTAATGAGGTTCAAAACTTACAGGTAATGGAAGATAAAAAATTACTATATATTAGGAATGGCTAAGAGGATTCTGTGTAATCCAATGAGATGAGTGGCAGCATTTTAATAAACTATTCTTATTGTACCTATCAGCAAATTACAACTCAATTACTTGTTTGTTTTCCTATAAAGTGTTATTTAGATTTTATGTCTATAGTCATATAGAGGGATTCAGAGAAATTCAGGGGGAAAATATCAGTGCTTCGCTATAGATTGGTCACTGAAATCCTCAGTCAGGTGTGTGATGAGTCAGGTGAGGTGCCAGAATATGTAAAAAAACTGAATTTGAGATTAAGAAAGGAAACATTTTGCATTTCAACAAAAATATGATTTCACCTGGCATATTGTATTTAATCTCTCTCTGTTTAGGAAGAACACAAACTGTAGAGATAAAAGGCATTGAAAAAATTTCATACAGGCTTAAAAAATCTAATAAGGAGGAAGGTCAGTGCAGAAGAGTATGTAAAAACTTCATTTTACAGATGCTGAGACAGCTATTCAGGCTGCCCTACAATATAAGAATAAATGTAATGTGGCAGATGGCAGTTCATTTCTTTAAAATATTCATCGGTGCATGATTTCTGATTATAGTTCATTGCCACAAGATTCACAAGTAACTTGGTGGTTGGAGAGATTTAAAAAAGCACTAGACAGTCTATACATATAGTAGGAATGTTCATAAATTGTAAATATATAACAGCTCCTAGATACCACAGCTAAAAAAAAAAACCTACTTCATATGCAAATGTCTCTTGGCAGGTTGATTATGATGTCTCAAAAGATGCAAGAGCTAAATGAAAGCTCAGGATATGGTTAAGAAATATTTTTTTCTTCCACTTAGCAATTTATTATCTTTAAATTTGTAAGAAGATTAGCATCCTCAGAGAGTTCTACATATATATAACTGTTCAAAATAAGCCAGTAGCTTCTGAATTATTGGGAATGGGATTAGCAGTTACATTTGTTGGGTGGTGCTGTTCATCTGCCTATAGGAAACTATGCTTAAAAAGAGGGAGGCTGTCAGCAAATATTCCATTTTTAGACTGAACAATTGGGCATTGCTCTGATCTTAAGCACTCTAGACAGACTTTTGTCATCTTTAACTTTGCTTTCTCTTGTTTTCCTTTTCCCCGAAAAGAGGAGATTAGGTTATTTCTAGGATTTCTGCAGGATTTTCCATGCCTTCTTCATCTCTTTCAAAATTAATTTCTTGATAATTTCTTGATTTTTTGTTACATGAAGTACATTTTCTATAAGCACAAATTCTATCCAGCAGCTGCAGCAAAAGGGACTTAAAACTTTTTTGACTGAGTATTGGGTAGGTTATTTTTCATTTTCACTTAATTTTTGTTCTGATCATGCAGTCTGAGGAGTATGTGTGTAGCCATTTTTCCCTGCTGGGTTCTAATGACCTTTTTTCAGTCCCGAGGCTCTGCTTTAACTTGTCCCACTCATTCTTCAGCTAATCCTTAGTAAAGAATTCAGGGGATCATGACACATCTGTGTTTGCAGTAGAGGAATCCTGATGGTGGTGGGAATTACAGCGTGAGCTCCTGATGTTGTTTCAGATTAACAAGCACGCCTTCTCGGGAGGCAGGGACACCATTGAAGAGCACAGGAAGTACGGAGGCAACTGTGACGTTGATGTGTCTTTTATGTACCTGACTTTCTTCCTGGAGGATGATGACAGGCTCGAGCAACTGAAGCAGGTGAGTAATCAAACTGCAGGCAGGGTTATTCATTCCCTGCCGTGAGGACAAAGCTGTACCTCAGCCCTCAACAGAGCTGCAGCTCAGTCCTCCTGTGAACCTGCTCCAGAAGGTAATTTTGGTGTTATTCTCATGCTCTCCGTCCCTTGTAAGTTTCAGTATTAGTATCTCAGTTTTTGTTTCTTTGCAGTGTTCTTTCTCACAGGCCAATCTGTCTCTTCTTTAAAACAAAACATCCCTAGTGTTTTCACAGGAATCTCCAACACTGTAGGACAATATCTTCCCTACCTCTTAAATGAGGTCACCTTGGGATTAGTGTTGTTTTAATTGTGTAATACAGTCTGCCTGTTCCTTGTTGTAAAGTACCTAAACATTCTGCAAAACTACAGAAGCTCATGTCTAAAGCTTGCTGGTTTTTGGTTTTTTCTTATCATCACAAGAAATCTAACAGCTCTGAGGAATTGATTCATTGACCCCTGGCAAAAAGTGCTTCATACATTGTGCATTTTCTTTAAGCCTGTCTGGCAGACTTCTGTCCTCAGGGCTGGTAGCAAACCATTTCCCTTCCTTTCATCACCAATACTAGGTGGTGTGTGTTCTCTGGAAGGCAGGAGCTGCTGTAGATAACACCCATGTCACATTGGTTTATCAGCTTTCTCCTTCTGGGAACAGCTGCAAGAAAATCAAGAACTGCAGATTCTTCTCCAGCCCTCTACTCCTTCCCACACGAGAGCATGGCTGGATAGCTACTTACTTTTATGTCATCCAAATCTGTCTTTTAAATAAATACTGATCACTGAGTCTTTTTGTGAATGGCCCCATGTTGAGCAACCAACACTTTCTTGGCAGGCCTACACCAGTGGGGAATTGCTCACAGGGGAGCTGAAGAAGGTTCTTATTGAAACAATGCAGCCCTTGGTAGCAGCTCATCAAGAAAGAAGGAAGCAGGTCACAGATGAAATTGTGAAGCAGTTCATGACTCCAAGGAAGCTGGCTTTTGAATTTTGAAGAAATGTCCATGTAACTTAGCACTTGATAATCCACAACCAAGTAATTGTTGTCTTCTGTTGTATGTCATCACTCCCTAGTTATGTACAGCCTGTAATTGGTGCTTTATAAATAATGAGTAAATTATCATGAACAGCAGAGTACAGAAAAAGTTTTAAATAGGACTTGTATCTATTTAAGATCAGAATATGCAAGACAGAATTGATCAGTCTTGCAGAAAAGTGTGTATGTCAGCCCAGCAATGTATTTTAATGTATTTCATGTTGAAAATATAAATAAAATTTCCATTTGATGATAAAGGCTTAACTTGGAAATTGTTTTAAATGTGTTGGTAAGAGGTCTTATCTCAAGGTAATAAATAGTAGCTTCATTTTCTTTTGTACTATGTACCTTGGTTTACTAGACTGTATGTCTTCTTGGGCTACTGAGAACATGCTGCACACAAAAAAGTAGTGAATGTTACAAAGTGGGATCAGTACAGAAAGAGTGAACTTCTGTGAGTTGAACACTGGAGAAAGAATATCAGCCTTGTCTTGCTATCACCTTCCTCTTTGACATTGGGCAAGTTGCAGAAATCTCACTGTACGTTTTTTCTGGAGCTTCTTACCTGATCTGAGTGCCTCTGGAGGGAGGAGGTCATCAAGAAGTTGTCAAGTCCTTGATATTCTCAGGTGGAAGATAGTATAGAAATGCAAGTATTAGTTTCTAGTTATAAATAACAAGTGTTAAATCATGCTGTGAAAATTGAAGTCACACTGGACAACAGGGATACTTCTAGTACTGTCTGTTCTCTTTCACTGCACCAGGAGGTTTAAACTAGGGATATTAAATAGTGATATTTATTTTAGGATGTATTCCAGTGGGAAAATATACTTTGTTAAAATACCTCATGTAATATTTAATTATCTCCTTTGTTCAAAAGAACTTCAGTGTCTTTGCTTTGATTTATGGAAGAAAAATTCAAATTATTAGCTGTTTGTTTTGATCCGAACAGTGCTGGGTGCAAACTGTTAGATCTGCCTTGTATAGAACAGAAAGTTGCTAGCCCAGATACAGCCTTAGCAAAGGTGGTTTTATTTGATGTAGATAACACAGGTGGGTTAACCTGGTTATGTTTGTTCCAGGAACTAAGGAAAAGGCAGAAGTGCAAGGCAAACCTAGGCCTATTGCACAGATTTCAAACTTGTGCTGGAAATAGTAAGGCTTAGCTTTTGTCTTTTTCTTTACAGTTTATGTGAGCTGACATTTCTAATTTAATGCCATTGACTTCAGCGTATTAATGAAAATGTTTCCCAGAGACTGTCTCCATAACCCACAGGCAAAGCATCTCAGTGCCAGCAAGGGCATAACAATGAGTAGAAAAGCTTTTTCTTTTGCTATTTTTTTTTTGCTCTTTTTTTTTTTCCCTGGGAGTAGTGGAACAATTCTTAGGGAGAAAAAGCAGCTTCTTAAATCCAGTAAGTAAGCTAAGTCTTAATTACTTTAGACTTTAATGATGACCTCCCTATTCTTGCAGTGTACTCTTTGTCATCTTTAAGCCATATGTAAAAGATAAGCCTTAAATTGACTTTGAAAGTGCTTTTACAAACTTATAATGCAAATATGTTGTTTAAAATATATGCAGATTTGTTCTGCTAGATTTATTTCATTAGCTGAGAATTAATTTTGTTATTCAGCAAAGGGAAATATGCTGTAGGGCTGTGTTGTACATAAGCAGATGGATTATTTTATAACAACAATTGAAATATGTTTTGAAAGTTCTAGAAAGGAAAGTGTGATAGGAGAACTATTTAGTATTTGTTTGCTGAACAAGCACTATTTTCAAGTTCTCTGATTAATTCATACTAACTTGCTTCTGAGATGGTACAGTTTCTCAGAGGAGTCTTGGTGAATTCCTGACTCTTGTAATTATGGTTCATGTCCCAGAGGTCATTTTAAAGGTCAAGGCAAGGCAGTTTTCAAAAGCACACTGAAATGTTATCAGGCATTGTTCATTACATTTTCCTCAATTTGCCCATTTTGTTCATCTCACTGTAATAAAAATGTAGAAAAAAGTCTGTATCAAACTTCTTTTGTTTTACTTAGTTATTATTCTTTAAAAGCCTTAATTTACCCTTACTCTTGTTTTGACCTCTCTTCCTACCTTTTTAGGTGTTGATTTGTCATCCGATGTAGCTGGTCCTTGTTTTGAAGTGTTGAAATGGGGTGCCTTAGGACCCCCTTCCAGGTAGGCTTCAGGCTGCTCCCAGAGCGAGCTAGTAAGGGTCAGTTGTCCAGAGATGACCTGGTCACAAGCCAGACTGGATGTGGCATGTCCCTGTGCACAGCAGCCAACTCTGGGGTGGGGGAAGGTCAAGGAGACCTGTTTACAGTGACACCTCATTAGGTTTGGTGTAAAACTGGTGCTTAAGTGGAAACATGGTGCTCACAATTTCTGTGCAAAAGCACAGATTCTGAATAGCTTCCCACAGCGTTTCCATGATGAGCAAGAGGAATGCTGAAACCTACCTGAATATTCATAAGCATAGTCAGAGCAAACAGGAACTGTCAGCAACATGGAATGTGATCCCGAGTGTGACTTCCAAGAGGATTTTTTTCTCAAGGCCACCAGCTTTGTTGCTGAAAGATATTATCTGTACAACAAGCTGCAGTCCATATAGCAAAGTAAACCCAATATCAGTACAACAAATGTGATACCTTCTTTCTGTTGGCTGGCTTTCAGCTAGCTAGTTTATCAAAGTAAATAGTTCTGTGATCATTATTGTAGCTAAAGGTCAAGATAATACAGTATAGATCAGAAAATAAAGCAGTCAAGTGCTGAAAACCAGAAGTCAGACACCCAGCTTGGGGTGTGTGTAGTGAAGTACATAATGTGTCCTGCCAGTAAAGAAAAATTGGTTGAAATTTATGTGCCTGTGTTTGCAGTACTCACGCAGTCAGTTCCTGTGCCTGTTGCTGTTTGTATCAGCTGTGTGTTCTTCCTCAGGTTGTCACCCACTCACTGTGTAGGTGTTTTTCCCAGTAAAGGGTTCTGAAGGGGATGGATTGTGAAGCCCTTACCTTACCTTCCTGAAATAAGCTGCCTGGAGGTATAATTTGCCTTTCATGTAGCATTTGTTCAGACCATGTGAGAACCTGCTTATATGTGGTGTTGAATACCTCGAGGCTTAGAGTTCTCAGCCCTTGCACTGGCTTCTGTAGTTATTCCCACTCATATTTACAATTCCTCTGTAATTCCACTCCCTTGGAATCAGCTGTATTTCAGTTATACCCACAGGAGGAGATATTTTCAGTTATCTGAGTGCATGAGCGTACTGGAAAAGATGAGCTATTTAATATTCAAACCTTGGGCTGACCATGGATGGTATCAGTGCTGCCTAACAATAAATGGTTGTTTAGTCTGTTTAGCAGGCATTCTTTCACTGTCTCTGTTCAGAGAATGTAATGGCTGAGAACAAGGTTGGCTGAGAATAACATGGCATAAAGGAGTGTGATTCCAAACATCCAGGCAGAGCAAGGATAAATCACTTAGAGGAATTCCAAACCTCTAGGACATAATTAAATCTTCCGTTTTAAGGACTTTCTGACTATAGGAAGTTTGGTGCTGACACCCAAAGCTCTCACCAGGGTGGTAGGTTCCTGAGGCCATAAGCATTTTGGGGAGAATCCAGTTCAGTGTTGGGTCTTTCATTTCACTCCCCTTAAGGTGACAGTGTGAACCAGCCTGGTCTCTTCACCCTGCTCTTGGGTCAGCTGAGATCAAGAGCTGGGTAGACTTGGAAGAATTCAGGTGCTGGTTTAATATGATAGCATGGCTATGAATGTGTTTAAAAGGCCAGTTGAAAGCTTAGATTTCAGGAGGACTTGTGGAGCTTTTTAATGGTCTCTCTCTGGGGTGGAACAGGTTCCCTTTATTCTTGTCTAGGAGCACCTGAATTCTTTAAACTTGTTGTAGTTCTTTCTGTGTATCCAAGGCAGCTGACAAGTCCTGAGTCTGCTGCAAAACTGCAGTCAGTGTAGTAAAACCATGCCATCAACTGCTGAGAGTGGCTGCTGACCAGAAGAGTCCTAAATATGAGAACTCCTTTTAAAATGCAGTATTTCCCTTTCTCTCCAATAAGCATGTTTTTTGCAGAATCTGAGAGGCTGGATCCAGAATGCTTCAAGTGTCATCATCCAGGGATTAAACCAGAAGCATATATGTAGCCCTTGAGGCAGGATGAGCAAACTAACATTTCTGGGTTTAGGGATTTTCTTTCTGAAGCAATAGGATGGGCATTGGTTTTTCAACTGACTTTTTTATGAAAAAAAATTAGGAAAAACTAATGAAAAATAAGTAGTGGGGAGATGAGAAAAGAAGTAATAGAAAATTCTGAAATTCTTTCAAAATGCACTTTTGGCAAAATACATTTGGCTGCTCCTCACAGCACCATTTAAAAGGGAGAAGAGTGTGCACTTTTAAAAGCTGGAAATTTTTATTATGCTCTACAACTTTGCAACTCTAACTTGCCTAACCTGCCAGTGCACAGATTTTATGGCAGCCTTTCCTTTGCAAGGCAAGGAGGCTTTGCATCCATTCCTACCCTCGCTCCAGGATGAGAACAGATCACTTCCAAAGTTGTGCCAAGCTGGGACCGTGGCCTGCAGAGAGGCCTCAGGGAGAAAATCACAAGGAGAAAATCAGGGGGAGAAAATCACAGAGAGAAAATCACAGGGAGAAAATCAGGGGCCTGCCAGGAACTGCACCTGGCGTGGCTGCAGAGAGAGCATTAGTGCAGTTATGTACACAGACTGTGTCTGCCACTCATTAAAGACCAGGGGGGAAGAAAGGACATTCCTGCCTTAGCTGCTGCCAAGGGGATATAATTGGAGAGTGCTTTGGGAAAATTACTGCTGGGAAGGGGAAGTTGCAGCCTGAAGCATAAATATATGAGTCACTTGGTGAATGCAGTGCATGCATAGCATGTAAAGAGCACACGCTGGAGGGTGTCAAATCTTACACAAACTGCCCCCAGCTTGTCCTTTGGTTGTGAGGATCGTTTTCTGTGCCAGTGGGAAAAAAATTACTTGATTTACCAAAACCCCTGATCAGATAAACAACTGAACATAAAAATTCACAAATGTTTCAAGAGCCTAAGCAGCAGCTACAGTCTAAATACCTTAATGAGATAAAAGGGAGGTTTTATCTGAAAGGCTCCCTGATGAGTTTGTAATCCTACAGGAATTAAACAAAGCCATCAAATCGTCAGCTTTGGGCTGAAATGTCCATGCTTCTTACACTGTCCACCAACTCAACAGTTGTTTGTGGATGTTGTCTTACAAAAAAAAAATAAAATACACTTTGGACAGAGTGGAACAAGCTATTTTTTGTTTATGTAATGATCTGTAAATCTCAGTACACCTTCATATGTTACAAACACGACCATGTTCACAGGAAAGGCACGAATGCAGTTTAAACCCAGTCCTTTGAAAAGCACTTTTGGCCCCTCCTTTCTCACACTTTCCCTCACACAGTGGATCAGGCCTTTGTACTTGTGCTGGTCCGATTCATCTACTTGCATGCGTGATTTGATGACATCCATGGGAGTAGCTAATCCCCAGGCCAGGACTCCAGCAAAACCACCAGAAAGCAGCACAACAAGGAAACCTGCAGCCAAGGGTGAAGGGAGAAGGGCAGTTCACTTGTGTCTCATTCAGCTACAGCCATCTCAGATTTGACAACAAACTTTGGTAACTTTCATGTTTTACAGGAGTTATTTCGTGCAGCTCTTGCATTTGTGTGTTTCCAGTGATCTCAGAATTTTTGCACATGTGACACTTTGGACACCATGTGAACTAGATGTGGTACAGCCCGAGAGCACTCGCACTCTCTTTAGACGGATCTAATTTTTATCATTCTTGGGGAGATGCTCTTTTGCTGCATCTTATCTATACAATCTTTTCTCAAAGTTGATGGTTGCTTTTTGGAGCCAAATCACAACTAAGAACCTGAAGTGTCTTTACCTTCTCCTGGACTTTATATTCAAGTTCTGGACTGACCCTTGTCTGAGCTTCAGATGGTGCCCAGGAACTTTGTCCATGTTTAATTTCTTGTTATCCTGTTTTTGCATTAACAGGATTTCATATCCACATTCCAGGCACCAGAGTGTGTGGTAAAAACCCCTCCTGCAGGAGGAGGAGCTGCTCAGGACATGGTGGGGCCAGTGAAGCACTCACATGGAGGCTGCTGACACTAGCCCTGGGGCCAAAACCAGCACACACAGAGCAATCCTCAGGAGGATCTGGGTGAGGTTTTATAGGTACTGCGTGGTGTCTGACCAGAGCATGGTTGCTGTCTTAGTGTGGGACTAAAAAAGCCATTTTTATAGGTAATGCCAGATGCTTTCCAATACCTACCTGGTTTATTTCTCCCATATGGTGTGAGCCAGTCACACAGGGCAGAATAGGAAAGGAAATATATTGCAGAAGCAGAGCAATCCCTGCAGAGTAATGCAGAACAGCCCTTGTAGAGACCCCCAAAACCTTCCTCCTTGATGATAACCTTCAGACAGTGCAGAGACCCTTGGTACTTTGGCTTGGAAGCAGGCTGATGTGTGATGGAAGGGTGTGAGTTCCTCTGAGTCTGCATCCGAACTTTAGCCACCTCACTAGGGTTTGTCAGCACAACCTGCAAGAACAGAGAATGGCATTTTAACCCTCACAGTTGAACAGTGTTTTGATCTCCCTCCTGTAAGTTCTTGTCTCCCAGCTTTTCAGGCAATTATATTGTCTGCGAGTTCCAGCAAGCTCCAGCCTCCTCCCCTCTGCCTGTGCTGTTCCACCCAGCGGCAGCAGGACACGTGTGTGAGCTGCGCTGGGCAGAGAGGAAGGCAAGGCAGAAATCAACACAGGATATTAAATACCTGTAACTACTTGCTGAACTAGATGGGTGTGGAAAGGGGGATGTCCTCAGCCTTAGGGAAGCATACATCAGGGCTCTTATTTGTATCTGTATTTGTATTTGAACCAAGACCATCCAGACTATAAAAAGTTAGCCTGTGTTGAGTCCCTGACTGCTAGGAAGCACCTAGAAACCTGACCATCTGGACTGCTCTGTAAGAGGATTGTGACCAGGCACACATTTCTGCCCAGCATGCCATCGGCGTGATGGGATGAGCTCCTCCACATTCACAGCACCTGTGGATCTCATTCTCATCTGCTTGTGGGAAACTGCTCCTGGGCCCAGCCTCACGTCCCTGTCCAAGGATCCTGCACATTTGCCAGGCAGCATCACTTCTCAGTGGTACCCCATTGAGTTTTAAGTCCTGGCAAGACAGCACTGTGCTCTGCCCATTCCTGCAGTGATGCTTGTGCAGCCGCTGGGAAAGCCCCGACCTGTGCTTTAACTCAGAGTTATGTCTTTCTTACATAAGCACACCGTTGCAGCCACTTGGGCAGTTTGCTGCCTGTGCTGTTTTATTCTTCCTTGTTCTGCGTTTCCTGCCAAGGTCTGTGTCATTTTAATGGCACGTTCTTAAGCGTTCTGGTGCTCCAAACCAAATCCAGCACGAGCTGCCCAGCAGGACTCGGCCACGCCACGGAGCCAACCAGTGCAGGGCCAGCGTGGGCAGAGCATGACCTCCCCTGCAAAAACAAACCCAGCAGACTTGTTGCAGGCTCCCCTGTGGCCTCCCGGACCAAAAAAACATTCCCTGCTTTTCCAGCCGCCTGTGTTCGTGAACAAGATCTCTTGTTGTGCTTTTCCTGTGGGCTGTTTACCTACCCGGGCAGCGCCGGCAGCAGCTCCAGCAAGAGAAACATCCAGCTTGGATGGCTTGGCATCCGCAGCCCCGTATCGCAGCTTGCAGATGGCACCGAGGGAGTTTTTGTATGTGCCAAAGGAAACAGAAGAAACCACTGACACAGCGAGGACTGAGGCGGTCACCCCTTTGTAAAATCCCCGGACCTCGTGGGAAACAGAGGGGAAAGGTGACTTTTAAGGGTGAATGGCATGGGAAAGCATCTGCTCAAAAGCACTGGCTGTACATTGCTGTGTCAAAACTTACTCCCACCTTACAGCTCACCAGCAAACCTAAATTTCACCCTGACCCCTCTCCCAGCAGATGCCTGTATGCAGCTGGTGCACATCCTCCCCAAACTGACAGAGGCAGCTCTGCTTCTCTGAAACTGGTCATCTGCAACTGGTATCAGCAGTTCTGATGATAGGCACCTACCTTTTCTGTCCTGTATGTTTCCTGAACACAGTGCCAAAATCCTTTGTAGTGGTTCTCAGTCTGAATTCTCACCTAGGAAGACAGGGACAACTTTAAAATGCAGCTATCAGATTAAAAATAAATAAAATAGCAAATGCCATAGCAGCAAACCAGATAATTAACCATAAAATAACATCATCAAACAGTTTAATTTTTTTTTCAAAAGACAAACAACACAACAAAGTACAGTGAAATATGCAGTTGTAATGCAGATGAAGTATCATCACGGGACTAGTTTTCTGAAAAGGAGGGGGAAAACAAAAGGGCCTCTTTATTTTTGTTCTATAGTCAAGAAATAAAGCTCCAACAGGTACCTTTACTGTGTCCAGCGGATAACCCACAGCTGTGCTTAAACCACCTGAAACAGAGAATATGTTGGAGATGGTTAACAGCAGATGTCACAACAGATCATTTCACACAGATGGGCACTGGGGAATAGCAGAAAACAGCTCCAGAGCCCAGCTGTGCCTGGCACCAGACTTCTCGAGCTCCAGTAATGATGTTTGAACCAAGAATGACAGAGAAAAATGCAGATTTCTCTGTGTGACAAATGCTCGCTCAGAGGAGCAAACAGAGTATGGGAAACTTATCAGGGAGGAACACCAAGACAGAGTAAGATGAGACAGGGAGAGACTCTGAGACCACTGCCCCACGAAAGGTGAAGGGAAGATTTGCTTCCCTGGGCTGTATTTGTTTCCCCTCCCACTTTAGGCAGGATTTGGGGCAGGGAGGGATTAGCGCTGGGAGTGTCCGGAGGCTGCAGAGCCCGCCCAGCACGAGCAGCTGAGCATCACTGCCCCTGTCCGTGACAGCATGTCCAGCCCCGGGGACGTGTCAATTCTCCAGCAACACCCACGCTCACCCCGAGAGCCTTAAATAGCCGCTGGATATGTATTAACCCTCTGAGACAAAGCTGCTGCCTTAATGGCAAGTAAAGAAGGCTAAAGAGCTCCAACAAGGATTTCTCTCTGTTGCAATAATAAATAGATCTCACCTCACTGCATTTCTCAGCTCTTAGGTGTGAGCAGGTAATAAAGGTGTTGACCAGCAAACTCACTCCCAGTACATCACTGGCCAAGTCACCTGAGAGGAAATCAGGCTGGAGAACAGTGGAGCTGTATCCACGTGGGTTATTTAGACAGAGATCAGGTTCATAGAAGTGCTGGATGAGCCCATCAGGCAGCCAGGCATTCAGAGATACAGGGCACATCTGGTGGCTCACCTGTTGAAAACTTCCTCTCACTGAGCTCTTCGTTGAAAAAGAAAAATTAAAACCCAAGCTACTTAAAAATGTGTTAGTTGGTGTGGGCATGTTCACCTATGATTGCATGGCTGCTTGAGAGCTCTGGAAAGCTCTCCCGTGTTCTGGAGAAAAGCAGCAGCTGCTGTTGTGAGTCACCAGGAGACAACCCCAAAGTGCATTACTCAGAGGAAAACAGCCAACAGCATCTTTCTTGCAGAAAACTGAGGTTTGTTCTTCAAAAACGTTTATCAAATCTGACACCAGATAAACAGCATTGAAGGGGAAAAAGGGCCTAGATGGGTGAGAGACAGTGATGGAAGAGAGAGGGCAAGAGAGAATACCAGGCAATAATATGGCTTGAAGAAGCAATGGCTTTGGTCCAAGCAGAGAGTGACAATGCACAAAGTCATCTGGGGACACCTGTGCTGCCCCAGGCTCCCGGCCATGAGCCAGAGTAAACACGGACACTGCCAGCCAGGGAAGAGCAGCACTAAGCCAATGCCAGGGTGACAGTGCTGACCTCACAGCTGCAGTCCCCCGGCCCAAGCACCCATCTCAGCTGGGAAGTTTCCACACATCTCATTGTTTTCAGAATTCCTGAACCTTAGAGGAGATGGGCATATGTCATGGGCTGACCAGGTGCTGGCAGCACAGGGGCACCATGCACAGCCAAGTCCTGGCTCACTCCACTGGATAAGGAAGGTGTGATCTGCTCATGCAGATCATACACCAAGGATGATTTGGGTCAGTGTTTGACAAGAACTGACCTCCCTTCTGGAGAAATCACCCTGTTTGCATGCTAAGATACAAAGACAGCAGCCCAGTAGGTTGCCCAAAACAGACTGTTTCAGCCCTAAAGGCTCCTGGTCAACTTGGTTCCAGTAAGGACCAAACATCTCCACTTGGAAGTAGACTATAAAAGTGTACTTTTCACTGCTCCCAGCAAAGATGTGAATCCCCCAAACCTCCAAATAACCCAACCTGCCATGAACTGTGCTACTTAGGAGCACAAAGCACTCCAAGAAATTGTCAGAGTTGAGGAGCTCAGCCAAGTCTATCAAAGGCTGAGGAATGAGGGCTCTGCACACTGTCACATGATATAAATAGCCTGGGACTAAGACATCATAACCCACACATGCCCTGTTTGCACAGCAAAATCAAAGAAGGCCAGCAATGAACAGGGGGCATACCTAGGAGAGGGTTCCTGTAGGACTTCTGCTGAGTAACACTGCATCAGCTGTGACGAAAATAAATAGCAAAACCATGGGAATTACCTTTTTTTTTTTATTTTGGTGAGCCATTTTTTATGCCTCCTTTATCTAAGATATTCCCAGGTATTGAGAGAGGTTGCAGCATCCCCTACACACACAAAGTGCACAGAACGGATCATTCACAGTCTCTACACAAGTCAGGTCACTCTGACCAAGCAACTCAAGTAAGGAAAGATTCTGGTGGGGTGGCGATCGCCAGGGAGCAAGTGGCAGCTGTACAGAGCCCACCAGGCTGCTCAGAGCTGTTGGCAAACCCTTGGCTGAGACACCCAGGGAGAAGCAGGGATCATTGTCCGTGCACTGGATGGGCAGACAGCAACTTGCAAAAGCCTTTGTTTTGTGCAGAGTTGGGAACATCAGTGCCCCATACCCTAAGCAAGCTGAGCTTCATTCAGTAATATGAACCTAGCAGGAGCTGCTTTATCGGTAAGGAGACAGCATGTTCCTTCTATAGGAGGATTATTTTATCTGCCCTTGGGCTACATGTAACCTCCCAGCTGTGGAAAAGCCCAGTCATGCTGCAGACCCTGCTGTTCTACCACCACTGGGTAAACCTCGGCTTTGCTTCCCCAAATCTCTACTCCTGACATAAGAGTCAAGTCATCCTGCAGTCATCAAGAGCCCCAGGCAGCAATCCCCATCCCCTGCCACGGCCCAGGCTGCTGCTGCAGCCAGGCTAGAAAGTGTGCATGGGATCACAGGAAAATTCAAGCCAAAAGGGACATCAGGAGGTCTCTAGTCCAACCTCCTGCTCAATTTTACTGGCCAGGAAGGACTGCTTCCTAAAATATCCAGCCACATTTGCTGGTTATAGAAAAGTCTCCACAGTCACCAAGATGTTCCTCTCATGTTTTTTCTATCTGGAGCCATAGCAGATCACTGTTTCTTGGGCTGAAGATGATGAGTTTATCTCATTGCCACAGAATCTATTGCCCAGAGGTGATGCACAGTATTTGTGCAGCTGTCTGAGGCAGCCAGAGGCTGGAATTCAAATAGGCATGATGTCTGCTGTTTTTCAGAGGTGCTTAAGCCATGCTTGCTCCAAGACACTCTGAAAATAAGTCTAGGTCACAAGAATGTCATTTACTAAACAGAAAGTCTTATTTTTTGTGTTGCCTCAACTTGCTTGATGCTCATTAGCTGGGTTCGTAGACTCCTTAGGAACATGAAAACTGCTTCAGCTCTAGCAAAGTTAAACTCCAAAACAAGCTCAGCACCAAAACTATCCCAGTTCTTGCAGGATAGATGTCCAACTCAGGAGCTGTCCCATCTGAAGGGAAGGATGATGGCCCTGAAGCCCTACCCAGGTACCTCCCATGTGTCTGTGGGCAAGCTCCCACCTCTATCAGCCACTGAGAAGTTGCAGTATCTCACCTAGAAAAGCTCTGAGCTGGATATAGAGGACAGGATGGAAAATCTTGCTCTTTGACACACTGAGGTCAGTAAAATGCCTTACAACAAGCAAAGACTTTTCTGGTCCCAGCTGGATCTCCACAGCCTGCATGCCCTCAGGCTGAGCCTGTGTCCAGGGCACACGTGAGAGATTCTTGCTGCATGGCTGGGTAGAACACGATGCTGGAGCCTGGACAGAGGGTCACAGCACAAACCTTGGCTTTGCATGAGCGCTGGGGCAGAAAGCCAAGGTGAATGGCCATGTTCAAACTCTGTTTTCAGCTCTCCATGTTCCCTTGCAAAAGAAGTTTGTCCTTAAGTGACCTATCTCAAACTGTGCTAAAAAAGCAAAGGAATCCAAGCAACAAATGTAATCATCTCTGTTCCACCATGAACATGAAGTCTGAGAGGAGGTTTGGTTAATCCTTCTGGGATGGACATCCCATTGCCCACCCTAGGACAGGGCTTCCTTCTCCACAGGGTGCTCTGAATTCAGAAGGGAAACAGGAGAAAGATAAGCTATCATGGTGGGGCTGGTTATATCCTCCTCTCCCACGAAGGGTCTCCCAACACCCCAGGAAGACCAACACCCCAAGCATAGGCACAACAGGCACCTCCAGGGCTGGATGCTGCTGAGATGCCAAACCTCATCCCACTTGCACATATTGGGTGATGAGCAATTGATGGGCAGGGTAGGACTCAGCATGGTCCTTCCCAGGACAAACACATCTGCAGCAGGACCACAGGCTGTTCCTGGTGAGGGAAAATGCCAAATTTCAGTGAATGTCAAAGTCAGATCTGTCATGCTGGCTTGGGCTGGATGTGTCAGCCACCTGGTAGGTTTACCTGGCCTTTCTGTCAGTGGTGATCCAAAGGCTTTTCTCGTGGTATTTATTTGTATATATTATCTTGTATACTCCACTAAATCTAAGGAGATTTCAGTAAAGAACTGAGACCAATGGGTACATTCTGTTGTTTAAAACAAAAATGGGTTTGAGCAGTACATGCTCTAAAAATGTCTAGAATTTAATCACACTTCTCTCCTGTTACTTTTTTTATATACAGCTAACCTACTTTCTCCCAGATCAAAGCCTGCTGCGTAGCTCGCCTGCACTGAGATCACCATCACAACTGCAAATACGTCTTAACCTAAGATAATGCAAAGGTCATTCATCCAGATATTCTGAATGCAACAAGAACACTGTACTTCCTCCCCTCCTGTCTCACAAATCACACCCTCAGCCCCTCAGAGCCAGCATCCCAGCAGCCTGCTGGGACCCCTAGGTGCCACACATGAGGGGGTTTTGCTGTCTGGGCAATACAAGCCGGTTTGTATATGCACAAAACCTATTACACTCTGTCTCTTCCTATTAGAGTTTTACCCTGTCCCACTGCGATCAGGCTCGAGGGGATTGCAGGCAATGACCTCAGCTGACCAAGCTGCAGCACTGCCTCTCCAGCAGCTCTGCGAGCCTGCTCTGATGACATTTCCCACTTAATAAGCAAGAACGCACTTTTAACCAGCAGTCCTCATCGAAAGACTCAGCTCTGCTATTGAGA
Source organism: Rhabdornis inornatus (assembly GCA_013397075.1). Lineage (NCBI taxonomy): Eukaryota > Metazoa > Chordata > Aves > Passeriformes > Rhabdornithidae > Rhabdornis > Rhabdornis inornatus. The sequence continues at coordinate 2,882,925 of VWZS01004200.1, forward strand.
CCTGCTCTTTAGCTGAACGAGAAGGAAACACAGCTATCTGCTTTTGTCAACAAGCACTAATTCGTGTATTTACCTCCGATGGCCCCAGCAATGAATTCCATCCAGAGTGCGGCTGCTGCCTTAACCACCCTGATGAGCGCACGGGAGGCAGAAGGGACGAGGAGGATACAGGTCCGGTCTTCCCAGAGCCCTGCCGGTCCCTCGGAGACAGTGATTTTCTAATTTGGATCACCTTCCTACAGTCTGCTCTTCCCTCTGGGGGTTGTGAGCCTTGCGGGTACTGGATGAATCCGTACCCGGGTGGCAGAGCTGGGAAGGCTGGAACTGTTCCAGGAACACAGTGAATAAGTAATCCCATGAAGCCCTTGAAATGCTGTGCCAAAGCTGCTGTTCCCAGTGCCCTTTAGCCTAGAAAGTCCTGGGGGTGGTGACTGGCAGGGTAAGGCTGGCTGTGGAGGGGCCATCCCCTGCTGGATTTACTAGTCCCACAAACCACCTTTGCACACTGGTTTGCCAGAGGACACTGCTGGCCAGTGCCAGACAGACGCTGCATTTGTGGCTATTTGCAGGATTCCTCCTCCCCCATCCCAGCCCACTCTTCCTGCTCTGATGGACCACACACCCTTTCCATTAATGAAAATTCCTTCTGCCTTTACCAAGCCATTTTTCTTGATTTCCCTAACACACAAAGCTGACCTTAAACTTTTACATAAATCCCCATGGTTTATTAACCACTCATTATGCATACAAATTGTGAACCCCAGAAATTAATCCAACCACATCCAGAGTATTTGCTTCTATTTCAGACAACAGCAGCATAGTTTTCCCAGCTCCTGGAGCAGCTCTTCTTTATTTCTTGCTCAGATTCCTAACCCCCTTTCCATTGTCAGCTCCTTGTAGAGAGACCTGATGATCAAGGGGAACCAAGAGCTCAAGGAAATGTCATATTGCCTGTTTCGTACTACAGTCCCATTACCAAAGGGTGCATCATCTATATGTGGGAGGTTAAGCTTTGCCCAGAGAGACCCTGGAAACTAAAGTCCTGATGCAGTGAAGGGCTTGCCAAGCCGTGACCTGAATTGTGCCCCGCTTGTAGAGGTTTTCCCGGGTCAGAGCCAAGGTACATTGGCAGCAAAGGGAAAAGAAAATTTCACGGCTGCTGCCCCCTGGGTCGGCTTTACTGAGGAGCTGAGGACTTTAGTGCCATTTCCTGCACATTTTCCAAGAATCTATTTCTCACTGAAGCATGTGTTTTGTGCCAGTGACATATAGCACAGCTCTGTATGAGCTGCAAAGAGAATTTCTAAGAACTGAAAATGAAAGGATTTTTATTAACTTGCTTCCTGTGATTTCTTAAGCATCCTTCCTTGAATGCTTTCTGTTCTGAAGAGAATAAATTATTCCAGTTTAACATCATGCAAGGACAGCAAAAACTTAAAACCAGAAGTAAAACATTATCTAGAGAGGTAGCAATGTAGCTGCAAAAACACACTGGGTTGATTAGTAGCTCTTCCTTGTTATACCTGGTGTCCATACAGGAGTTATTAATGGTTCATCAACAGTCTGTGCATGCCAAGAGCAGGGAAATATGTTTTTCCTCTTCTCCCATGATCTGATTCTGCTGCTGTCCTTGCAGGACCCCTCTAGCAGCAGAACCAGGTGTGGGATCTGCTGTGTCAGTGACACACGGGGACAAGGACACAGTCCCCTGGGGAGGGGCAGCCTGGAAGCACACAGCAGGAGGGGGGAATTTTTTTACACATTGCAGTGGCTGGTGCCATATCAGCAAGAAAATAGAGGCTGGCTGGCATTTCACACTGGCTGACTATAGCATCAGGGCCAATTAGTATTTTCCATGAAATATCAAAAGACCAAGAAAAATTGCTACCTTCTTTAGCTGAACTGAACAGCTCAAAGGGAATCTTCTTCACGAAATCTTCTGAGATTGTAAAAAAAACCAAACCCAACCAACCCAACCGCCTTCCTTTTGTGAAAGGAAATTAATCCTTTGTTTATTTTTTTAACCTCCATTCATGCCAGTGCTTCTAAAAAAATGTTACTTGCTTTATATAGCAGGAATCTGACTCCATAACCTTTTCATAATGGTTTTGGTCACTTCAATGGGGCATACCAGGAGAGGTCAGGTTTTCCATTTGACCGGGATGCTTTGCAAACAGAGGTCATTCAGAAGGTGTCCATATGAAAAAAGAATATTTTGGGGCTTGAACCATTTCACCTTGCCCCATGAAGCTATCACTGGGACAGCTAGCTCTGGAGGAATGCACACACAGAGCTGCTTCAGGGACATCTGCCTCAGCCAGGGCTTAGCAGAGTAACATGAGCCTCAAGCAAACACAGTCACCACTACAGTACTCTGCTCCTGGTGTGCAGTCAGGACTTAGGGGAAAATAGGACCCAGTGCCATGCTCAGCCTGGCCACCACGTTATGGCAGCAAGGGAAGGGTCTTCTGGAAGAGGAGCCCCACACAAGGGTTCAAGTGCTCACACGAGAGCAGCTACTGAGGAAGGTGTAATCCTGCATGAAGGAAACATCTGAGAAATGGAGCCTGTTTTACTGCTGGCACACTCCAAACAGCACAGACCAGCTCCCCCCTGAAGAGAGGGACCCTCAAGGCAGCAATTCCACTTCCCTAAGCAGGATTCCTCCCAGAGACAGAGCCCTTGAAGTCTCACTCTTCTTCATACCTTGCTGAAGGAGCTTCCTCCTCTGTCATCTCTGCGTTAGATTTCGGAGATTTACCAGCCTCATTAGTTTACCAGATCCAGGTCCCCCAGTGCTACAGGCCAACAGAGACAGTCCATAAAATCCATCCTGAAGAAATCTTGAGTTATCAGGCATTTCTCCAAGAGGAAATACAAATCATTCCTGTCCCACTTTGACACAGTGTCCAAGGACTGCAGATCCAGAGATCACTGCTAATCTAGCTTGCAGATAAACACCATGGTCCACATCTGTGCAGGGAGGAGAGAAAGTGCCTGTTCCCAACCTAGGTGGTCTTCCCAAAGCAGGCCCTAGGAAATCACACACAAAACATGTTTTGAGCCTCCAGAAGGGATAGCATTCTATGAGAAATAACTCAGAGTTCTTTCCTCCAGTAACAAACTGTTCAAAATGGGCCAATTTCACAGGTGATTTTGAGAAAGCAGAGCATGAAAGGTGCTGTCAGATAAAACGACAGATCTGATTATATGAAGCAATCTGCAGGAAATGATGAAACTGAATGATAAAAAGTGAGGAACATCCTAATTTTTCCCAATGTGTGATGGATGAAACACTTAATTTGCTTCACAGGAGGATGCAGCTGTCTGCCCACCCAGGCAGAGAGAGCTGCTCACTTCAAAGTGGCAGAGGGTCACAAGTGATGGAGCAAAAGGAAAGGTGGGAAGGGAGCCTTTAGGAAGGCAATCAGTGTTAAAGAGCATCATGTAGATGAGACAAAATAGCAGCAGCTTCCTTTTACCATCTTCTTCCACAGCTCACTCACAGGATTTTACCAACTCCATCCATCCTGCAAAGCCTGTCGTCCTCTTCTGACGCTACCACCACCTGCCAGCTCATGCAGCCAGATTTGCAGAGAAAATGTTCCTTCCTCATTTCCTGCCATAACATGTTGCATTTTCTATCCCACCTGCACTGTGCAATACTTCACTCACATGCACATCCATTAATTCCTGTCAAATTTATTTTGGAAAAATCCTTGACTGGAGAGACTGTTCAAACAGCATTACCCCATGTCCTGGGGTGATTATGTGATGTTTGTATGCCCAATTGTCTGCCCTGTTTATGCTGGATATTAAGTTCTGCACCTTTAAGACTGGTTCTGAGAGCGAAGGGGAGGATAAAGAAGTGCTCAGTTTGTTTTCAGAAACTTCACTCACTCCTCCACATTCCTACTCCTAAATTGTGTTGTCTGTAGCACAGACAAACAGCAAGAGAGAGCTCGCCTTCACTTTTAATTAAATTTCAGATAGCTAAGGCAGAAAAGTTTCCGAGACTGTAGTTTTTCTTTTTCTTCAAACTGTTCAAACCTACTCTAGACTAAAAACCCCAAAGAAACCACCGAGAGTTCATGCCTGTAGCCCATTGGGGCCCAGAACACAGCATTTTCCAGTGCAGGAGAAACTAATAAGAAAGTAAGTTAGCCAAGGTACACCCTATGAAAAAGACTTTCTAAACTTGCCATCTCTTCAAAAGAGCAAAAAATGTTATTATTTAATATTATTAATTTTTTATGCTTATGAATACTTTGCCTGTTAAATAAACATTTTTTTCCACTTTTCTCCAAAGAAATCTTTTCCCAAACCAGTTAAGGGAAGAGCCACTTAAATCTGTTTTCTAGAGAGACCCCTTTAAAAGCTTCCTCCCAGGTTTACCCTAAACCCAAACAAATACACCCCGCTACGTCACCAGGTGTTTGCACATTGCAGAACAGGAAAGTGACACCAGCAGTGCTGAGCTGGCAGAGCTTGGCACTTGGATTGTGTGCTGGGGGTGGAATGGGGGGTGGAACCTCCTGGCTCCAGCTGTGCTATGGATTTTCAAATCAAAGCAGTTCACTGTCCACTATCTCAGGTACTAAAGAAAAACCAATAATTCCAAGGACTCAAGAACTCACAGCAGGAATCTCACTGCAAAACAAACAGAAGCAGTAAGGAAATTACTCAGCATTGGCAACTGCATCAGGTATAAGTGATACATGATTTCACCTCTGGAAAGCTGAAATAAGGTTGTAGTGTTTCTATACACATTCCCAAGGTAGGGAAGGGGGAACAGTACATTTCCAAGAAGACTGAAGATGATTGCAATAATTTAAGAAGTTATGGATTTTCTGGCTTTGGGCAAGTCATTCAATCTCCCTACCATCTCATCAGCATAACTGGTGTGTCCACTGCCACGAAGACACTGCAAGGATACAGACACTTCTCAGAGAACCACAAGTCTCTGTTCAGGAGTATATAATGGGAAAAGGTGGAAGTAACAGTATTAGCATCCATCCTACACAAACAGCCCTGTGAAATTATGTATATATTGAAAATTTAAAGTGTTACATATATCTTTCCCCAAAATCACAGAATCATAGAATGGTTTGGGTTGCAAGGGACTTTAAAGATCACATCATTCCAACTCTCCTGCTGTGGACAAGGACACCTTACGCTAGACCAGGTAGATAAGGGCTCCATCCAGCCTGGCCTTGAACACTTCCAGGGATGGGGCAGCCACAACTTCTCTGGGCAACTTGTGCCAGTGCCTCATCACTCTTACAGTAAAGAACCTCATCATAATATCTAATCTAAACCCACTCTCTTTCAGTTTGAATCCATTCCCATGTGACCTGCTGCCACATGCCCTTGTAAAAAGTCCCTCTCCCTCTTTCTTGCAGGCTCCCTTCAGCTGCTGGAAGGCCCTGATTGCATCACCCTGAGCTGCACACCAGCAAAGAGGAAGTTTGACAGGGCACCACTGCAGCAAGCTCTCAGAAAGGATTTTATGCCAGCCTACATTGCTAGCACGGCAGCAGAACTCCTTGCTGTGATGGAGAGAGGGGATGTCAGGACTGTTATTGATTTTCTGACTGCTTTTTGAGCCACTTTCTAACCCCTTGCACATTTTCTGCACTTAAATGAACAGAAGATGTAGTCAGTGACTTGGCAGCAGGCTTGGAGAGCCAGGAGCAGAGGGAGGCATTCACTTTCCTGGCCTGCTTTTCCCTACCACCAAGCAATAAAGCACTCTTTATTTCATGATGATATAAATGTGCAAGCCTCTACCTTTTCAGCAGAGGCACCTCAGGTGTTAGAGAGTAAAACCCAGCTGTTGTAGTAGGAACAGTGATAAGCTCCAAATCTATTTATTGATGTTGCTGGTGCTCTACCAGTGCCCTCTCCAGAGTCTGTGTCACTGTACCTTTCTCTGCAATATTCCCAAACTGTGTCTCCTTGAGACCTCTGCTTTACACCAGTGAAAAATCTGAGATGCTACAATATTGACTAGCCAATGGTCTTCTTCCTTTATAACTAGCTGATTTTATATGATTTAACAATCTCAGAGCCACTTGGAAATGAGAAAGAAAACTCAGCTCTAGAACTATAAAGCATTATTGTCTGGGATTTTGAGATCAGCTGCTAAAGTCACACGGGAAAGAGTTACTTCATTGAAAAACCTGGCACCAATGAGTTCAGAAAAGAGAACTTTTTCTAAATGCCAGCATTATAATGAGCTTATGTTGAGAGGGGGTATATACAAAGGAATTTTATCTTGCAGAAGTAGAAAACAACTGAAACTACAATGAATTAATTAAAGTCTTCAAGCAAAAGCAAAGCATACCCCTTAAAAATACTGCTGCAAAGCATACCCCTTAAAAATACTGCTACAAAGCAAGTTTAATGCTGGAGAAGAACCCCATGTTGTTGAGGGGGGTGCAAAGAACCTCTGATACCCATCCTAACTTGATCAATACTAATTCAAGGATCTCTGCCAAAAAATCTTTGCAAGTAGTGTACACTGTCCTAGTGCAGATATAGACCTATTTCAGCAGGAAATGTTCTGTCCCATGCCTCCAACATTAACCTTTTTCCATTGGCCCAACATAGAGAAAAATTAAAATCTGAGCCAGAATTTTCTGTAGCTTTTTCAGGAGCACTCTCAACCTTAACAAAGAATACTAACAATACATAGCCAGTACTAACAGTACCGGGCTCTGAGTATCATAGGAAGTGCACTATGTACTTCCTACGATACTCAGAGTATCAGTCTCAGTTATGACCCACCATTTGTTCAGGAGCCATGGGAGTGTCCACACCCCAGATTTCATGGGAAGTTTCCATAGAGGCACAATGGGCATCCTGCCAAGCCTGTTCTTTTGGTTTACAAGAAATGGATGTCTTTACCATAAGGCTATTGCAACAGCAAACATTGCACATAATGACTGCAGGCCCACAAATGACCCAGCAGGAAGTTGCCCTGAAGACTGGCTAATGTATTCAAAAATTGTCCAGACATAAACCTCAGTGCCTGAGTGTCTACCCTGTTAAACAGCCTAGCATTTTTAGATTTAGCTGGACACATGGTCTCCCAGTCATTGACTTTGTATGTGAATACAACTTGTGCCAGAGGATTTCAAATACATGATGTTGAAAGTATATTTTTATACCTGTTGGCAGTGAAAAGCCATTAGCCTCACAGAAGGGCTCCTGTAAGAACAGAGTAACTTAAAAACAAAGCCATGAGGCAAGCAAAGGAGGTTGTCCTCCTAGTTCTGCCTCCTGTTCCCCTAGGCCAAATATTACCAGTTTCCTTATCTATAAAATAGGCATAATTGCACCTTTTTACCTCACAGAAACAGCCTGAGGCTTAGGTTATACTGTCTGTAAATTCAGACTGGAAAAATGCTAGAAAGATGCCAGTTACTGAGCTTTTATCTTCCTTTCCTGAATGATTTCCCAACTGGTTTTGCTCACTGTCACCAGTCACAGTGTATTTGCTGAGTGACTGAGTAATATGCAGAGGGAAAGATGGGTAAAGCTGCTGGGCTGATAGATTGTTATTAGCTCAGGTGACTGGACTCACTTTCTTATCTCTTCGTGGTCCCTGGCACCTTCAAACTGTGATGCTAAATAGCATTTGAGTTCTGCTGGAGACCTGCTCTCTATACCACTGGTTGCATGTGCTTGCAAAGTCTTCTGTCCATCTCCAAGGAAGGCCAGCAGCTAAGAAACCTGCTCCACCTGCAGCAAATATAAGAGAACATAGTCCTTGTAATATTTCAACTGCTTTGGACTCAGGTTCTTGCCCAAATACACGTTAAAAAAGTAATTATAATTTCTTAGTCATCACAGTATTATCACAGACCAGAGACAAAGATGGGACCTGTGATAAGAGAAGACAAGACTCAGCATGGACATGTGTAGATCTGCCCTCTCTGAGCCATCTTGCTGACCAGAAAAATGACAGAGAAGGAGAAGACTCAGCAGTGTAGTTAACAAAACCCAAAGTATGAATGATCTTTGGAAACAGAGACAATGCCAAGGAAATTACTTTGGACTAATGCCTATAGGCAGCTTTTTCTGTTTTTTTGGTCTGTTCATTTCTTGTATGATTCCAGGGAAGCATCCAAGGGTTTGCTATGGTTTTGTATTTCAAACAAAGCACAAGACAACTGACTATGAACAGGGATAGATTCTTCCTCAGAATGAACATAAATGTTGTGGACTGTTTAGTATGCATGTTATGCTTCTTTCTCTTCTCCAACACACCAGTAACCCAAACTCATCCACATACACAAGTAGCAGAGGCTGAGACAAATAGCAGAAGTTGCATGTCAGAATTTGGCCACTTCTGCTTAAATTGGAGAGGGGCAGCCTTTCCAGAAGGTATGTGTTCCCAGTAATAAAAATGTTTCCATTTTACCAGGAAAAAGCATGGAAAGTTGGAGCTAGACCAAACTTTCAGGGCACCTTACAACTTAGAGCATACTAAGCCATTCCTGTCCCCCAACCCCTCTGCCTCTGCTTCTCACAAGCTCAGCATTTCAGATATTACCCAAGGCAGTTGTTTGTCTGCCACAATTTCCCTGGGAACAGAAGAGGCCTTACATGCTGGGACCCTGACCAGGACATATTGGGGGATCACAAAGCCTCTATCCATCAGCAGATCTGTAAGCAAGGCAGCTCAGTTTCAGCAGCACTCAGCTCTTGTACAACGGCATCAGTTACATTTCATGCTTTGAAACACCAGTCTTATCAAGGGATTTTATCAGGCTGGGAAGTTTCAACACTTGATATACAGTACCTTTGAAGCCAGTGGGATAATGAGGTCAGAGAATAACCTAAAGCCACCCAAGGTCATAAAGTTAATGGATAATAAAGGCATCTAGTCCCCTGAGAATAATGCCTTAGCTGTTCTGTCTTCAAGTAGAGCTGCATCCAGAGCATCTGGAGTATCCCTCTGACCTGACTCAATAACATAACACCGAGTGGGACAATGCAAACAACAAATAGGGCGGCAAACAGAAGACTATTTAGGAAAACAGAAAAGGAAATGGACCTGAACCCACAAAAAGTCACCCAGTGAATTCACCTGGAGATTATTTTTCAGACAAAGGGCTGCCACTATACAGCAGCTCAGTGCCTGCTTGTTTCCTGTGTACATTGTGTTTCAATGTTTCTCTTATTTCACCATTTGGATTTATTTTATCACTGCTTTAGATGCCAGCCATTCTTTAAAGCACTCGATCATCAAGCCTAGTTGTGCTGGACTGCAGTTTCTGGCAAGGTTTTCCTTGAAAGCAGTTTGCTGCTGTAAATAAAATGGTCAGTCACATTGCACATGGTCTGAATGTCACCCTTGCTCACATAACATGGGGCACAGAGAGAGCTGCTGCCCCAAAGAGACTTTGAAGAGTGTTTTGGGGAACCAAAGAAGGTGCTAGGAAGAAGCTCAAAATCCAGCCACAGCTCAAAACAGAAGGAGAAACTGATTCATTTTTCTGGGTAACACGATGACAGCTGAAGCTGTGATGATGCAGCAGTTAACCTTAGAAGTTAAGGAAGGATCTGAGGGCAGAAGGCTGTACGAAAGAGAATTCCTATGCAGGGTAGTTCCAGAGCTGGCCAAGCCTCAGCAAAGTTCTAGGGAGCAAAAGGGAGGCTCCCCCATCCACCACCCTCCACATTATGGTGGGACCTTTCTACTGGGACATGGCCAATTGTTGATGCCAAATTCACAAGCAAACAGAAAGATTTTGAAATACCTGAGTCAACAATGTATATTTTATTGCATGCCATTGCCACCAGAATTTCTACAAGTTTATCGCAACTCCACATTTTTTTTCCTTTCCTATTTCATTCTGCCCCACTGCCCTTCTGCTTCATGTTATATTTTACCTGCAGTGTTTATTCTGTCACACTGCTTGCTCTCTGCCTTTTTCTGTTCCATTCCCTAATCTCCTGATCCCCTTGCACAGATTTCAGTTTGGTGTCACCTTCTCACAGATTTCCCCTGTGTGCCATCGAGGACAGCAGACAGCCAACAGGGTCACTTCTTGCCACAGGAATGAGGAGAAACTTCCTCTGCTATCTCACCCTCCAGCATCCGCTGCAAAGCCCCTTCCACCTAAAAGACAACAGGACAAAGGGAAGAGGTTCTTTGAAGAGTTAATTAAGTTATATCCTTTTTTCTCAGACACATGGCAGTGCAGCTGCTGTACATGCTGGTAGACTCTATATGTTTCCCAAGCTGCTCTGGGTTCTTTCTTTTCTGCCTTCTTTATTTGAGGGGCCCACATTTTGCCATGCAGCGGGGAAGCTCAGTGGTCCCAAAGACATAGCAGGAAAAGCACAACCCCTCACTCCAGCACTCCAGTGGATGCATCCCAGCAGTTGTAAGTTATGTTTGGAACAACTTTAGCAGAATGAGAAGGAAGGCAGTCACAGCTGAGCCTAATCCATGGAGCCTGAAGGGCACAGGAGTCCCAAAAGGCATCTGAGTCACACTATGAGCCAGAGGCACCACACATCAACAAAGCGGACACAAGATCAGACACAGCTTCTGAAAAATCTAGGAAAACAGCCTGAGTGAAGAGGAGAATCATTAAATCTGGGTTTCCTTCAGTGTCAGGTTAGATGCCCTCTCCAAAACCGTATCTATACTGCACACATAAGGCTCTGGATGAATATTCAACATACTTGATCTAAGAAATACTACTCAACTGTAAGAGCTCTAATACTTCCTTCCATTTATCACACAAACACAAGCATCTATATTGACTCACTATCCCACCCACATACAAGATTAAAAAACTCACCCACATTCACACAGCATTGCCTCACAAGTGTAACTTGAACTGAAAACAAAACAAAACCCCTAGCAAGAAAAAATGAACAAAAGGTAAACTCCCCAATGGGACTAAAGCCATGCTCATGCCTTAGTGAACCAGCCCTGGACATCTCAGACTTTACACCAATGAGCCCTTGACGTTCTCTGCACTAGCACCTAAAGTGGCCCCCACCCCTCTGAAGTGCTTCAGTGGGGCTCAGTAGCATTGAATAAAACGTTCTGTAATATTAAATAAAGCTTATTAGGAATAGCTCAAGCATACAGGAACAAGATAGGCCTCGGAAGATTGCAGCAACCTGGGAGGGGCTGCACAAACATCCACAGCAGGATTAGAATTCAAGTGATCTTGACAAACTGGAAATACAATCTGGAAAAAGCAATTTAGCACAAACAGCTAGGAACAACTACAGAAAAAAATCTGCAAGGTCAAGGTAGGGAACATTGTGGCACACAGCTGATCTACTGGAAGGGACCTGGAACACATCATGTGTCACAGGCTGCCCATAAGTTGTGTTATGCTATGCTGTGTTATGTTACATGTTACGTTATGTTATGTTATGTTATGTTATATCTCTTGTGAATGTCTGCTCTCATATTCAGATACATGAACAAAGATGAACAACAAATGAGTATTGTTTGCAAATACTCAAGGTGATCTCCCAGAACTCATTCAGCAAGGCCTTAGGGCTTGGCTCAAGGAACTCCACATCAGCTGAAGAAAGAGGGGGGCAAGAAGGTTCAGAGGTCAGAAGATAATTATTAATATAATTCAGAGAAGAAAAGACTAAGACTGAAACCATCTTCAGAAAACCTAGAGGTGCCTACAAAGAGAGAGGAAATGTTTTCCCTGACCCTTGTGGGCAAATATTAGAATTACAAAACCACTTCTGGTGGTAATTCCTCTGAGGCAGATTGCTTGGGAGAACAGAGGATTTGAAAAACAGATTAAAAACACTCTGGCCAGGAACCTTTTAAGTGAAGCTGATCCTTCCAAGGCTTGTGCTACAAGACAGATACACAGCATTTCACCTGCAGAAGTCTGCATGTGATTGTAGTTTCTCCCATGGATCCGGGGTATACAAATACATCCAGAGTCACAGAAAGTCACTTCCACTTATAATTGCATAAAATGCTTAAGGAAAAAGGACTGATCAGGGATTCCTGTCTGATCTCAAATACTGTCTGTAGATGTGTGAGTTCAGTGAAACCTGAGGTTCCTGTTAGGAGGGGGGTGATAGAGCAGGAGTGAGCAGCTCCCAGAGCCATTGATGCTGTGTCAGAGGGCAGGACCAACCCACCCACCTGCTCTCTAGTACCAGCTGCTCATCCCCAGGTAGGGCACGTATGTGAATGAGGGAACTCAAAGCATGCTAGAGACACCTTGGTGCTTGATTTGATTTGGTGGTTTCTAGAGATGAGAAGGAACCCAAATGAGCATTGAATTGGAAGATACGGGCAATGTCAGGGATTCACTGAATTTTTTGCATCTACACCTTGTCTACTTATTAATTGTAATGGTAGTCCAAGAGCTGCTAAATCTGGGAGAGGTTCTCAGTTTTTTTCTTCTAGTAGCAGTTTCAAACCTCTTTGAAAGACTCCATGTCTTTCTTCATTTGTTTGTGTGCTTTCTTTGCACAGAAGGTAAAAGCTGGATTGATTTTTAATGTGTTATTCCACTGCAAGATTTTATTGATTTTTTTATGGAGCTGCTACACCTAAAAAAAACCTGCCATACCACAGAAAGTAATTAAAAAAAAAAAGAAAAATCCACCTATTTGCTTTTCCATTCTGCTTCTGGAATCCACCCTGTAAAGGCAATTTAGACTGTGCAGGCCCTGAAGAAGATCCTGTTACTCTAAGCAAAGCTGGAATAGGCTACTTATTGTTCTAGGCCACTGGTATTCCCCTTTCTCAGACATTGCCTGCAGAAATAACGAGCAGCTTAAACAGGGCTCCCTTTTGAAACTGTCAACAGCTTGAGTTCCCCATTTAAAGGCTCTGGCATCAGGGGACCCTGAAGCCAGGCAATGTTAGCAGGAAAGCAGAATTAATGCAGAACAAGAAAAGCCTGTGGGGAGGGAGAGGCCCCTTGTGCAGGGTGAAGTGCAGCAGTGCTGTGTAACACTGAGATCAGGGTTCTGCAAAGCCCCATGGGCAGCAGGCTACTCATTTGTGGCTTTGACCACCAAAGATAGGGTCTCATTCCCACACTTCCCTTTGTGCCATGGGGTCAGCATTTAGCACAAAGCCCACATCTGCTGGTGCAACCCTTCCTCCCCCCTCTGGCACAATAATTGGCGGGGGGAGAGTCTGGTAATAGAATCATAGAATGGTGTGGTTTGGAAGGGACCTCAAAAACCATCCAGCTCCAACCCCTCTGCCATGGGCAGGGACACCTCTCACTAGAACTGGTGGCTTGAAGTGCCATTCAATTTGGCCTTGAACACTTCCATGGATGGGGCATCCATAGTTTCTCTGGCAACATGTTCCAGAGCATTGGCTGCAGGTCGAGGGGGGTGATCCTGTCCCTCTACTCAGCCCTGGAGTGCTGTGTCCTGCTCAGTACAAGAGGGACAGGGAGCTCCTGGAGTGAGTCAGCAAAGGGCACCAAGTTGATCAAGGAACTGGAGCACGTCTCTTATGAGGAAAGGCTGATGGAGCTGGGCCTGTTCAGCCTTGAGAAGAAATCATTGAGAAGGGACTCAGTCAATGTCTGTGAACATCTGAAGGGAGGGTCTCAAGAGGATGGACCCAGGTTCTTATTGGTGGTGCTGAGCAAGAGACAATGGGCAGAAGTCAATGCACAGGAAGTTCGACCTGAACATGAAGAACTTTACTGTGCAGTGATTGCAGACTGGAACACACTTCCCAGAAATGATCTGGTGTTTCACTTCAGTGAAAGCATCCAACAACTATGTGGATGCAATCCTGTGCCACATGCTCTGGGATGACCCTGCTTGAGCAGGAAGGTTAGACAAGATGACCCACCGTGGTCCCTTCCAACCCAAGCTATTCTGTGAAGCTCTGCCTGGATCCTTCTCTTTTCCAGGCTGAACAGCCCTGACACCCTCAGCCTTTCCTCATAACAAGTCTGACAGGCATTTTACCCCTGTTAAAAGGAGGCATCCTCTCTAAAGTCCTCATGGTATCAGCTCCTCGGGCTTTCCAACCACAAGCACTCAGGGATGCCTCTCCCAGGAAGCAAGATCCCCCAGGACAGCCTCTCTGAACCACCCAAAACAACTGAAATGCTATTGATGCTCCACAAGAGGGATGCTCTTCCCCCTCCACCCGCCAACCACTACCTCCCCAGCCTCCCAAATTTTTTTCAGCCTTTACTTCTGTCTCACTACGCAGCTGCCGCAGAGAAAGGAGTGACAGGTTGAAGGCGGGGGGAGAGGGGAGGTGTCGGAGCTGCCCAAGGCGCTCCCAGTCCCGGCGCTCCCGACGCGGGCAGCCGCATCCCGGCCCGTTCCCGGCCGGGAGCCGCCCCCGCGGGGCCGCCAGTGGCTGGGGGCGGCCGGGGGGGAGTTGTCCCTCGGCCCCCGCCCCGGAGGCGCGGCCCGGCCCCAGGCAGGGTAGAAAGGGCCGGGCGGTGTGTGAGCGCGGCAGAGCGCCCAGCGCAGGGCCCACGCTGCCGGCATGGCTCTGGATTTCCTGGCGGGATGCGTTGGCGGTGAGTGCCGGGCTCTGCAGCGGGGGAGATAGCCTTTGAAAAATGGGGAAGGGGGAGAAAAAGGCCAGAGGAAAGGGAGGGAGAAGGGGGTGAGAGGAAATGAATAATAAAAAAAACAAAAAACCACCAAGCAGAAAAAAGCTAAAGGGGAGTAAGGCGAGAAATATAAAAAGGTAGGAAATAGAAAAGAGGCGTAGAAGGGGATAGAGCGAAATGTTTTTAAAATGCGGAAGAAAGGCAGGCAGGGCAGGTCGGTGGGGAGGACTGGGCGCGGCGCTGTTATTTTGGGAGCGGAGGATGGTGCCGGGGGCGATGCAGCGGCCCCCGCTGCGGCAGGGGCCGAGCCCGGGCGGGGACAGCTCCGGAGGGGGGGGTCCCCGTGTGCCGGGAGGAGCTCCTGGGGACAGCTCCCGAGGGTCCCCGTGTGCCGGGGCCGGGGGTCTGGGGCGAGCGCAGGGGCAGTGGCGCGGTCGGGAGCCCCGAGCTGAGCACGGCCACCCTGGGCAGCTTTAAGATGGAGAGGGGACAAGGCGGACACGCGTCCTACGCTTCCCCGCGCATCTGCGGCCGGCCTGCCGCCCGCTATATTTAACAGTTATTAAATTGTGTTCAGGAGGCTCATCTTCGGGTGTTTGCGCTTACTTGCTTGTTTTTCTTGCCAACCTGGCAAAAATGTTTTAAATTCCTTTTTTCAGCGGCTCTCTGGTTTCATCCTAGTGGCCCTTGCCTTGCCAGGGTTCCTTCGGGGTCAGCTGTACCTCTGGCCTTTCCGTGCCGAACACAGTGCACACTGCTGTTTTTCTATCTTGGGTTGTATTGCTGCCGTGCTGGCCTTAAACAACCTGGACTGCACCATCCTGGGGCTGTGCTGTGCCACAGCTTCCAGGACAGGGAGGGCAGCTCTCCTCCCACAAACGTGGGAAGGGGCGCTGAGGCTCGCGGAGTTCTCGCTGTTGTCAGGGGTCATGAAGGATTGCTGGGTCACAGAGGTGCAGGGCCAGGGGATTCATTGCTTCACCCGGTGTGTGCAGAATGCCTGTGCTCAGATTGGTGTAAATAATAGGCCTGCGTGTGACTTCTAAAAAGTCCTTTGATGCTAGAATAAAGCAAAGGTTTTTAGAAATGCGTGGTCTCGCCGCAGGTGCTGCTGTCACATCTGGAAAGGCTGTAGGCAGAGAGCAGGAATATTCTGCTGCCTTTAGAGATGTTTTCTGTGCCTGCACAGAGCGATATGAACATGAAATACTGTGCTTTAGAGGAAACCTGCATTTTCTGCCCACTGGACATGCCTTGAGTTGATGCCAGGAGTCATGGCTGCACATTCCATATGGTGTGGCACAGAATGTAGTCACACAGCTTGACCCCTGCCTGGGCTCAGAGGCTTCCTGAGAAGCATAAAGGCACCTGGTACTGGCCCGGAGGACTGAGCTGTAGATCTCTTATCTCCTGGCTTGGTGTAGGATGCTCTTTAACTGGTTTGCCAACCATGATGTGCGGTCACACCTCAGGCTGGTGGTTCTGCTGGGGCTACTGTAGCCCCAGACCCAGGAAGAAACTTCAGAGTAATAACTATGGCATTTGTTTCATTTCAGGTGCTGCTGGTGTGCTGGTGGGACACCCCTTTGACACTGTTAAGGTGGGTTGATTATGAAATATATTTGCCTCTAAGTAGAAAACTTAGTTTCTCCAAGGAATGGGGGAGGAAAAAAAAATCCCCAGACACTGTAGGAATGTAAATCTGCATGGGAAAGCTTGGAGCAAGCCTCCACGACTACTGTTTTAGATTCCTCAATCTCCAGCTCTTCAGAAGTGAAAACTTAGTAACATAAACCTTGGCCTTAAACTGCAAGTTCAGTGCAGTAACAATGTGGTGTTTGGAAATACAACTTTTCATTGAATTAAATTTTGTTCTAAGCTTGCTTCTCTGCAGCTGTTCAGCACTACCTGCTAAAACTGCCTCTCCCTGCATTTGTAACTCAAACCCACTTCGTTAGTAGGTTGAAAGATTGGTGTTTTTTTCCCCTCAAGCTCTGCTATTACTCCTTAATTTGTAGCACTAGGTGGATGTAAAAATCCACTGCATGGAGCTTGGCTGGAGACTGTTTCCTCCAAGTATTATTATACATTTTTAAACTTTTCAGTTTAAATTTGGTTTCCTGATGGTTAGTTGTGTGTGTTACACATACTTCGGCTACTATAAATACAAGATTTGAGATCTCCTGGAGGGTCCCTCAGCCAAGGCTCTCAGAAGTCCAAGCCCATCTTTCAGAACAGAATGACCATTTGAGTCATCTTTTGGCAGCCTTATCTAAAGTCTTGCACTGAAGAATAGAAGAAGGGATATCAGTGTATTCCCTGCTAAAGTAATATGGCAGGTCACTTGACTGCAGCAGACAGCATGCCACGTAGTAGATCTATATTTGGAATGCCTTTACCTTGCTGAATTTAGATATGCAAAGGCTGTGGGCTGATAGTGTTACACAGGACCCCACCACATTCTGTATTCTAGCACATTGTTAATTCAATACAGAATTCCCGAATTAGGGGATATTGATCCTCCTTGCAAGCTTGCAGTGCAAGCTGCTCAAACAGTAAAATCTTTTTGTTGCTCAGAATGTGGTAAATTTGACAGTTAAATAATTCAGCTGAATTCTAGAATATATTTTCAGGAATGGCATCATCCAGACTGGCATGATTTTTATTATGGTGGTACAGGGCCAGCTGTCTTTTTCTCTTCCATCCTGCCAAGTTTTATATGCTTAACTGAAGGTGATCAGTCATTTCATTGAATCCAGTTAAACTGCTAAAATTCTATGCTCAGACTAAAGGTAATCGTGTGTGGGTTTTTCAGGTTTTTTGTTTTTGCTGTTTTTTGGTGGTTTTGTTTGGTTTTTGTTTGTTTGTTTGGTTTTTTTTTTTAAGTGGAACAGCTTCTATTGCATGAAACTAGACATTTAACTGTATAAACTGGGGCTCCCATGCTGATTTCAGCGGATGTATATAGATGTGTTGGCTTTGGAAAAAAGCATCTTGCTTCACAACAGAGCAAATAATTTGTTTCTAAATGTTTTATGAAATCCAGTGTTACACATGATATTTTATATCCTTTAGAAAGTATTGAAGGTGTTTATCTCTATTTTGTTAGAGCAAATACTAATGTTTGTATTATTAGCTGGCATAGTCACCACTGTATGTGGAAAAACTAACTCTAACCGCCCTTTAAGGAAAAAAAAAAGACATTGCATAACTTGTGTATATATATGTGTTAAGAATTAACTTTTTATTATTCTGCAGTGTTTTAAGGGCTAGCTAGCAGTCACCTTAGACTGCATTTTTAATATAACTGAACAATGGGAAAGCAGCTTAGATAAGCCAAAGTTTTACTTCTGTCTTGGCATTTAAGCTCTTCTTTTTTTTTTGGCTGGTGCTCATGTTTCACAGAACGGGGAGGGGGATGTGGGACACACAGGGAGACATTAAAGCCGGTGAAGTCGCCCTGGGAAACCTGCAACTGAGCTGATCTCAGAACTGGCAAACTCTTTATCCCTGGTTTGTTGATGTAATGTATAAAATTGCTTTTTTGCCTTTAACTGCCTTTACTTTCTGAGCTAGGGGCTGTCTTCATTAACAGCAAAAGTGTTACTTTGTTGTAGATGACAGATAAGCCTCATCACGGGAGAGTTACCTAGTAAGTATAGCCCAGGTGAACACTTCTGTTTCTCTCAGTCTTAATTTATTCCCAAATGTATTAGTTCAAGTAAAGAACTGAAAGACTTATGAAGCTTTTTCCCTTTTTAATTTTAAACTGATGTGTCCCTCTTCTACAGCTATGGCATGGAGGGAGCGGGGTTTAAATATCCCTTTTTTTTAAATGTAGTTTTATTCTGAACCTTCTTTCTGCTATGCATTTCTGGCTGTATACACTCCCACACACAGTGCCTCTAAAATGGAATCTCAGGCACACTGCTGTTGAGGTCTTATCCACACATACTCTTGGATGATGTTTTCATTGCTCAAATACTTCTGAAGTCACTGATTTCCCACATTATTGAATGCTTGGACTGTTTTGAGGATGGAGTGGTTTGGGTTTTTTTATTTACTCTTGAGTGTTTTTATGCAAGTCTTTAGTGATGTGAAATTGGTGGGTGTTGTTATTGGACCTAAGACCTTAGTAACAGTGTTTTCCAATCAGAAGGAAGCTAGAATATTGGGCAATGAGTGGAACAGGTGGATAAACTTTGCACATGAGTCATCTTTCTTATAGTTGTACACACTATGGAGCTTGTTGAATATGGCATTAACATGCATGAAAATGCAAGTTTTATGTACGCTCATTGCCATACATGGCAGTTTGCTCATGTGGGTACCCTTGTGTACAGCACTGTGCTCAAGAGAAAGAGGTTTCATTCTTAGACCTGGGGAGTCAGTACTCTAAATAGTCTACCCTACAGCAAGGCTTAACTGGTTAATATTTCACAAATTTAGACAAAAATAGAGGGAGCTGTATGCCACTAGGAAGTTCAGCCCTTTGATATGACTAATTCTAAACCATTAAACACAAGCAGAAAAGATAAAGTAAGAAGGTTTCTAACCTGCAAATCCCCCAAAGCCCATCTGTGTGGAAGTCACAGACAAGGTTTGAAACAGTAACAGTAAACTCTAAATGGAGTAAAACCTTTGTTTGTGCAACTGTGACAGCTTGTTAAGATTTGCCTTTGCTTGTGGACCTGCTTCTTTAACAGTTTTGACAGTCTGTCTACCCCCCCAAAAGTCACTTGAAGTGACAAAGGATTTATTTTCTTTGAATCCTACTGTAAGCCTGCTTTTAATGCTGAGATGTTGCAAGACCCAAGGTGATCTCAGCCTCCCACTATGGCTAGCCTACACTAATGTATATACTAAAATGACATGGAAAACTAAAGTTCCGATTTACAAAGCAGAAAATAACATGTAGGAAAAATACTAAAACTGTCAATTTCTTTTTGCTTTGAAGAAAGCTAACCTGAATACAGGATGCTGACAAACCACCTCCATAAATCTTTATCTAGACACACATATTATAGGCCTTTCATTGCTGTGGTGGTGTTTTTTATTACTTTAGGTAACCATGAAAAAAAACTAAGTTCAGGAATCTTTCACATAGATGTAAAAATTTTTTCTTTTGCTCAGAGTAAGAGACTTAAGTTTTTTGCCCTGGAGTTGCAGCAGCAGCATTACATGGTTGTTAAGCATCTTTTGTGAAGAACGTTGCAGCCCTCCATGCAGGAGATGAAACACAGATTTATAACTTTATCAATCCAGTGAAATCAATTTACTGGGTTCATTGCTGAGTGTAGAGCTTTGCCTGAGCTAGGCAGAACTGAGACTCTTTTAAAGTGTGCTGAGAACAAATAAGCATGAAAAAAACAGAATTGGAATTTTCCATTATAGGTTAAAAAGCATCCAGAAAAGGGGTCTCCTAAGACCACCAGTTACAGTAGTATTTGTCTTTCCAGCAGAACATACTGTTTCCATTTTGGAAAAGTTAATTGCATGCTAAAATTTAAAGGTTTGAAGCAGCTACACCCTCACCAATTGCCTGCATTCAGCAGGCTGAAAAACTAAAACAGACTAAAAGGACAAATGGCTTTTTACTCCTTCCCTTATGCAAAGACAGATATCTTAAGAGTCATTGCCCAGCTACCCTCTGAAAAAAAAAATCAGATCTCAATGAATGGGCCCAAATCTGGCATCTAGAACCACTATGGGTATTGTTGAAAGCTTCCATCCCTTTAAAATTATCCTAATCTCATGCTTGACTTGCAAATAATTTTTTATATTAAATTCTCTCAGGTTTGCACAGGTATTCTTTAGTGTGAACAGAAGTATTCTTGGCAGCTAAAGAAAGTCCCTATTGTAGCCTGTACTGGAAAGCATCTGTTTGAAATTCTAGATGTCAATGTACCCTTCCGCTTACTGGTTTGCTAGGAGTCACAAGAAGTTGATGATCCTCTTCCCCTCATGTTTTCACCCCCAAACTTAATTCAAAACACTTACACAAGATTTCTCAAATTTTTGTGCCACATATGGCATTCCAGTGTCCAGCCCATGCTCTTGCATATACATTGCTATAGCAGATCTCCACATAGGTACAAGACTGTAGCTTACCCTTTAGGCTGTTCCTGATGTACAAATTGGTGTCTCACACAACTTCTTGTAGGTTCGTCTGCAAGTTCAAAATGTAGAGAAACCTCTCTACCGTGGGACTTTCCATTGCTTTCAGTCCATCATAAAGCAAGAATCTGTAAGTACAAAATTATTATTTTGTGGGGATTTTTTAATCTTTGTGTATTTTGGCTCAATAGGGTGGGAAAGCTGTTAAAAAGCTGACAAATGTTAAAGATCAAGAGATAAAGCGTGCTCTGAACCTCACCTTGCTGTAGGGCAGATATTGTAGTCAGAACTTTGCCAGAAACTTTGTGAAGATCACTAAATCAGAAGATGGTATTTCGAGGTTAGCTTTTTAAATAAAATAAGAAGTTATTTAAATAACTAGTTTTCTGAGAATCTAAGGAATGAGTGAAGAAATTGGTGAGGTGTTTTTGCTGCTGAAACTTTAGGAACTTTGTTAAAAAGTTGGCTTCAGGCTTTAAGTAAGCTATTTAAAAAGAAAAGGTATAAAATTTGCCAGAACGCTTTTCTCTGGGTGGAGTAAGATTATTTTCTGGATATGTTCAACTATATTTTTGTACTGCAAAATTGCTTAGATGTTTGTGTCCTAGGCAGAGGTGAAATTGTTATTACAAAACAAGGTGGTCCTGATGTGGGCACTGTTAAAAAGCTGGGGTACAAGGGAGAGCCAGAAAGGCTGTATTCTGCAGTTTGAGATTATCCACACCACTGTTAAAAAGGGTTTTTCCTCCCTTCTTCCATTAGGCTTTTGGACTCTATAAAGGTATTGGGTCACCAATGATGGGACTTACATTCATTAACGCGCTGGTGTTCGGTGTGCAAGGAAACACCCTTCGTGCTCTGGGCAAAGACACTCCTCTGAACCAGTTCCTTGCAGGGTCAGCAGCAGGGGCCATCCAGTGTGTCATCTGCTGTCCCATGGAGCTGGCAAAGACAAGGATGCAGCTTCAAGGAACGGGAGAATACAAACTAAAAACAAAGAACTACAAAAATTCTCTGGACTGCTTGATCAAAATCTATCAAAAGGAAGGGCTGAGGGGTATCAACAGGGGCATGGTATCTACCTTCATAAGAGAAACTCCAAGCTTTGGCTTTTATTTCCTGACCTATGACTGCATGACTCGGTATTTGGGCTGTGAAGCTGAAGACAGTTACGTTATTCCCAAACTGCTGTTTTCTGGAGGGATGTCGGGAATTGTGTCGTGGCTCTCAACCTATCCCATGGATGTGATCAAATCGCGGCTTCAGGCCGATGGTGTTGGAGGGGTCACACAGTACAAAGGCATCCTGGACTGTGTCCAGAAGAGTTATCATGAGGAGGGCTGGAGGGTGTTCACCAGAGGTCTCACCTCCACACTTCTCCGTGCTTTTCCTGTCAATGCAGCTACCTTTGCCACTGTCACTGTGTTCCTAATGTACATGAAGTCAGAAGACAACCTTCCTGAATGTGAACCAGGTCCAGTAATCCATCAGCCTTCCAGTTTGTGAACCTTCTCTCTTTGTTCTCCTCATGCAAAGCCCGGCTGGTTGGGTTTTGTGAAACGTGAACACTTGACCCACACAAGTAGTGTAGATTTATGCTATTTGTATAAAGAATTCCTAAATGTATCAAGTTAGGATTTCATCTCACTACTTGTATAAACAGCGTCTTGCCTTATTCAGGACTCCATGTCTAGTAGTATTCAATAAGAGGGGGACCTGCCTTTTGAAAGTTGCTGTTGTGCCTCCATAAGAGGTTCTGGAGAGTGTTCTAGCACCAGAAATCGAGTTTTCTTTCACTCAGGTTCTGAATGACTGAGTTGAGTTGAATGCAAAATTGTTTTCATGAAAGAAATACTCATTTTGTACGTGACAGGAGTAAGTGTGCTCCTCTAAGGTGAAGAAGGGGGAAGAAGTGTAATGGTGGAGGTGTTTTGCAGGTAACCCTGAACTGTAAAGACATGGACTAGCATTCAGCTAGTCCTGTGTTCTACTTTTTCTTTGATTTTATATGTCAATGGTTTTAGCAGCAACTTTGGTCATACTGATTTGTAAAAAAAAAAAAAAAAAAAATTAAAAAAAAAATTGTACCTAAGTTACTCCCTGACCTTTTAGCTTTGAATATATATCTTAAGCACAAAGTTAGCATCTGCACTCAAATGCACTTGTTCCTTTAAATCTCAAGGCTTGTAAGGATTTAGGGACACTCAAATCTAATAGGACTGGTGTTGTTTGCCCTCACCTCTGTTTCTCCTTTGGTGGGTGCATGGACTGCATTGAGTAGTTCAGCCCAGTGGACTTTGTTCTCTGAAGTTAGTGCAACTTTGCACCACTTCTCTCAACATGCCCCATAGCAGCCAGTGATGTACAGAAGTCAAAGTCCTGCCTGTGGTATTGCACAAAATGTTTGTGGATGCAGTGTTAGCTTAGCAGCTTGAAGTATCTTAGAAATACATATTTAGGACTGGAGGTTTTGTACCTTTCCAGAAATTAGGGGTGTAAGTGTCTGAAATGGTTGCTGTTCAATGCACTTGCATTATGAATTTAAACAATACTGATTTTTACGTATTTAGTTACAGTGCTACTGGAAAGAAGACTGAAAAGGGTTTTGGAGAATTTTCTTGTTACATTAATCTGCTGTAATTTTTTTTTTACCAGTCTGTTCAAGAATTGAATTAGCCAAAGAGCTACAAACAGTTAATTAAGATTTGAGCTAAAAGCTACACATATTTGGCACAAATAGCCAGGAGGAAGGACTGTATGTGTGTGAGCAATGTTTTAAAACATATCAAACTAGTTCAGTAAGTACAACTTGTTACACTTTTGGTTGGGACAAGTGCAATAGGTGTTTAATTTATATGAATTTTCTAAAGAAGTGTTATTTCATAGCATTTTGCACTGTAACAAAATATGCTGGAGAAACCTGTAAAATTGGTATGTCTTTTTATACCTTGAAGGTATGGTGGATATTTTAGTGCCTACTTGCACTGAGATTCAAATTGAATGTTAAATCTGTCTACTAAGCTGCATATGCACAACAAATCACAGTAAAGACCATTTACACCTTTGAACAGGAGTATGTTAATTCTTGTATATATAGTAAGGGAATAAATTTTTTAAAAATTTTGCCTTTGGTTCTTCGAAGTTTTTTTGGTTTGTTTTTTTTTTTATGTTTTACTCAGATCTTTCTTTGTGTTAAATTGAGGTTGTAGGAGGATGGGGTTTCTGGTTTTTGCCAGGGGAAACTTGCTCTGTATCTGCCTTCTATGCACTACTGCAAAGGGCAGGGTCTTGCTCTGGTTTAGGCCCCATCACTGGAGCAAAGAAAGGAAGTTGCCTGACCTGAGTTCTTCAAACTGACCTTTCCTCTACTGAAAGAATAATTCTGCCTTTAGAGCCAAAGAGCTGCCCTTATGCTTAAATGCTTCCTATCCTGCATTTATTTGGTTTATTCTGTGATCAGCACCAAGACTGCAAAACTGGGCAAGACAAGTCTTGAGTCCCTGCAGGGTCACATCAGAATCAAGTACCAGGCATCCATAACCTCTCTGGGCAACATGTTCCAGCACCTCACAGTAAAGAATTTCTCCCCAATACCTAATTTTGACCTACTCTCAATTTAAAACTGTCACCCCTTGTAACTCCATGCCCTTGTAACAAGTCCTTCTCCACCTTCACAGTACTGAAAGTGTCCCCAGAGCCTTCTCCTCTTCAGGCTGAACAGCCCCAATTCTCTCAGCCTGTCTTCAAAGGAGAAGGTGCTCCAGCCCTCTGATCATCTTTGTGTCCCTCCTCTGGACTCACTCCAGTAGGTTCATGTCCTCCTCTTCAGAGGTTATTTCAGGTACTAGCTCCACTAATTCATCTTCTTAAAGGGTAGATGCACGTGGCTGGCACAAACCCTGTCAAGCATCAGTTTTCCTGGATCAGAAAACAGCAAGGCCACCACCTCTCCACCTGACCATGACCAGGGTCAGTTCCAGACAAGTACCTTTTGTTCTCTCAGCAAGAACAACTATGTTCAACACTGAACTATGGAACAGAAACAAATATCTGGAATAAGCAAACAGTGTCTCCTTAGAAGATGAATATCATTCAAACAGAAAAGGGCTATATAATGTTTTACTTGGAGTGCTTACTAAAGCATTCTTTTCAGAAATTCATCCATCTGGAACTTAAATAATCAGAAGACACTGGATGTTACTCAACAAGCCAGAGAAGAGGCTAAAGCTAGCTTTCAGCCTAGTCTGATTTTGCTTGAAATCCATGTGACTTAAAACTATTAAATCAAGGTAGACAATAGCCTCAGCCTTTTAAATCATGATAGAGCTCTTTACTGATAATTTTTGAGATGTGAGCCAATTCACACAACCATGTCCTGCCTTCCCAGATCCTCATTTCCACACCATTATCAAGCAATTCCCAAATAACTGAAGGGAGTAAGAAGGTAAAAATCACTGAAAATAAAATTCACTATCAAGTCCCTCTGCCCTGTTCTTTCTTAAACTAGATGAGCTATGTCAGTTTTAAAAGTTACAGCCACAACCCTGTCCAGTTAGGACAAGAGGGGAAAAAAGTACCCATGTATACTACTTCTTGACTAAATTACTGTAGTAGAACAACTACTGTGAAATTTATCAGGTCTGTAACATGACAAGTGTTTTGTCCTCTCTGCCTTGTCTTTCTCTGCATAGCTGCAGTGATAGGACAAGAGGTAATGGCCTTTAGCTGAAAGAGGGCAGGTTGAGATTGGATATGAGGAAGAAATTCTTCACTGTGAGGGTGGCGAGGCACTGGCACAGGTTAACCAGAGAAGCTGTGGGTGCCCCACCCCTGGAAATGTCCAAGGCCAGGCTGGATGGGGCTCTGAGTAACCTGGTCTAGTGAAAAGCGTCCCTGACCATGACAGGGGGTGATGATATTTAAGGTTCCTTCCAACCCAAACCATTTTAGGATTCTATGATAAAGCTTTTTGTACAGTTCAGGTAAAAGGGTAGCAAGATATTCAAGGGTTGAAAATCTGTCCAATGCAGGTGCAGCACTGGCAGCATATTGGGGAAAAGACTAAGACATAAATGTAAACATTGACCTTGCAAAGAAAAGAGGTGTTTTTTCTTTGAAATTAAATGTATTTATTGTTATGCTGGAAAACAGGTACTAACAGTTTAATGTTAGCTGCTGTTAGCCCAACTTTTAATCTGTGGATAGTTAAAGAACAATTTAAAGCCCAGAAGTGTGACAAACACCATTAGATTAGCAGAATGTGCAGTTAAACCTCTCTTCTGCCAGGAAAACAGGCAAAGAAAATAGAAGCTTACCCAAGCCAACATGCCCTATCAAACACCACATCCATGGAGACAGATGAAGGATCTGAGGTGACTCTGGGAGACACAGCAAGAGATCAGGGAAGCAGAGAACTGGTTGGGCCAAACTGAAGGGAGACAGCCTTTGATATCAAGGGGAAGTAAACTGTTCCATGTTCAGGAATTTATGCGTGTCCATGGTCAGTAGGGGAGATAAGCAGAGGAAAATAAGCCATTTTCATCTTGCCAGTGCAACTGTTTTTGCAATTTTTGTATTCGTATTGTCCTAATTGCAAAAGTGGTTAGCACCGACAGAAAAAAGTGATATATTCTGCATGATAATATGTAAGATATACAGTAAAAGCTTTTCTTCTTATAGTTTATTACTAGTTTTAACTGAGTTGACCTAGAAAGTGATTTTGAGCTATACAGGTTCATCAATAAACAAACTGAAATGAAGGCAAGGTCTGCAGTGGACACTAATGCCCTATAGATTGATATAAATGGAAGAACATTAAGTTCTAATGTTCACAAAATATTCCTAGGGTCTATAACATTTAACGACTAACACAGTCAAAGTGCTTAGTTATCATTCACTATTATAATTTATTATGACTGTTTTTCTTTCTGAAAGAAGCACACTGCATTTTTTATTGACAGTAAATAGACTTGTACCATTCTAGCCACATCCATGTGTCAATCAATAAAACACTTAAATCATAATGAAGCCTGACCTCATGGTCTGCACCATTTCCTATATATATCAGAATAGAAAGAAGTGTTGCTCAAGTAATTTGACTTAGTCAGATTAAAGTTGGTACGAAATAAAATGAAAATTCTTTTTCTAGGATCTGATCTATTTTCTTAAAACATCAGTTAAGACTGAAGGATTCTATATCAAAAGGCCAAATTTCCTGTTTTGCTGACAAAAAGTAATGTGTTGAAAAATAAGTCAAAGCATAAGCTGCATTATGCCCCACATGTGAGGCAGTCAAAACCTTTATAAGCCAAAACTGGCACTGGCAAGGTCAGTGAGGTCCTTGGCAAGTCCATCTTGCAGCTCTGAAGGACACCTGACAATTGTGAGCCCTTAAATCAAAACACTAAATAACAAGGCAGTTTTCCACAGGTTTGTCTTGCAACCAGCTCCCAAGATGAGCTTTAGCTAAAAGGACCTTAGGACCTATCTGGTCACCAAGATCTTGTGTGTATGGATTTTCTGCTATTTAACAAGCAGTACATATTATGCCACAGTGTTCACATGCTCTATCATTTATCTCAGAAGTATTAGTTATTCACATCCTTCTGAAATACACCCTCTCTGTGGGCCTGCTCCAGGGAGGAAAACAGGTTACTTGAGATCTCTGATCTAAAGAGCAGCAGTGCAGGACTCTGATGCAACATCAATCCTGTCCTGCAGTCTCTGCAATAGCCTTGCACACATTATGAGCTGCAACAGACTGAAGCAAAGCCCTAATTGCCTCAGGAGAGCTTGGACTTTTTATGATGCCACTGCTGGAGAGAAGCAGTAATGTTTCACAGGTCCAGCAGTTAACCAAAATAGCAACTCACAGCTGAAAGCACATTCATTAACACCACTGACCACTGGATTTCCACATTACTCTCTATTTAATATTAATATTTGATGGATGTATGTATATATGACCCATGTAACACTCTTTATTTACAGTCTTTTAATTACCTTGCTCCTGCTTTTAATGAATGCACAAGTCCACTCAGGGCTCTCAGAAATCAGCACACAATTGTACTTCTTATTCTTCTGAGTGGTTGTGTGGGCAATTTGCTCTTTCACACTGGCAAGCTCCAAGTCTGTCAAGGTCCACTGAATGCCACAGGACATCCTGCACATACTTGACCTCGCAGGGGCACCCTGACACTGCCATTCTGTCTGCGGGTCACTATGCAAACAGGTAATTCACTGCCATCTCCTGGCAAACTGCTACCCGGGAGTTTCTGAACTGACTGAAACAAAGCACTGACATAGATGCCACCTGATACCAGAGCGATTAGAGGAGTCAAACCTACAACATCGTTTAAAAAGTGGTGGCAAAAGGAGCACCCTTAAGTTCTGCAAGGATACAACAAACTCTCCATCCCTTTCTCTCCCTCCCAAAATTCAGCAACATTTGGACAGAACTTCAGGCTTGCTCCTGAGGAGAGCTCCCAGCAGACACAAGAACCTGGTGAGCACAGCAGCTCACAAGAGGGTATCACGTCCACACACAACAGAAGCTGTGGTGCCCAACCAGCACCCAGGCTTAGAGCTTTTCTCTCAGAAAAAGTAACAGAAGACTTGGAAAACCCTAAAATGGGAGTTGTCTAAAACACAGTTGCTATAAGGAATCATATTCATTTACCTACGTGTCAAAACAGTGTTTTTCTGCTACTTTAGGGGAAGCCAGGACCTCAAAAATTCACGTTAACTCTTATACAGAATCTGATGTGCTTGCCCCAAAGGAAATTCAATATTATCCAGATCATTTCCAGAGAAAAGGACTGAAAAAAATTCCAAGTTAAACTGCCTTAATAATATAGGATCATTAAGAGTACACATAAAAAAGCTGGTTTGCTTTAGGCAAAGAGAATGAAGTTGAGAAAAGGACCACTGATTCAATTACCTTACAAAATTAAACCAGTAGCCATCCAGGTGGCATTTAAGCATTGTTGTAAAGCCATCATCACACTCTTGCAACTTGACACTAGACCAACTCATATTATCAAACTGAATACTGAATATAGTAATACAAGCACATACAGTCCCGCTCTGGCTCACATCTACCTTTACAGATCACTGTGCGGATGTTTCTGCTGCTTGTGTTCAGCAGCAGGGTTGCACTCCCTCTGCTCTACTTCACTTTCCCACTCTTTTGCCCTGGGACTTTTCCCAAGGAAAGTGCTCCTTCTTAAAGTATTCAATTTACACAGCCAGGAACAAGAATACTGATGTCCAACACTTACTTGTATTCCTGCCTGCAAAATTCACACCCAATATTCAGTTTTTTAAATCCACCCCAGGTTCCCCTCAGTAGCTTTAAGTGCTCCAGTAACATTAGTGCAGTAAGCTCAATGCTGACACAAACATGTTTTACTCCTCTCCTCATGCCATCATTACATCGCAGATTTTAGAAGGTGCTGTAGATGAAAAACTTCTTAAACTTATTCTGAAGTGCCATCATTATAGATAGCACGTTACAGACCAACCAACCAATGCCAGTAGCAGCAGCCACTTGACTGATTAAAACATCCCAGACAGATTTGTCTAGCAGCCCTGATAAAAATTCCAGATTTTCTTGATTTCTTCGAGGCATTAAGGAAATACTTGGAAGAATGATATTCAGCACATATTGTCCTCGAGTTTATGCATCTTAATTGAGTAGAAAAACCAACCAGCCCCAGTTTTTCCAAGGCACACTGACAAAATATCCTGTGAGCTATGTGATGAGCACATGGAAACACTTGTTATTGCCACTGCCATGCCTCTTTATCTAGCACTTTGAAGTGATTCACTTTCTTCAAACATTTTAAAGCCTCAATACTTTTGCCATTTCTGGTAATTATTGCATCTTTTGCTTTTTACCTACCGTGGAATTAGCAGAGAGAAAGGATCTCCACCTGCCTCTAAAACTACATTACTGCTGACAAGCTGTTGTTAGGATGTGTTTAGTATTTGGCTTTTGATTGACAACTTGCAGCCATCTCAGGGAAAAGTCAAAATGCACTACCTCAATTCCACAGTGACCCTCTTCAAACAGAAGATAACTAAAATTCAGTGCAGGTTCAGCTGAGGTCCTGGCGTTCTGTTTCACCAAGGATTTACTCTCTTAGCATTCCAAATCTGAACCTGCAGCCCTCCTACAACCTTTTCAAGAAACACTCTCCACAAGTAATTAGTATTTAAGTTCAGTTTGTTTTGCATTTACTGACAGACCATAAATAGACAGAGAGAGACAAGTCTAGTCAGTTCTACCTTTAAAGTTGGTCTGAGTTTGCCTCCTTTCATTTTGACAGCAGCAGAATCAAACAAGGTGTATGTACAATTAAATGAGCAGTAGAACATGTGTAATGAGCAAGCATGGAAATTTTTTGCCAGTTTTAAACCCACATTTCTACCACCCCTCAGATTCTCCTCCCCTTACCTGAACTCACTCACAAATTAGTGGTGTAATGCAGGATAGCACTTGATAGCATGCTGGGAATGGTGGTTTCAAAGTCAACTCTGTTGCTATTCTCAAATCCTGTAATTTCTTCACTGAAAAACCTTGAGGAAAACTCTGGAATCAGTTAAGCAGGATGTTCTAAGAGCAAGGTGTGCCAATTATACTTTAAAAGCTTAAACAAGTTATAGCAGCTGCTCAATGCTAGTATTTATTCATATCCAATATGGAATTAAGTACTTACAAAGGAAGACCTTTCAAGCTACTGAGTGTTGCTACTTACACTCAGGAGTATATTGAGTGCTACTGATTTGAGGCCTAGATGTAAATGTCTCTCTGTAATCAGATGCAATAGAACCAGAGGCAATAACAGTTACGGTTCCCAGTTGGTCCTCAAATCAATATTTAACACAGCTTAGTCTCAAATGTATGTTCAAGGTAACGTAGTTCAGTCCCTAATGTATGTTCAAGGATGAAGTACTGACACCTTGCAATTCAACAAATGACTTTATGACAAAGGAAAGCAAACTTCCATGTAAGCCTAACACCATCAGAGACACTGCTTAAGAAAAAATATAAGGTCAATTAGAACTAGACTGAATTAATTTTATTTCCTTCCAAAAAGAATAGACACTAATTTAACTGTATACAGAATTTAATTTAACTATAACTATACAAGTTTCAGTATATTGTCCTGTTCAAAAACTGCTTATATATAAAAGAAAAAATACTGCCAAAATTCTAAAGCATACTTGACAATTAAATGTCCCAACTTTCTTTCTACCCCTAATAACCTCAGACTAGAGTTGCAGTGTTCAGATTAACTGATGTATGGATGAAAATTCCCTTGGTCTTAAGTGCAGTTTCTTTATTACCCATGTTTTTGCCACTACCACCAACACTGGACTCAAAATTAAGTTTTACAGTATTAGCAATGAAAACTTCGATGAACCTTGTAAAAACAGAATTCAGAAAAAGATTAACAACACTTTTTACTGCATTAAAATATGTTACATGCCTCTATAAAATAACTTATGCATTTCTCTGCATTTCCTTCTGTTTATTAATCTGTCATGTTTTACTATAGTATCTGCTAAATTTTCTTTGAACGCTTGAACAAATGAGAAGTAACCACTCTTAGTTAGACCATCAAAACTCAACTCCATCTAGTTCTCTTAGAACTTCAAGTTCTTGTTTTGAAACAAAAGGTGCCCAATAAGGTTCCAAGAATTTTTATCATTACACTCAAGCAAGTTAGCCAAAAGAAGAACCAGTTTCTTTTTTTTTCCTGGTATGATCACCCAAACCCTACCATTCCTCCACTTTCTACTGTTACTGCATTTAAACCACCAACATTCCTTACCTTGACTAAATAAAGGTTTCCATTTAGTTATTTCCTGTACTGTTTTACCTAGTTGCTGTCCAGGCACACAGAACACTCCCCACTACACTGTGAAGTCTCCAAATCCACGGTTCCAGTTAATGGAAGTCTAGGTCACTCAAAACCAGAATTACAGTCAGCAATTCTGTTGAGATATACCATCTGATATGGCATTAACTTAACTGCATCACAAATCACTGTAATTGAATGCAAAGTAAAGGAAACTTGAGTTTATTTAGCTTCCAATTTCTGGGAGGTCAAGAGGAACTAGAACTGCTCTGGACAACAAAAGAAAATTGACTGCGCTTACAGATCATTTTCTGCCAGATTCTTTCTTTAGGACTACTGTTTTATTGTTGTCCTTTCTATTACATGGGGGATGTACATATTATCAGGTGTTAATAAACGGTCAGTGCCTGTACAATACATTCTACAACTGAGCACCACTTTCCGTAACTGCACAGGCAAAGAAATTACACTGAACATCAGCATCTGGCAGTATTTCTCCAAAAAAAGTGACTAAAATGGGTTTAAATTGATTAACACTATTAAATCACATCTAATATTTGATACTACATGATTTCATTACAGCTATACGATACAATTATACAAAATGTGTTAACATCAAAGAATACAACCAAAATTAAGATAGCAAACAAAACCTATATAACTTTTTTTTTCTTTACAGGAAAATACTTTTGAAGTATGCATGTAACTGCCCATTCTTTTAAAGAAAATCTACCGCAAGCAAGTTATCAACCTCCAGAAAATCACACATAGCATTACTACGCATATCCCCAAAAAGTGTACAATATGCACACTTGGAAAATACAAAATTAAAAAAAATTGTAAGCAACAGGTGAGCTTCATATTTATAAGAATGTGAAAAGAAGTCCAATTTTAGCACTGTTGTATAAAGAATTGTCTTTTCTGATGCAAGTTCATGAGCTGACCCATCTGGTTGGGGCCACACTTTACAAAACACCATGTTCTTGAAACAGGGTTACAGACCAAGGTGAAGCATCTTAGCAATGTCACCTTAAAGTTTTCTGTGTGGCTTTTTTTTTTGCTTTTTATTTACTACTTATCAAAACACGTCCTTTAGGTTTGTAAGGTTCTTTTTTTAAAATTCTTTCCTAGAAACAATATACAAAGGGGAGGCGTATTTCTTTCCAATTGATTTTCCTGTAAGAAGCTTTGAGTTCAAGAATGTTCTCCTCAACTTTCACTGGTTGTTTTTGGCCTTAGCGTGTGTTAAGATGTGAGATTTCAGGTTGGTTGATTGCGCAAACTTCTTATTGCAGCCGTCAAACGGGCAAACGTAGGGCCTGTCGCCAGTGTGAATTCGCACGTGTGTGCGTAAATTGAAGTCCAGTGAAAAACGCTTTCCACATCCTTCAAACGTACACTGGTGGAAGGAAAAGAAACACTCCGTTAGCTAGTGGAACTCCTCTTCATCACTGATCAGAAAAAGAGTCTTCCTTAAGACTGCACAAACAATAAAGCCAGAGGCTGAAGATCGTTATGGGTGAAGCTGTGAACTGCACTAAAACCTGCAATACTTCAGTATACAGTATATATACAATAGCGTATCTATTTTCAAAGAGGGAAATAAATGACCTCCAGCTTGCAAGTAAGCACTTCCACTAAAAACACCTTCTCTACATGTGAAACAGTACCTACACTGTACGACAAAACCGAAACAGGATTTTACATCAGAACTTTCCCCTTTGAGTGATCATTTGCAAAGATTTTCTCATTTTACCTGCTTTACTTTTATAATGGGCTTGATATAAAAACGACATCACATTTAGTGTTAAATACTTTTATTTACCCCACATAATATTCAGTGTATGCATCCAACTGAATGCCTGAGAACTGCAAATCAAGTTTCTCAAATAATTTATTTTAGAAAATAATCAACAACAAAAAACCCCACCTATCTTACGTGTGTTTTGGGGAACACATGTATGTTCAAGACTAAGAATAAAAATTTATAGGCAGTATCATATGAAGAGGGCAGGGGACCTCTGGTGGCAGAAGCCCGCGTGACTCCTTATAAATGGAAAGAGATTCAGTGACTCCATCATTTTGTTGAAAACTGATTAATAATCCCTACTGAAAATTAGTACCCTGAGGTAACTGAGCAAACAGCCCCAAGTGTCAGCTGCCCAAAAGCGCTGAACTGAAGAGATGATGAGGAGAAAGAGACATTTTCCTACTTCTCTAGTAACTGCAGACCTCATTTTTAAAACGGACAACTTTACATCATATTTTGAAAGGTATCTCCCATGTACATCAAATTTGCCAATTTCTAAGACAAGTCTATGTAAATAATTAAATGGCAGTCTAATTAAATTAAGGGGCCTCCCAGTTTTTCAGGTGCCTTGTCTGATTTTAGAAAAGCCCTAGTATGCCCAAATCCTGTGGAAGCCAGGTTATAGCTACAGTCTCCAGCATTCCCAGATTAAGTGGTGGCACTCATGCCTGCAGGTTACCAATACCTGAAAGGGTTTCTCTCCAGTGTGAACTAGCTGATGCCGCTTTAGTTTCGAGCTCTCCACGAAGGCCTTGCCACACTCTGCACATACGTGTACTCGAGGGCCATGAGTATGCAGATGCTTCCTCATGGCAGAGTTGTCCCTGAACATCTTTGTGCATCCCTTAAAAAGAACAGTGAAACTCAATTAGTAGATAAGCTAGTTCTCATAAAGAAGGTTTAATCTGCTACAGTACAAGCAGTTAAAATGCTTTTATATCCTGAATACTTTCTTAAGAGTTGGCCCTGAAAAAAACATCCCTCACATTTACTTTTAAAAAAGCAACGCAAGAAAACTAATAATTTGAAAAGCTGACCAAAACAAACAAACAAACAAAACTCCCTAAACTGAATCCCAAACAAAAAAAAAAAATCCTAAACTCTTTCCTCACTCAGTATTATAAGCCATGTGCAGTCAAAAGAATAACAGGATAGTTTCATGGAAAAGATGCAGCTCTGACAGAAGCAAATGAATAAGCCAAACAAAAGGACTTAACAGGTTTCAGAAGAAAAAACAAACACAAAACAAAAATCCAACCAAAAAAACAAAAGACAGAAGGAGAGTTCATGGATACCTATGCTATACTCTTTAAAGTGCTATATTCCGAGAACTACAGTAAGACAATATATTATATAGTCTCTAATATACCACAGATTATTCCCTAGTACCAACTGGTATGTACACCATCTCCCAACATTCTGCCCTCTTCCTTCTCTCATTTCTGAGAGCAAATGGAGCAAGAGTGTTTCCACCACACAGCAACTTACAGGAACTACCTTGTCCAAACTGGCAGCAGCAGACTGATCACTACCACCTTGAGACAGAGTGCCACTGCTGCTGCAGTTTAAACCTACAAAGTGATACTGGGGAGACAAGATGAGACTACAGCCTGAGTTAGTCCCAACTCAATTCAAAAGCAGAAGATACATTAACTCAGCTACAGCATCGAAAGTCTTAACCCAGAGGTCAACCCTGCATTGACAGAGGAATACTACTTTTGATTCCACAGTACACTTAAGCCAGCAGTGAACCGGGGCTCTATGTCTTCCTCAAGGTTCAAAATCCCTCATAAAATCCTACTAATAATCATAAATCCTATTTGTACTACAAGTGTTGCTGTTTAAACTTATATAAAACTAGTCTGCCAACATCACTGTAGTATGAGGCATAAAATTTAACAACAGTATCTAAAGGACCATTAAATTGCTAATCTTATATTCTGCAGGCTTCTTTTTTTTCTAAACAAATACATTTAAATATGCTTTGTTTCTTACAAAAAGGGTGAAATGTTACTTTCAGGAGTTCTCTCTTCAGGCACTAGAACCTCTTTGGGTAAGTCTGAAGTATTGTGCCACCATTTGTGGTACATAGTGGAACTGGGTAGGGCAAAGCAGCACCGAAGTAAACAGACCATCAACTTTTTTTTGCATTTATTTCAAAGTCCCTTCTTGCCTCTGAGAGCAGCTGATACAGCTACAATATTTTTCTTTTGTTAAAATGAATTCATAAATGCATAAAGCCTACAAACACTACAAGATAGAAAATGGAAGGATAGAACACTCCCCCCCCGTTTAGATGAAGTTGAGGCTATGAAAAAGTAAATCAAAGAAATGAAGGTAACATTTCTTGGTAAAAAGTAATTGTTCCTGTATCTCTGCATACTGTATACAAAAAAACATGGCACTTTTAGAATGTGGAGAATTGGAAATCAATATAAGCACAAAGAGGAATTCAGAAAATTCCTTACACCATGGCTGCCAGAAAGCAGCCTTCTATTCATGCTCTCTAATGGATAACTCCAATAGCTATCTGCCCTGATTATTTGCTTAGGCTCACACTTATCTAGACCAGAAGTCAGCAAGATTGTGTTTGTCTTTTTTTGTTACACACTAAGTCAGCTAAAAGAAGCACTACAAAAGCTGGATAATACAGTAAAGCCACAGCCTACCAATCTAGGTGACTGGCAACATTTATTCAAGAAAGAAGCTTCCTTGTTACCAGTGGATCAGAATCATATCTCCAAGATGCCTGCCTCTCTCTTTCATGATGATGCACTTTCCAGCTCTGTGGAACGTAATTCAGAGTCTTCCAATAAAGCTGACTTTGGCATCTGCACCATAAATTGCTGATTCCTGATCTAGACTCCAAATCTGTCATAGTTTCCAAGCAGAGGATATATAGATCTTAGGAACGTACTTTGAACAGCTTTCAGAACATTCTTTCAAGTATGTATTCTTGGGTGTCGGGAAATCACAACAGTAAAACCAGCATGTTAGGGACTGTGCATCATGGTTACCAGAAGATTAGGGATGCACTAACCTTAAGACAAGGAATGGGAATAATATATTATTCAGTGAAAGGTTTTAAAGGAAGCCTCTAGAGAACGACAACTAAAATATATTTAACAGACTGTATATTATTAACAGCAAGATATTTTAGTTATTCATTCTCAAGAGAAAACATCAATACAAAATTCTGATCTACAAATTACTATCTACTCAGAAGCTGAGCACTTCACTTACTTTGTGAGGACAAGCTATCGTTCGTGGAGCATCATCTTCTTTAATTTTTCTTGGTTTCATTCTTAAAGATTAAAAAATACAACAAAATGTTAGTAGAAATACATTTAGTAGACTGCTCTTCTCCCCTAAGTGTCTACATAATGAGCACATTTTATCCCCCAGTATTACATGTGTCAGTGGTATTCACATTAACATTTTCAAAACCTTCACAAAAATATTAACGGTATAATTCAGCATTTGGAATGTTCTGCTTTTCCAGAAGGACCTCTCAAATACAGAATAAGGCATTTAATACTATATTCTTAATCCTCTGAATATGTGAAAATTGAGATTTTTTTTTTCCCTGACATATGCTAATTGCAATTAGGAGGTTTTGTTTGAAAACTCCATTTTTGTTGTGCCAGTACCCATGTAGCCTATTTAGCTTCACTCCCTCTTCATCCGTGCAGCAGGACATGAAGGAGTATAGGTTCAATCATTCTGCAGTATTTTCGTCACACAAGACTACTAAAGAAAACTCTACAGAAGCAGGGAAAGCAGAATCAGGCAAGTTGTGGAATCTACAGACAATGTAGACATCCATTTCAACCACAGAAATGGTAATTATTCTTACTTTAAGCTATTGTGCACACAGATTCCACTCCTGGCAACTGACAAGCAACCACCAATTTACACTTGGTCATTGACAGGGATCTTCACCATTATTTTATGGGTGTCATTAATCTCTACTACTACATAAGAAGCCCAGCAAACTACTGCTTGTATGTGTGAGATCTATTTTACACAGAGTAAAGACTCTGTACAAAATCTTACAACTGTGTTATAACAACCACCTGTCAGAAAGTCAGAAGAGCCAGATGTGATTCTGAAGAAGTGCACTGCAGTTTCAGCTGTCTTTATTTCTCAAACCTCTGGTGCTGTCTTCAAAAAATTAAAAAGAGAAGGTTTATCTCCATCTAACTATAGTGGTAGGTAGGTGTAAATAAACTGATCCCCATACAGCTGAGATTCCCTTAGGTAAGCAATGAGATTTTGCATATTCCCAAATTTTGCTGTGGAAGCAGAGCTAGTCTGTTCATGTGGGTTACTGAACTCCTTTTCCTGCAATACAGCACGTGACAGTTCTGTGTGACAAGGTGGCTGTGTATCATATCTATAAGTCAAGGTGGTGTGGTGTACCCTAGCACAAATACAGTGAGTACCCTCAAACAGAATGAGTAACTTGAAATTAACAAAATAATTGAAATTATCAGAATCACTCTTCTTAATGTTAAGAAGGAAAAATGCCTGTTGCTATCCATGACAGTTTTAACCCACACGAGTTCTGTTTCCGGCAACTGATATGAAAGAACTATTTTGAGAGAAGAGATTTCCAAGCAATGCATATATGTAACTTTTTACATCCCTTTTTATTAATTTATATGAGAATAGTTAAACAGCAACTCTTAAACACTCAAAAACTTCCCAAGAACTGTAGGGAAAATAAACTAAAATGCTTCTATTCTGACCACAAAAGCATTTAGTTTTTGCTAGCAGAGTCCAGACTTCTTTGGTACTGTCACACTCCTTTGGCTGAAATCTGCTTTCAGCTGTTTCCTTCACATGAGATGCTGAGAGAAGAGAGTGAATTAAGGCAAGAGCAGTGAAAAAACTCCCTCAGAAGTCCTGAAGACCCAGGAAAATCATCTTACAACTGACAGTGGAGTGATATGTGATGGACAAGTCTCCTATGGCTCTGTCAGCTATCACTGGTCCCTCACTCTGAGTCCTTTCAGTACTGCAGATGTAGCACAGTTCAAGTGAACATCTACAGACTAAAGCACTTGACAGCCACTTCACAGACAACACTAAACCCCAAGGATTTACAGGTTGCTTTTGTTCTTTTCTCTAAGTGGGCACTTGGGAAACTCTTGCTTGCCTCAGCATCTCCAGACCACACTTAGCTGAACAGAGGTAACCTGAAGAACACTACAGTCTCCTGCAGGGTTACAAATAAATTTACAGATATTAACAGTGGCTTGCAAATGGGTGTAAGGTATTTGTGCTGACAAAGCTCCTCTTGCGCATCACAACCAGCAGTGCAACTAAAATTTCATCAACTTAAGGGCAGAAACATTCTGAACACAGCAAACTACATCTGCTCCTGTACAGCAGCCTCCTCATAATCCTAATTTTCATTGTAAATATTTTTTTCAAGAATACAGACCAACTCAGTTGACCTTATTAATTAGACTTAATTTATATAATCCAACTGGAATACAGAATGGTTGTGCTGTTTTTGGTTTACTCTCTGGATAAAGCCTCTTTGCATAAAGTATTAAAATACCTAACTCCAAGTAAGTGATTGGGATTAACTGACTGCACTCTCCAGTGAGGTTCCAGACTCAACAGTACAACAGGTAGTGAGGCTGTAGGAAAACACACACACACAAAAGCTGTCTTCACAGTACTCCTACAGAAAACTTTCAATTGCCTTTAGTATGGGATTCTCCTTATTAGGTCTCTGTCTCTGTGATTTTACAAAAAAAAGGAAAATGGACAGAAATGAACATCTGTAATTGTTAAAATGGTCACAGAAGAATGACTTGACAAGATGGGACATGAGAGAACAGAGTGTCATGATTTAATTCCATTACAGAACAAACATCCTTAGGAGACAAAGCTGGTGCCAAAAACACCACCTCCTAATTCAATCAACCTGTTAAATGTTGGCTGAGTCATCCCCCCAGCCCCAAAATAATGAAGCAAAAAAAAAAATTCCTAGTTTTGAGATCTCTGTCCCTGACATGATCGGAATGAGTAAAACCACTATTGCTCCAAAGTCTTAATTGGCCACCTGTAAAGAGAGTGAGGAGGCCAAGAGAATTGCTAACAAAAGATGTCGCAAATAGCTTTAGTGGGCAGTGCCTGTGTTTTCACACTCTATGTTAAATCCTCTTCCTGACTCTTGTATCTTACCTCTGGTATTAAGTTAATCTTTGAGAAAGAAATGCTGCCAACAGTGTTATCTCTAACAGGCTGTAAGGGAGCTTGAGGAAACAATTGCAGGTGAACTGGATGGGACAGACTGCAGCATCAACATATACCTTACATTTTTCAGTTCAGTGTCTGAGCAGGCACAGAACATTAAATGTCCATCCAGGACTTTTTAATGTTCAGGCTTTGTTTTTAAATTAATGATTTTAAGTATCAGCCCAGTAGTAGACTTGAACATTTGGACACAAATGACAAAAAAGTTCTGTTAAAAAGTTAGCAATTTTACATCTTCTCATTCTTCATGGAAGCACAGCAAGTTAAGCCTAAAACATGGAACAAGACTGTGCTTATGCACAGGGTTCCATATATAACCAGGCTTATCAACAAAAC
The DNA here is from genome assembly GCA_013397075.1 of Rhabdornis inornatus. NCBI lineage: Eukaryota > Metazoa > Chordata > Aves > Passeriformes > Rhabdornithidae > Rhabdornis > Rhabdornis inornatus. The sequence continues at coordinate 2,922,893 of VWZS01004200.1, forward strand.
AGCAGCAGACAATGCAAAAGAAGAGATGGCAAATGGTGTCCAGGCTGTATCTCAGTGCCACAGGCAGCAGGAAGCTGCTGGGCCCTTTGTACACCTGGATTAAAGTGCATGAGGGCATGAATACCACAGGCACAGTAAATCACTGTGTCAACAAATGTCATCTTGCTCACAAAGCTGCAGAAGCCACATGGACAATGCCTCAAAGAATTTAAAGACTTACATATTCAATATATTATAAAAAAAGATTTTGGTCTTACTTTAAAATTAACTTTCTGCAAAAGGAGACCAGACTAGAATCTGTGCTGTTGATCTTAATTACACTGGTGCAGGTAGCTCTTGCTGGTGGTGGTTAGACTTTTGGCTCCCACCCAGTAGAGCATCTCTACCAGCTCCATCCAAGTTTTCTTAGCCTGAAACATTAATCAAAAACAGAACTCTAACAAATATAACTATTTAACACAACTACAGACACACACATTAATACCGGGGTGGAACTTTAGAAACAGCTGCCTTTGCAGAAAGTCAATTTACACGGCAAGACCAAAATTCGGTGAGTTTACATGCACTGCCCCTAGGAGAGGCAACTGCAAATCAATAAACTGTGAAAATCAGGAAGGGCACCTATTGAATCAAGTCACTGGGACACTGCAATTAAAGGCTACGTCTTAACTTGCACTGGGGGAGTGGAGGGAGGTGACAGCAGAGGGAGCAGGAATGTGTGCAACCCAATAGCTTTACAGAACGAGCTGCACAAAAGCACGCTCCCTTATCCATGCATAAAGGAAGACTGAATGCAATCACAGGTATTAAACCACTCAGTTTCTCAAAATAAAGACAGCAATATTGTCACTGTGTGGTATCTTAAAGTTAAATCTAACTACCTCCTTTCATCTACACAGCTGAACTGAGAGTACTTCACCCTAAGAGAACTTTGATCCCCAACCTAAATTCCAGTCAAACTCCATAACCTATAGACTTGTCAATTGATGCAATTTCAAAAGTCAGCCATAGAAATGGTGTTAAAGCTGGGCAGAAAGGAAATATAATTCAAATAACAGTACAGAATTTTCCCCTTTCTCTATAATCGCCCTTTTTTTGCCACTGCTAAAGAGTTCTGTGTTCTCAACTCCTTTCTGCTCCCTCTCTTCATAAAGCTAACCTCAATAGCTTTCCTCTCTCTCAGGCAACTCCTTTAACACATCCTAGGGGTCTCTGATGACCAGCAATGATATCCACCTGTGCTGATGGCCACCCCCCCCAACCTCCCCAGGAACAGTGAGAGGTGGAGGAAACTATTCTCTCTCCGCAGTGTTACCGGCACTGTTCCCCTCATTCTGCCACTCCCCTTGCACTGCCCTGCTGAGCAGAACCAACTTGAGTGTCACAGTCCTGTGCTACTGCAAGAGTTTATTTGTGCTGAACAACTCCTGGAACTAGCTAGACTGGCTTTTGGACAAACAAGATGAAAGGGGAGTGGCACAAGGTGTCCTAGGAATCCATCTACATACAACCCAAGAACAGCCAGTATCTTACCTGCTTCAGCCACAGTTAAGAAGAAAACTGCTATAAGAAGTTCTTGCACTCCACAATTCTGGCAAAAATTATTACTACGTTTGTTCCAGTTACGAGGAATATCATATGTGTAAACAGGGACAATGATCTGCGCAGTGTGGCACAGAGCAGATCTCCCCTCCCCTAGAAGAATACTGGGTAAATTGACACTTTATTGCCCTTTAAGTTTCTCCGTAACAAGAACAAAACCAATGCAAAAGCGTACAGCTTATAAAGAGGCCCAAGTCATAAATCTGGATGACCAGAAGGCTTTGTCACTTCTAAGAAGGGTGTCCAATTTCAAACTCTAATACCGTTTCCTCTCCTTTGTTTTCTATAGGTTTGGAAAGTGGATAGAAAGGAAGGCCAGTCCTCACAATAGCTCTCCTTCAGAAAAGATACCAAGATCAGCAGAAATAAAACCACAAAGAATAAAGTTTTTACCACCAGGATCCATTGCTGTGCCTATTTTCCAGCTACGGGATATTCCTTCTTACTTCTTTGTTTTACCAATGTCTGTGTTCTGCTGTCTTCAGCCAGTTCAGTCATGTATTTGGAGGACAAGAGGGAGGGAGGGGGCAACCAGGAATATCCTTTTTGCTTTGAGGGAATTTGTCATATGCACATTCTAGAAATATCTCTGCTACCTTCCTAAGTTTTCACTATGAAGCAGCTATGATTTCTTCACAGCTAACTACTGAGCTGCCATCAATTTAGATTTGGATGAAGTATTTTACTCCACTTGAAGGGATTCCCAGTTTCCCAGTCAAAGGTATTAAATGAAAACATGGTAATTTATTAGGTTTTGTCCTTCTGAGCAGATCATTGACAATTAACATTTCACATTCTGATATGACTGCCCAAGAGAATTTCACCTTTTTCTTTTTCATTGCATTTTTAAAGCATGCTAGAGAAAATTCAAGACTCTTAAAACAGAATAAAGTAATCTGTAAAAAGTGATAAACTGCCAGCCAGGTGTAACTTATGGTCATTCATCTGTGTGTTACTGAACATGTTGATGTTCTGACACAGCCTATTTATTAACAATGTTTTCAATGGAATCATAGAATGCATAAAAGCTTCTCCAGGAAAAACTGTCAGAGTTCCAGTTAAAGGATTCAGATTCCTACTACATGACTCAATGACATACGCTCTAAACCAGGCAGTGAAAGACAACTGTGTAGCAAGAGACACCATTCTGTCAGAGCCACTGAGCTCTGAGCACTGTTAGCCACTGCAGATGCTCAATTACTACAGTTCTGAATTGTTTTATTTAAAGGACTGCAGAACTACAAACAACTTCAAACATCAGGTTTGGCCATGCATTACCTTTCCCTAACTAGATCACGATCAGAATACCAGAACCTTGCTCAAAATCTACTACCACTAGAATTCAAGCTTTGTCTGTTTAAGCTTAACGTCAGAACTTTGCTCCTAATAATCAATGCAAGTATTTCAAATCAATTTATCCTTAATCAAAATAAGCTGCAATTGTTATAAACAGCGGATCTAACCTGGTTCAGAGGAGGTAATTTCTACAAATGTATGATGAGATTCCTTCCTACTTTAATGAAAACCAAAAAGCAACCCTACATAACTTTCTCTCAACCACACACAATGCACTTAACATACAATTTTACTAGCCATTTCACACTTCCTTATATGTGGACTGTCACAATTCTTTTTTCAGTTAATCTAAATACAAATTTGTAATTTAAAGCTTTGCAGCACATGAAGCTACTTAAGTTTAGAAGCAATTTTCAACTTCACGTGCTGCTAAAAGTTTTCAAAATACAGCTACTGAGAATTTTGAACTTCTGAACTATAAAGCAATGAGCAATGTTTGACAATTTCAGAGAACTTTATACTAAACAAACACATTCTTTCAGCACGAAAAACTGTACTCCTTGAACCTCCAAAGCCAATTCCAGCCATGTAAACCCAGTTTTTTCTTCCAGCTTGCCAAGCGAAGCTCCTAGTGATACTGCACACAGCAAGGTCAACAAGACAATTAAACAGTAGTCTGCAAATATCAGTTCTTGAATCCATCTTATTAGCTAAGGAGTCCCTTCAACACGCTTCACTGCAAGAGAGCAAGACCTTAACAAGAAATATTCAAATTCTAATATACCCCTACTCTCCAGTCACAGAAGAATAAACAAACACAATAATTTAAGATATTACATACAACTAGGCATGAGTAAAAGTTTGACAGTCATCAATTCAGACCAGGAAATTAAATAACCTTTCTTAGAAAATGCATTAAATTCTCATGTATCTACAATTAAGCTATGAGAACAATTTTCCCCAGGTTTTGAGCAACTTGGGGATATTACTAAAGGTGATCTCCACAAAAGGTGTTTCCTCTACCAGCATGCATTTATCTTCTGACTGAAACCAATTACATTTTATCTGCTGTGAGAAAAGAGGCTGTACACATAAAACTGAATCTTTCCACTACCTGCTACAAATTCCATCTCTGGAACTTCGAGCATTCTACTATAAATATAGAAAACTAATAATTTTAAAATACTGCCAGCAGCCACTATTTTCTCAAAAGAAACCTAACCAAAACATTTTACAATATTCAGAAATATGCAGATACATCTGATAGAAGCAGCCTGGTCATTTCAAGAAGCCCAAATCCTGACAACCATTTTAAGTATTCAACCCAATCTGAAGGAAAAAAATATTCAATATTTGCATGGAGAATACCTGGCAAGAAACTATTTCTACTTCCTAACAAAAGACAGTTATTCAGTACTTCAGTGTGTAACAGAACCAGAAGTTTTAACATGTTTTAAAGGAATGGAGAACACCACTCTAAACACATAGCGAGTAAAAATATGTAAAGAACAGCTTAGAATTGGAACACTATGTACACTCAAGAGTATCACTTAAACATTTGCTTTCATAAAAAATTGTAGGAACTCCTCAGCAGGTCCCAGAGAAAAGTACAGTAACTTTGATAAATGATAGTAAAACACAAAAGGAAAGTATCAATAGCTGGAACCATGCATCACTTCAGATAGAACCCTGTTTTCAGCTGTTTGTGACGTGCTTTCATACATTTCCAGATCAGACAACCTGAAGGAGGAAGCAAGCCCTGCAGAACTATTTTACTAGGAGCCTTCAAAATTCATAGTTCAATGGCTTTAGTGAAAGTAATTTTCACTAAATGTGGGATGAGGCCATGCTGTTAGTTCTCCAGCACAAACACACTACAGAGTAACAGGACAAAATTTGTAAAAAGCAGCAAGATCAAAAAGGTGAAACAGGAGTAAATGCACACACTGAATATCCAGATCCAGCTAACCAAGAAGCCAGACCAGAACTTGTATCAACAGTTCCTGCCACCCAGCAAATACCTGCAAAAAGGTACACTCTCTCTCTACTATGTAGTAAGGATAGCAACATCTGACTGTTCAGCTGCTCTGTCACAACTGTGCACCTGAGCTCTGAAGAATAGCTAGCGGCTAAAAAAAGGAGAATTAATGTGGCTTTACACACGTTTTGCTTTCGGTTTGGGAAAATCTGGCAGTAGCAGCCAGAGACAGCCAGCAGCCGTGCTCAGACACCTGGAGACACAGCACAGCACCCACTCAGCTGCCCCTGCCCTGAGCGGAGCACAAGGCGACCGGGCCAGCGCAGCAGAGCCAACCCCACTGGGCCACTTCAGCGGCCTCTCCGCTGGCCTCGCGCTTGCCCTCTGGTGGCCACGGGCTGCCCCGAGCACCCGGCACCAGAGCCTGGCCCAGCGCACACTTTCACTGCCCCCGCCCCGCTGCAAGTCACTCCACAACCACTTGAAAGTAAAAGTCACCTTGTCACTCAGGTCAGCCTATTGATACGTAAACGAGAGACAATACTGAGTCACCAGAGAAAATCCAAGCAGTATAGTTACCAACTGTGAAACTGCAATTATCAGCGGCACTTGAAAGAGCAGGACACACGATTTAAGATCTTGTGCTTAAGAAGCAGGTGAAAAAGAACAGGAAGTGGCATTGCCAACTAAATCCTGTAGCCTTGCTATTTTGTACTGAACAACCCCAACACAGCATTTCACTTACTGGATCCTTTGGTTCGCAGGAATTTAAGGCTACTCACATGAAAGAAATATTCTGTCATGTAAAATCACAGAATTGTTGGGCTTGGAAGGGACCTCTAGAGACCATCTAATCCAATCCCCAGGCAGGGTTACCTAGAATGATGCAGTCTATCAATGTATTTAGGTCCTGTCTTACCTAATGGAACTAAGGACTGGAAGACACCGAAGAATTCACTGCTGAATATAAAATTCTGTTATTTTAGTTCAGAACAGAGTAGCTGATTCTGTGTTAAGTCCCTTGTTTTAGGAGATAATTAAATGGAATAATAAGCCATGCTAAATATACCATTTCACCTAACAGTTTCATAATTAAGTTTTAAAGTACCTTTCTTCCTACTTACCTAGCAAATTCAGCCAGTTGCTTGGGGTCGGAGAGGTCAATGCCAGGTATTCCACCAGGAGGAAGCTTCTTCCCTGTCATGTACTCTGAGTAATCTGGAGGAGAATTCTCTCCAATGATCTGCTCTTCCACCACTGTTTCATGGTCAATATCCTTTTTATCATCTGAAATATACAAAATACTGAATTCAATACATACTGAAGACCGAAACTGCATAAAATTTATTAGGCTACATCTCAGTACAAATTCACTATTGCTGCACTTTTAAAAGAATACGCTGCATTTCCAGATTTCCACGCTAATTGTGAAGAGCAAAAAGACACCCATACAGTTACAGCCTGAAGAACACAGAAAGAATACAGTGAGTGAGGAAAAAAAGCAGAAATTGCGTATCTACTTTAAACACAAGCAAATACAGAAATTAGTAGAACGATCCTATGAATATTGGCTGCACTTGAAAGATAATGTACTTTTCCTGAAACAATGCCTAAATATTTAATTCCCTTAACCTCTGCAGGACTAATCTTCACTATACCCATGCTGATACTCAACAGCAGTCCCTAACTTTGCAAGCCTATCAGAAGAGCAGCAGACACTTACCCTAAGATGTCAGGACTACTGAGCTTTACTTCAGAGTCTTCAGACTTCCCTGACCTCCAACAGAAGTGTCATAGAGACAAGAAATTTAAAAATAACTGCTGATGGGCTTCAGCACCACCCTGTAAAATTAAATTTTTCTAATGCCTGCAGACAGATCTCAAAGAAAGCAAATAACTCAATCATGTGTCTCTCTCCAAAGGGGCTTCTTCCTTCTGTGACAAAGGCCAGCCTAAGCTCTTTCCCACTCCACTATGCAAACAGCAGACTGGGATTATTCAGAGCTTTGATCTGCAAGCCAGTTAAGATACTGCTGTCTTCTCTGCTCTAGAGCTCCTCCTATGAATTTGTGCTCAAGGACTGCAGTGAAATCAGGTGGAAGACCTGCTGTTGCTGTCTACTCACATTCATACCTTAGAAAACATTATACCGTGCATTCTATCTCCTCTTGCTATTTTATAACCGAAACCGAGAGACACAAATGAGAGAACAGAAACATCCATCTATGTTCCTCACTGCAGTGCTCACAGCAGCAGAAAGAAAGACACAGCACCTACCCTGTTTTCCACCCTCAAATACACCTGGGACAACAGATGTATGTATGGCTGCAACTACTCAGCTCAATGTAATAGAACTTGACAGTACTTCTACTATGTGTTTGGGGAGCAGATTCTGGAAATCGTTTTATACACAAGAGACTATACAAAAATAACAGGAAGTTTTATTTTACAGATATTGTTTAAGCAGTGGAAACACAAGGTGGCAGGACAGAAATGGTATTTCACCAATTAAAAAAATATAGGAAAAGATAAGGCAGAAAACAAAAGACAAATGTTTTGGGATTTTTTTCCCTAAACAGAAACACAGGAAATAACATTAGTCATTACTCAGTAACTCAGGCTAGGAAAGACAGAACAAGACAAGCAAATAAAAGAAATATACCACACACAAATTTCTATTCAATTTGTTATGCCTGCTTTTAATGTTTGCCACCGAGCTATTTCTAGAAATGTTACTGCTAGTTTGAGGTTTAATCTGATCTACCAGATCAAATAGCAGTTCATGTATATTCCATGGTGAAAGAGGAAAACAGACTCCAACGCCACAAAGACAGAAGTGTAAATAAGAAAATACTATCTGCAGCATTAAATTCAAAATTAACTACAAAACTGACTATTGGTCTTTTTAGTTGTCCACTCACCACCACACTACCTTTCAGTCCCTACCAGTGCTTTAAAAAAGCAATTGGATTTGCTTTAAGAGAGGATTACATGTTAAGTTTTACAGCAGTTGAAGTAATTACAATTTCAAGTCAATAAGCCTTTAGATTGGCAACAATTTGCTCTTTCTAACAGAAGCTTCGAAAAAGATTATGTAGCAATGCCTACATCTGGAGAAAAGACCCGGAGCTCAGAATGGCACCGAATTTTTGCAAAACTAGAAGTGACACATTCTCTATGCTGTAGACTAGAATGAGATCAGCTGCCCTCAACGTGGCCATTTCAACAACTACCCAGAACGTGCAGTTTGACTGTTTGATGACATTCATAGCACAGACAAGTTTTCATTTCCTGCCTCACATCAGATGCATGAGTCAACTGGGAAATTCTAGCTACATTCTTAAAAGATATTTTTTTGTTGCCTAGTGTAAAGGTTTGCTATTCTACAGTGCTTTCTTGCTATTTGAGGACCTAACTGAAAGCCAGCCTTCAGCAGCTTTACTTCCCAAAAGCCTGCCAATAGAAATCAATTCCACAGCTATTTAATTCCACAGACTACTGGATCAAAACACAAAAAACTATAAACATATTGCTTGGATAGAGTAAAACATCAGAGAAAGGATTGTTTAGTATATTAACAGTTATATGAAAATAAAAACCCACCACATTTTCCTATAACAAAAAACTGCATCTCTACAGCAACACACACCTCCACTTCTAAAAACAAATTTAAACCAAAATAATGAAATACAAAACAGTTACCTTGAAGTCTTACATTAGGCTAATATTTCTGAAAAAGTAGCAGCAGACTTCAGTAACTCTTTAGTATTGTGAACATCCTGTGACATTATCAGGTCACTGGGAAAATAAAATAACACACAAAAGAAACCCCCCCACTTTTTTGGAGGAAGTTTGGAAATGGAAAAACTTCACCAATGTCCTTTATGCACAAATTTAGTTTATTTCTGACAGCCTACCAACCTAGACTAGGCAGCTCAAAGTCTGGAGGGTAAAGTGCAAGCAAACTTTCACTTAGGCTGAACTGATCATTCTCGCTGCGAACTGGGCAAGTTAACTGTTAGTTGTTTTTTGCGTTCAAGCAAGTCCTGATGCCCACTACAGGAAAATTACTTCCCCCTTCTCCTCTCATGAAACATCAGAGAATCAAACATACTGCATCCAAAGCAAAGCAAAACACAGACACAGCCCTGAAATCAGTGACACCTCTGGATGCCACCCATGCAAGTTAAATACAGACAGAACCATGGAGCCAGTCAGGAAAAGGAAATTAACTACTATATATACTCTCTGATCTACTTTGTTTTGTCCCTTAAAACCACCTGAGAACACAGCAGACTCAAATATAAGGCATTTGGCTGAAGCACTATTCTTATAGATCCAATGCAGCTTTCTGTAATGAACTTGGAACACAATTTTAATGGCCTCCCCCTACATCCCTCTATGCCAACTTACACTAAGATAGATACTTAGTCTAAACTGGGTTGTTCTATGCACCATTTTAGGACATACCCTAACACATCTTCATGTTCAGTGTCCTTCCACCTGCACATTTCTCACTGCCTCCTAAATACGGGCAATACACATATTGAACCAGATGCACTTATGCCCTTCAAAGCAATTATGTCAAACATTTTTCTACTAAGATCAGTGAAAGCTCAGTGTTTAGCCAGTTGTGTCTTTTGACTAGTGGTGAAACAACCTGAAGTTTTAAGATAACCAAGCCCAAGTATTGAATGAAGTAGGAAGAAGCAAGATTACTGGGATAAAACTAGTAACTCCATGCAACAAATCAGTAACAAAACATGGTAGAATCTGCTTCCCAAGACTTTACTGATCACATCTTGCTCCTATTACCGCACTTTCTCCATTTCTTACAGCCCTTCTGTTACACAGAAAGATCTACCCACCTTGGAATGACATTATTTTGTGCATTTCTTGAGTAGCAGGCGACAACTCTGGAACTCCTCAGCTTACTAAAATGACCCTCTTAACTCTCAACCCAATAAGCTCTGTCATTATTTTTTCCTCAGTTATTCTTGATTTTATCATATTCCACTTCTATATCACCAGATCTCCAAGCCATCCTTCTCCTCAATTACTGAGCAGGGAGAACGAAGCACTGTTGTTCAATCAGTTTTCATCTGAGGGAAACAGGGTGGAAAAGGGAACTCAGGAGATACACCTGGTAGCAAAGCAATGACACCTGATCCTACAGCTTCCTCCTCAAGTTAAAAGACATTGTACTTACCCACTAAAAGGATAAACAACATTTAAGCTTAAAGTATGATCACAGTTAAACACATTTGCTTTTAGGAACAGCTGAAAAGCAATTACAGGATAAAGGATGTATTCGGCAGCTGTGCAGTACCAAGGCACTGTGGTAACAGCTTGGTTATTGCTACCACATTGCAATCTCCTCAGGCAAATTAGTTCGTTGGTCATGTTTGGAAGCAAAGAACTGTAATTAGCTTGTTAAATAATACAGTTCTTTAGCAGACACTTCTGAATGTTAAAATTCCATTTTGCACATTATGTCATTTTTTAACCTAAACGGCTGCTAGGTTACTTTTCCCTCTGACGTGCCTTGCACACAGATGGAAAACAGGTTCTTCTTTCCCTGTGTCACCCATCTCTTATTTCACACCACTGAGACATGAACTGACAAAACCAGTGCATATATCAATAGTCATCATCTGACTTCAGCATTTATGAGACTGTGCCGAAGCACTATGACCTTCTGAATGGTCAGCACAGGAGTGACTCGAGCACCCCAGGGAAGGATCCAACAGCAACTTAAAGGATTGTAGTCTGAAGGTGGGCTAAGAAGCAAATTAACTGAGTTGTTTTAGATGGTGAACCACATTCATGTATTTCACTTTCCAAACTGAAAATACATTCAAAGCAAATGCAGAGAACACTCTACCTTATCACTGGGAAAATGTCAGGGCAGATTCAATACTTAAAGCAGAAGCTTATAAAATTGTCTTAATCAGAGTCAGAAATAGATTGTCTTCTCAATATTTTAAACCAGAGAATCACTTTCTGCCTCCATTATAACAAACTTTAGAAAAAGCTCATTACTTATCTGTCACTGCAAAGCATTTCGGCCATCCTTGGTACAGGCCCACAACTCAACTAAGTGACTCATCTATCATTTATACTACATAAGACAACTGGTCAGACAGCAGATGGTTATTTTCCTCATCCCTGCAATGTGATGAAGTAAAATGAAAACCCTTCTATTTTTTGAGACATTGAAAATTTAACAGATTTTGAAGAACCTTCTAGAAACCCAATATGAACTCCCCAAGCTTCCAAGTAAGGGTCCACAGCACGGGCTTCCTGTATTATCAAAAATAATTTCCAAACCATACATGTAACTTCTGTATCTTTTTCTTTCCTATGTAGGGATGGGATACTTGAGCAGTTTAACATCTGTGGGCAATGGGTTGTGCTACTTCAGCCTTCAGCTTGCAGACTATGCTAACAGTAATAGCTTAAGCCAACACCTATTTCAGGTTTGAAAGCTTGACAGAGTCATCACCTAGAAGGAGATGTAGTTACACTAATCCATTTTTTCGCCTTTGAAACGTAAGCCTCAATTGCTTGAAATTTCCAGCATTTGGTGCAACCAGCATTTAAGCACCACCTTCCCAAATGTTCCTGCATATAGGGATAAGTTTTGCAAGCACCATCTGACAAAGTAATTTCTCACAATCCTTCCCCTCCCCCTTCACTATTTTGCACCCAACCTGCAAAAACTCACTAAAGACAATTATTCAAGCTGAACGCAGCAAAGGTACAAATAAATTCCACTTGATAAGAACAATTTTTCTTGTACAAACTGGGGTGTTTCACTTGGAGAGCCCCATTAACTATATATCAGTTTTCTGATATATATATTTGCTATAAAGTAAACACACTATAGGAAAAAAATTGAACTATCCACTATGTACCCTCTTCAACCCCTTCAGAAATACACCTTCATTCACTTATTTTCATGAACACATGAAGAGAGACAAATAATTGTATTCTGAAGAACTTGCTCTGAACTAGAATAAGGCACTCCTGTTTCAAACTAAACACTTCAATCACGGGACACAAGTTTGATATTACCATAGATACCAAGGTGATAAGAGAAGCTAAGGTAATTCTAAACTGTTGCCAACAACAGTACTGCAATTTCTAAGTAACCACATAAAAAGACAAGGATTAAGTAGTCCCCTTTAGCCACACACTGCTGTATATTTCACAGATTATTTCTACACATTCCGAGAGGTGCTAGAAGACATGTTATACTCATTTATGGAAAAAGATTTATGATTAGTTAAATTTGGTACCCCCCCTGTACAAGCCAATACAGTAGCACCAGCAAACAGTAACAAGGAATTAATTGACATTGTCTTCCCACACTATGGTGAGCAAAGTGTCCTTCTTCCCAATTCAAAATCCCATGCAATATAGGGCTCATTGTTTTGTTTTGATGCATGACTTTATTTATCACTTGTCTTTTGATTAACTTTTCACTTAGCTTTTAAAACAGCTACCTGAATCAGTGTGCAAGCAAATATTTAATTATGTCAAAATACAGATTCAAACCTACTATATTTCTTCAAAATAAAGTAGTTTGATTATTTAGGGAAACTTTAGAACTACCCTTTTCCAAGCTAGTGATTCTAGGCTTCTTTGCGTTGATTGAGTTTAATGTTTTTGGGGGGGGGGTATTCAGGTCGGGGGTTTTTTGGGTTTGGGTGTATATCCCTCTGCCTCAAGTTTTGCTTCTTTTTCAATTTCTCTGCCAACAATTCAGCCTCTGAAGTTTCAGGGGGAAAAAAAGGCAAAATAGGTAAAAAAAAAAAAAATCCCCAGCATTTGATCACATCAGACCCCTTCTGTAACATTAAATAAGCTGCGTATGAGGTGCAAGAGTCTTCTCAATACTCTCGGTAAAACTTCACACTACCTTCAACTGAGCATGTCATTATCAAGGCTCTTTGAAACTGGGAGGTGGTGTCTGCATGCGCAAAGGAAGGGGAGGTCAAACTTTTTCCCTATATATTTGATTTTGCTTTTGGAAGGGTATTTTTTGGCAAGTCAAGTCAGACCAGGTATTCTTTATTCTTCTGCATCATGGATATAATTGATTTAAAGGTACCACTGCAATCCAATGTCCAGTAAATTATAAGTGGGTATCATTCTGACTGAGCTTGCGTGGTCATGCCCCTAAACAAGAAAACCACCAAAATCAATAAGGCTACCCCTGATATAAAAGCTGTGTATGTGGGAAGAGAAGCAAATTTATTGATTATACACGTTTCACTTTGGCCAAGTAATAATCAGCACGCAGTCCTAATGAAGCATCCTATCAGGCACTCAGAATTTCCGAGCGCAAATGCATACTAGAAATTGTCGATTGATCTCAGCGAGGTCCTGTATCCTGCCAGCTCATGAGTCATACAGCCACTTGCATTCAGCTATCTCCAGCAGCTTCCACAAGCCAGCAGACTAGATTAGTTTCTATTATCTTTTATCTTTCTTGGATGGTCAGTTGTAAGAAAACTACTAGCAAGAGAATTTATTCAGTTTCATACAGTGATACAGAAGCACACAGAACACCATCCTACTAAACAGCATTTGGGAACCTCTTCATCAACAAGTAAAGAACTTAGATCAAACTCACTGGGCTGTCAATTGACATGCCAATAGTGTCAGATACTCTGTGAAACTTGCTAAAGTAGTCACCTGCATTTAAAAAGAGAGTAAAAATCCATACCACTGTGCTTTCCATCTTTTCAGGCCCGAGAACGCAGCTGTCCAATACACCTTCCCTTCTACAGTGCCCTTTCTAACAACTTCTTGTCCTTTGCAAACATCACAGAGTGCAAGCGGTTTCGACTACATCCGAAGCTTCAAGGGTGTTTCTATCTTACTAGACTCTTTCTAAAAAATTCGAAAGAGCACAAAATTATGAAAGGCAGATACCCAACTTACTATACAAAAGGCACCCACTAATTTAAATATTACATGAACGGTATTATTTGACCTCTTTTTTACACATTTACGTAACTTATGGACAGAGCTCTAACTACAAAGCATTGCTGCTGGCAATACATTTTTGTAAAAAGTTTAAAAAAAATAAAGTAGGTATGGCAGGTGCATGTCAGCTTTATTCCAAGTCCCATAGATACTAAACACTTCACAAGATTTTACTGCCTTTAAAAGACACTCCCACACACACCAAAAAAAAACCCTCAAAAAACATAGAATCTCCCTGTGCCTACTTAAAAAGCTTATTTAAAGCTTCAGACCCAGTCGAGGAAAAACCCGACGGTTTCCGAGTGCCAGCCAGGAATTGCCCCCTTCCTCGCCGCGGCTCCCAAGGACGGAGGTCAGCTCCAGAGCCGCGCCTCCCGGCTGTCCCCCCCGGTGCCCCTCGGGCTCTGAANGAGCGCGGGGAGGTTCGCCCCGCACCCCGCCTCCCCCTGCTGCAGAAACTACGCCATTGCGGCCTGGCCCGGGAGCCGGCGGCGCTGCCGCCCGCCCGCGCACCCCCCGCCGCCGCCATCTTGGCGGCTGCCGCCATGTTTGCCTCCTTCCCCCCGCCGCGNTGATCACATCAGACCCCTTCTGTAACATTAAATAAGCTGCGTATGAGGTGCAAGAGTCTTCTCAATACTCTCGGTAAAACTTCACACTACCTTCAACTGAGCATGTCATTATCAAGGCTCTTTGAAACTGGGAGGTGGTGTCTGCATGCGCAAAGGAAGGGGAGGTCAAACTTTTTCCCTATATATTTGATTTTGCTTTTGGAAGGGTATTTTTTGGCAAGTCAAGTCAGACCAGGTATTCTTTATTCTTCTGCATCATGGATATAATTGATTTAAAGGTACCACTGCAATCCAATGTCCAGTAAATTATAAGTGGGTATCATTCTGACTGAGCTTGCGTGGTCATGCCCCTAAACAAGAAAACCACCAAAATCAATAAGGCTACCCCTGATATAAAAGCTGTGTATGTGGGAAGAGAAGCAAATTTATTGATTATACACGTTTCACTTTGGCCAAGTAATAATCAGCACGCAGTCCTAATGAAGCATCCTATCAGGCACTCAGAATTTCCGAGCGCAAATGCATACTAGAAATTGTCGATTGATCTCAGCGAGGTCCTGTATCCTGCCAGCTCATGAGTCATACAGCCACTTGCATTCAGCTATCTCCAGCAGCTTCCACAAGCCAGCAGACTAGATTAGTTTCTATTATCTTTTATCTTTCTTGGATGGTCAGTTGTAAGAAAACTACTAGCAAGAGAATTTATTCAGTTTCATACAGTGATACAGAAGCACACAGAACACCATCCTACTAAACAGCATTTGGGAACCTCTTCATCAACAAGTAAAGAACTTAGATCAAACTCACTGGGCTGTCAATTGACATGCCAATAGTGTCAGATACTCTGTGAAACTTGCTAAAGTAGTCACCTGCATTTAAAAAGAGAGTAAAAATCCATACCACTGTGCTTTCCATCTTTTCAGGCCCGAGAACGCAGCTGTCCAATACACCTTCCCTTCTACAGTGCCCTTTCTAACAACTTCTTGTCCTTTGCAAACATCACAGAGTGCAAGCGGTTTCGACTACATCCGAAGCTTCAAGGGTGTTTCTATCTTACTAGACTCTTTCTAAAAAATTCGAAAGAGCACAAAATTATGAAAGGCAGATACCCAACTTACTATACAAAAGGCACCCACTAATTTAAATATTACATGAACGGTATTATTTGACCTCTTTTTTACACATTTACGTAACTTATGGACAGAGCTCTAACTACAAAGCATTGCTGCTGGCAATACATTTTTGTAAAAAGTTTAAAAAAAATAAAGTAGGTATGGCAGGTGCATGTCAGCTTTATTCCAAGTCCCATAGATACTAAACACTTCACAAGATTTTACTGCCTTTAAAAGACACTCCCACACACACCAAAAAAAAACCCTCAAAAAACATAGAATCTCCCTGTGCCTACTTAAAAAGCTTATTTAAAGCTTCAGACCCAGTCGAGGAAAAACCCGACGGTTTCCGAGTGCCAGCCAGGAATTGCCCCCTTCCTCGCCGCGGCTCCCAAGGACGGAGGTCAGCTCCAGAGCCGCGCCTCCCGGCTGTCCCCCCCGGTGCCCCTCGGGCTCTGAAGGGCCAGTTGTTTGCGGCCGCCCCCTCCGAGCCGACGGGAGGCGCGGGCAGCCCCGCGGGGGCGAAGAGCTGCTTCCCCTCGCCGGCACCGAGGGCTCCGGGCGGGGACGCCCCACCCACCGCCCGGCCGGTCACAGCAGCCGGCCGGGGCCGGGCAGCCCCCGGGCGAGCTGTACACGGTATTTCGGGGTTCGCCATCCCCGGGCCGGGGCGGGCGGGGGGATGTCCGCCCGCACATCGCGGTCACGGCCCAGCGCACACGCTTCACCCGCGGCCGCGGGGAGGGAGCGACGGGAGCGGAACGGCAGGCGGAGAGCCGGGAAGGGGCGGCGGGACGGGACACGGGGGAGAAGGAGGACAGAGGGCGGTGGCGGCCGGGGNGTTTGCCTCCTTCCCCCCGCCGCGGCCGGGCAGGAGCGGCGGCGGCAGCGCAGACCCCGCCATCTTTTCGGGGAGCCGCCATACTTGCCCTGGCGATGAACATGGCGGCGCCCATCGCACACATCAAAACATGGCCTCCCTTCAAAACAAAACTGTCCCGGCCGTACCGCGCGGCCGCCGGCGGGGCCCGCGGCCCAGGGAGGGAGGGGGCCCGCGCGCACTTACCCGAGGCCCACATGGTGACCGAGAACTCCCCCTCCAGGGTCTTGATCTGCACCTGCTTCTGCTCCCATTTCCTACCGCCGCCGCCCTCGGCCCCGCCGCCGCCTCCAGCGCTCAGGTAACTCTTCTTGCTGCTCTTCTTGCCGCTGCCGCCCTTCTTAACGCGGCCTCCTCCGCCGGCCGAGGAAGAGCCGCCGCCTCCGCTCTTGCTGCCAGCGGCGGCCACAGTGACCAGGGTCTGCTCGATGTACTCGTCCTCCCCGGCGGGGGCCGGCACCGGGATGAGGATCTGGTCCTCGAACCCGTCGTCGGCCCGCAGTCCGTCCGAGTCGTCTCCCCCCACCACCTCCTCGCGGGTCTGCACCAGGATCACCTCCTGGTGGTGGTGGTGCAGGTGGAGCTGCCCCCCGCCGCCGCCGGCCGCGCCGCCGCCCGCCCCGCTGGGGTCCCCGTCCGACACCAGCGGCTGCAGCGCGATCATGGGCTGATGGTGGTGGTAGTGATGGGGCGGGTGGTGCGGGCCGCACTCCTCGCAGCACTCGTCCTCCTCCTCCTCCTCCTCGTCCTCCTCGCCGCCCACCACGGTGGTCTCAATGGTCTCCACCGGGATGGTCTCCACCTCGATCTCGTGCAGCTCCACGATCTCGGCCGGCATCTCCGAGCCGTCCGTGGCGATGTACAGGGTGTCTCCCGAGGCCATGGCGGGACAAGGGGAGGGAGAGAGAGCTCTGCGGGCGGCGAGGGGGCTCCGGTCCGCTCCCCTCGGCGAATGGTGGGGCTCGGGCTCCTTTCGCCTGCCCTCCTTCTCCTCCTCCTCCCCCTTCCACACAAACACCAGCGCCTCGCAGCCAGCGACAGGCAGGGAGGGAGGGAGGCAGGGAG